>BSQZ01000026.1:1897500-2310000 GCA_033239005.1 Lamellibrachia satsuma
TAGTTCTTACATACGGTTACACAGGAAGCTTTGGATCCAGTCCAGCGTATTTCCTCGCACGCCTTAATTATATAACTTGGCTGCCAGATGGGGATGAGACTCTTTATGAAATGCTTTAGAAAAATCCAGCAGCACAGCGTCGATCTGTCCAGCATCATGGAGGCCTTTGGCTACGTCATCAACTGTTTGGATGAGCTGTTTCGCAAGATCTGCGTTTGCGGAAGCTATGTTGATAGTCACTTAGTATGTTGAGGTTTTCTAGGTGGTCCAGGAAGTTGCTGTGTATGATGTGTATGAAGACGTTTACCAATGTAATTTCTAAGTAGGCCCTTTTATTGAAGGTCGGATTACATACACTTATAGCCATCTCACATTGTGACAATATGCAACATTGTAACTATTTTACTGAAGGTTGGATTACATAAACTTATAGCCGTATTACATTGTGACAATAGGCAGCATTATAATTTTCGTATAACCTATTAAGGTTTTTGAGAAATGTTTGGGAAAATAAATTGAAAAAAAAAAAAAACATACCACGTAACCACCACGTTGTGGTTTGATGATATTTTGATGTATCGTAACGTGTGTGTTTCTTTTTTGACGTGAACATCACGAGGTATTCATGTCCAAATAATCATAGCGTGGTATCAACATTAACACTACGCTGAGCTTGCACTTCCCGGCCCGTTTGATGTCAAAAACCTATATTCGTTAGAGTGCCAATGTTAAGGATTTCCATTGTTCACCAAAATTATGTGTGTATTTTTCTCTACGTGAATAGCAAGTTTTATTCACGTGTCAAATATAGATAATATTGTATCGTACATCTTATTATTGAAGTAAATGAAGCGCGTTTAGACGGCTGTTCGTTTACGACACGATGGATTTGCAATATTTATTATGGCAGCCCCCAAACACGTATAATCATACACTGACACATCCGACAAGGACAGCGTAAAGTAGACGAATATTGTTAGATACCCAATGGCTTCATTATCCATATGGCATTTGTAGATGTTTGCTTTGTGCGACAATCATGTTGCATGTGCGTCCGTGGGTGCACGCCTCATTGCATCGAAAGCCAATTATCTGCAGGTAGAATGAACGAAGGTGTCAGTGCCATTTTATCCATATAGCCACACATCCCATGAGATTAATTAGTTAAACGAAGTTTTAGCTGCATGTGATATTACGTGTTTGGCAGCGCGGAAAATGTCGATGCAAATGACAACGGTTGTTGTATAAGTCGCCCCTCATAGATTGATAACTCTGGTTTATTATTCGGAGGTAAACAATATAATCATATACCTAACCCTAACTTTACAAATATGATAGACCTTATGACCGTGTATTCTAGATGTATGTATGTTGCATTGGCGGTTTTGTCTAGGGTAGGTTTGGTGTTCCGTAGACTCACTCGAAAAAATAAGTAATTTCTCGAATTTCCCACCCGCCAACACACCTAGCCTTATCGCAATTAACCCCAATTTTAATTAGTCTCCACTACAACTGAATCCCTAATTAGTCACGGTTTAAAACACCCCACTCCATTTACTTCCTTCTGACCCTAATCCGTCGTAGCCCTATCCTATCAACAGCTATAACTATATCCCCAATTAGTAAAGGTTAACAATGCCTGTATTCCTCGCAAACGCATGTTACTGATCCTAGTCGAGCTCAGCTATAACCTTCCCCCACCTATGACAATATTATTTGTTAATCACAGCTATTGTCCCTGGATTCTCCCTCCCATATACACTCTACTGACCCTAACCCATCTCAGCCAAACAAGTGCGTTGGTGATTTATAGTATAATAATTGCACATTTTGAAAAAGAAGATATAACGTATTTCATCATGCGAGTAGACTATTTATTTTAGCTAGATCAATGTTATTCAGTTGAAATATAAATGAAAAAAAGAACATAAATGTCTAAACTATTGTTTTATTTGGGCAAAATTTGCTTTGCCTACTGGCAATATGATATAAGCATTATGTATGGCGACTTTCGTTGCAATGGTTGCAATTATCAACAAGATATGGCACAGCTCTTTGTGGATCATACATTCATCTACTTGGAAAACAATCGTCTTTTGAAAATATTTTAATGAAAAAAGGAATGTAACATTACCGTGAAACTAATTTCATGTGTTGTAATTTTTGATGACCACAATTAACATTCGAAATATGTATCCTTGTCGATGACACCAGTGCATTCATAGATTTAACAAGATTGCCATCCCAAACAATAAGTTCCAGATGGCAAGTGGACAAGGAAGCCATTGGCTTATCGAGAGTCCAACAATTTTCTCATCTACGTGTAGCCCGCCCTTATCAGATATCTGTCAATTCTATTTTTAAACATATTCACACTACTAGCATTAACACAATCATTTGGCAGTTTGTTCCATTCATTTATCACCCTCTGTGAGAAAGAGTACTTTCTCATGTCCAATCTACACTGCACCTTGACGTCCTCTGCTTTGTGTCCTCTGGTTCTACTGCTTTCACTAAGTTTGAAGAATATATTCCAATCCTCATAACCGTTCACTATTTTAAACATTTCCATTTGGTCTCCTCTTAGTCTCCTGGACTCTAGTGTTGTCAAACCACATTGAAATAAGCGGTTTTCGTAACTAAACTCTCTCAATCCTGGAATCATTTAGTTGCTCTACGTTTTATTTTTCTAACATGTCTATGTCTTGTTTACGATATGGCCTCCATGCTTGAATGCAATATTCCAAATGTGGTCTAACTATTGCTTTGTATAGGGGTACAATTAGCAAATAGTTCTTCTAATTAGAACTAGAACTTGATTTCCTTTCGAGGCAGCAATCCGACATTGCTCTGAAACGTTCATGTCAAAACTAAATGTAACTTCTAAGTTATTTTCTTGCGTGGTTCTACCTAGTACAGTATCCCCCATTTTATATTCTTTGTCCATGTTTCCATGTCCTATGTGTATACATTTACACTTCCCAAAATTGATTAACATTTGCCATTTTCTGACCATTTATCTAATTTTTCTAGATCATCTTGTAAACTTTGTTTATCTGTATCATTTGTAATCTTTCTGAATACTTTTGTGTCATCTGCAAATTTGAGTACTTTGCTAGATATGTCATCTTCTAAATCATTTATTTATGTTAAAAAAGCATAGGGCCTAATACTGATCCCTGTGGTACCCCACTCAAAACCGATTTCCAATTTGAAATCTCACCATCTGCTATTACTCTCTGTCTTCTGTGTGCAAGCCACTTTTCTATCCAGTTGATTACATCATTACCTATACCGTGGGCTTTTAGTTTAAGTAACAATCTTTGGTATGGCACTTTATCGAAAGCTTTCTGAAAATCTAAGTAGACAACATCCACTGGTGATCCATCATCTCACTGGTCTGTAATTTTCTGACTTCTTCCTCGATCCCTTCTTAAATAGCGGCATAATGTTTGCTTCTTTCCATTCTGAAGGAACTATTCCTTCTTCTAGTGAAAAGTTAAACAACTTTGCAAGTGGTGTACTAATTTGCTCACCAATTTCCTTAAGCAGTTTTGGCATTATCCACTCAACTCCCGGTGATTTATTATCTTTCATCTTCTTAATTTTCTTTGGTATCATTTTAGGAATTACAAACAACTGCCCTAAATGTTTTGATTTACTGCCCTCAAATTTAGTAAATGGAATTGGAAGTGTGGTAAAAACTGAGCTGAAATACTCATTCAGGCTTCTGCCATTTGAAACCCGTCTGAACTTATGTTTCCACTGTTGTTTTCCAGTGGTCCCACCTTATCCCTTTCAGTTTACTTCTTACATAAGCATAGCAACTCTTGCTGTCATTTTTTATATTACCTGCCAATTTATGTTCAAAGGTTCTTTTACATTTTCTAATTTCAGTTGTAGCTAGGTTAAGTGCCTCTTTGTAATTTGCATGGTCTTCGTCCTTTCTGGTGCGCCTATAAACCCTCCACATACTTTGCTTAAACACTATTTTTCTAATAGCTTCTTTTGACAAATGTTTCTTTCGAGATGGTTTTCCTTGTTTTTCAAGGGAACAAATTTATCGGTGATACTCTCAATTTCATATTTTAGAATATTCCAACATTCAATTGCGGTTTTACTCGTCAGCATGTTATTCCAATCTTTTCTCATATCTTTATAGTAACCTTTGTGGAAGTTTCTCCGATACGTTTTTTATTTTTACTGATTTTACATTGATGTCAAAATGTATTTGATTGTGGTCACTGTTACTCAATGGTTCATGTATTTTACATTGTCAAATATTTTGTGAAGACAACACTTTATCTAATACGTTATCTCCCCTGGTTGGTTCTAGCATGTGCTGAGTAAGGAAGCTATTCTCAATTAAAAATAGAAATTGTTGGTCCTCACCCCCTGTACTCTCTAGAGATTTCCATTGTATGTGTCCATGGTTAAAATCTCCCATTATGATACATTCCCCTTTACTAACTTCCTTTATAGCATTTTGTATGTTTGTGTTATCATCTTCGTTTATGTTTGGACTTCGGTAAACTAATCCAATAGTTAATTTTTTTATTTCCTGAAACTATTTGGAACCAAACAGCTTCATCGTAATCTGCTTCCCTTTCTAATTTTGTTTCATAAGCCTGAATATATTCTTTAACATATAAAATAACTCCCCCACCCCTCTCCTAAACATTACGTATCCTGTCAATCCTAATTCAGGATATGTTATTGCTGTGTTGGCCCATGATTCGGTAATACCAATTATGTGAGGGTCAATATCTTCTATCATAATGTTTGATTCGTTTTTCATATTTACTATACTCCTAGCATTTAAACACACGCATTTATATCCTGCTTCAGACCTGTTTTACGACATTTTGTTATTGGTTTGTCTGTACTAGTTGTCTCTTGTCCTGTTTGAGGCATATCTAAGTAACCCCACTGCGCTTCTAGTTTAAACAATGCTTACTACCAAACATATTTGTTATGCTAACCATGCCACTGTCTACTGCTGCTGTGAGTCCATCCGCTAATACTGCTGCCCCTTTCCACTTAGATGAAGCCCATCCTTCGTGTACGTATCATCCTTTCCAACAAAACTTCCCCACAAATCCTACTTCCTCTTCCCTACATAACTTCTGTACTAACATGTTAATTGCCATCCCCCGGCAAGTTCGGCTTCCTATTACGGGTAAAATCCCTGACAGTATTATCTTCTCAACCTGCGTCTGCTTTAGTGTTCTGACCAACTTCCTGCATTTCCTAACTATGGCAGTTGTACCCTCCCTCTCTACGTTATTTGCCCTTACGTGTACTACAACAGATCCACCCTTGCCCGAACCCACGATGTTTTCTACTTTCTCAGTTATTGCCTCTATTTTGGCCACAGGCAAACAAACCACCACGTCATCTTCCTTGTTTAAGACTATGTCGGTCTTCATGACTACTGAGTCCCCCACAAACACCCTCGCTCTCTTTCTCACCCCCTCTATCACTGCCTCAGAATAGCTCTTCCGATGGATCCCTACCGTTAAATTCTGTCCTGCAGCCTTCTCACTTAGCAGCATGTTATCAGTCTCTCTCTCTCACCCGTCAACATGTCACCTTTCCCTCCCGTCTCCTGGCTAACTTACGCTCCCATCGCCTTCCCTCCTGACACCTCCCCTCCCGTCTCCCTCATTCCCATCGCTTTAACTATCGTTTCCTTCCCACCATTGCCACAACGAGCAGCCTCAGCTGTTCCAACTCCACCTCAAGTTCCTTAATCTTCGTACATCCCCCACACTCAAAACTAACACTATCCGCCCATGACTTCTCACCAGGTGTGACTTGACGAAGTCCACCCAGTTGCTGCAACTGCTACATACTAAATGTCTGGTGGCCTTTACCTGCCGTCACGGCGCCATCACAAAATTAAGTCTTAATTTGATTACTACGTTAGCCTTGAATAAGGTTGTTTTTGTGTTCAAAAGAACAATTTAGGCCAATATACTTGCTAACTATGTAATTTCTGCTAAGCTCGCATGAGCAAAGAAAAAACCTGCCACCTAGCGAATACGGAGAACACTGTGTAAACAAAACAACGAAGTCAGTGTATACCAACTTACGTTTAATCCTGCTGTTAATTCCTTTTTACCGAAATGTTTACTACAACTATGATATTACCTCATGTATATAATTTATGTAAACGTATCACTTTATCTAAAGAATATTTAACAATGTAAACGATAGTTTGGTACACCAGTTTAATTCACGACCTGTAAACAAACTCCCCTTTATCGCTCGTTGAATTTGGGTCCGATAAAAATCCTGCCTCTGTTAACGAAAACAGTTTCTTAATATATGTCTATAAGAAGTCTGTGTATAATATATGTGTAATAGTAATACTTATTTTAATCAATGTTCCACCGTTTCTGACTATTCACTATGCTATCTCAATTTCGAATGGTAAACGGGCGACGCAGCTTACGGTTACTATGTCTGTTTACGTATGAGCTCCGCTGTTTAGTAAATTTGTGGCTGTTTACAGTGGAGAAAGGGCGTTTTTCATCCCAATCGTATTATTCTAGTAGCACACTGATTATCACACCGTGACGATGACATGTAAATTCTGAGCTGATGTGATATAAATCCAATCTTAAACTATACATCGACCCATTCGAAATTTCCCGCCAAAATTTTCATTCTTCCGGTTAGGTGCACAATGTAAACAACACAAATAATTAAGACTAGACAAAATTTAGTAATAACGTAGGTAAAGCTGCACTCCAAACCTGAGTCATCTATATACTAACAGGCAATTTCAACCAAGGCGTCTTTTACCCTGCGACAGAATTACGTTTCCTCATCGAGCACACACGCGAAGGCAAACGCACAGGTACACATGCACACGCACACACGCACGCGCACACACACCCACTCCCACACACATGATGACAGTCACGACGGTGCACTTGAAGAAAACAAGACACTGTCATACACAAACTGGAGACAACAAGACACTGTCATACAAAACTTGCATAAATACCGCACTTCCAACATTGTCACTCATTGGCGCGGTTGCAACGTTGTTACCCATAACGTCCTTTGATCTCGCAGTACGGCTTACAGCAGGATAGAAGCATACACTTAGAAAGCAAAGTACAAATATACCTGGTTAGGGGTCGGGATAGTAGGGTTTACTACGTTAGGGTTATACAGTCGACAACAGGTTGGGGTTCGGATTAGGGCTGCTGCTCCCTTACATCCGATGACCTCTGACCCTATTACAGGACTTTTTGACTACTCCTTGACCACTATTTTAGTCGCTAGGGAGCGCTGGTGGTGCCCCTAGTGTAATACTACAGTCGCCAGAGGGCGCTCAGGCTACCCAGAAGGTCACGTGCATGCGTACAGCCAATCAGAACCATTACGTCCCAAAACGAGGCTACCCAGAAGGGTGTGCGCGGTCAGTCGTACACATGACCCCTCCTCTTTCCTATACTTTAACACAGGAACGCGCCATGAGGTAATTTTCGAGTTAAAATAGCGTTTTTCCCTATACTTTAACACAAAAACCGGAAGTGCCCCAAAACATGTCCCCTCATTTAAACATTCAGATGGACACACATAATACTAACGTGCTTGTACAAATGTTAAAAAGAAAGCTTCTCAGTTAGAGTTAACATATTATGAAATGATCTACCGGTGGTAATTGTAACAGCCCCAAGTGTCAACTCATTTAAAAAAAGTCTAGACAGACATTGGAGTAATGCGGACTAATAATTAACTAGACCTGTTTCTTAATATATGTCCACAATACGTTTATGTATAATATATATGCAATAGTAATACTTAATCTATTCGATATACCGCGTTTTTCTGTAAATTCTCTGCACCAAATTCAAGATTCCGGAAGTCAGATGTGGGCGGAAATTATTATATCAGGTGGGGAACAATATATTATTGCACAGTTGATGTGTGTACTCTGTAAGCGGGTCTGGTACTCTGGCGTTCCTAAGGCGTGGAAAGGTGGTGCCGCTGTGAAGTCAGACAAGCACTTTGAATATGATTTTCAGTTTGCCAAAAATTGCAAATTTTTATTGTTCCATTGCCATGGATTGGCGGGGCTTCCGCTCACTAGACTGGATCACGTCTAGCTGGGTTGGCTCATTTTGATAATTCCAAGCCCAAAAATTGGTGGTTGAACAAAGCAACAAAGACAAATGAAACAAAAATAAACATTTAATACATGATACATTTTAAGTAATTTACAAGGAAACAAGTAGACACCTAATGTATTCAGAGAAACGTCTACTAACATATATTCCTATTACACACAAAAACTGTTCCAACATCAACTCAAACTAAAACCTATCTCATCTATACTCCCTCAGGGAAATCTACCACATTGGCGTGTACGCTCATCTAACGTGACTAGTCCTACACCCGCCTCCACAGCTACACGGTTGATTCTAAGGCATCACATGCATAAACAACATTCTAATTACATCTAAGGTAGATACATGCTTAAACAACATCACATTTGATTTTGAGGCATCTAATGCCTAAATATAAACACAGTCTCGAGTCCCTGCATTCTTACGAACTGTTTATTAGGCTTCTCCTTTGTGTGGCGGCGTGTCCCTATTACCACCCGTCGTCACACTGGCGACGGAGATGATTTCCCTGTCGTCAAGAACGGAGGGTTGTCGCCGTTTGATGCCTCACTTCGGCAGTCGTGCCGTTTGCAGTCGAAGAGCGTCTCACCGCAACCGAAGAGCATACTGTCTGCCGCCGAAGATCGGGTCGTCCGCCGGCAAAAAGCGTACCACTTGTAGCTGAAGAGCGGGCCTTCCTCTTCCGAAGAGGGTATCGTCCGCCGTTGCAGAGCGGGCCGTTCGCCGTCGTCGAGCGTGCTGTCCGCAGTCGAAGAGCGGGCCGTTCGCTTCGCCCCGCGCGCCGTCCGCCTTCGTCGTGCGCTTCGTTGCCCCACGAGTATAGACGCAATGGACGGGCGTCCATCTACCACTTTCTATCTATGTTGCGCCTCCCGGTCGTGTGTTCGATCACTACTTCTCTTCCGTTTCCACTTCTCCTACTAACTTTAGTGAAAAGTGTACAATTCTACCACCATACGCACATTCTTACTTTCCACGTGGCTGACTCACACATGCCCTTCACGTGGCATCCGGGTGTACACGCTGGGCTACACGAAACTTCTGTGTACACTCTACTTCACCGTTATCTCCTCGCCGAGATCACCACACGTGCATCCAATCTCTTTTTATACTCCTTGTTTCTGAGATATCACATGCCACCAGTTCACCAGTCACAGTCTCCTGGTCTAGTCCACTAAGAAAAACACCCTAATTCGGGTAATACTCCGGTCCTTGTCCACTTAATATACATCATTCTCTAAGATAAACAAACCATCGCTATATATACGGACACGGACATGCTTGAGCAAATAAATTCAGAATATTGGTTGGCCTCAACAAAGATCGATGCATTCATTCACACTAGAAAGGCTTAACTAATAAGTGTAGAAGCAGGAATTAGTATTCTGATAAAAAAAAACTAGCAGAAATGCTACATCCATATGCTCATTTATTGTTCGTAAAATCACACATTTTACATTTCCGAAGAAAACGTCACAACGTTACTCTTATATCTAGCCACAAAAATAGTACATCATGTATCGCCCATGCAAACACTATCCTATATATGATAACATTCGACATTGGTATAATAATAATGTGTGTCCGTGCATGCGTGCGTGCGTGCTTGCGTGCTTGCGTGCTTGCGTGCTTGTGTGCGTGTGTTTATACAATACATGCTGCGTACATATATGAGCTTATTTGAAACCATTTCCTACTACATTTATACATGATTGACACAATCTCACAGTTGTTTGAATGCAGCGACAAACTCAAATGCGTCAGGCAATCGTTTTGGTGGAGGTCTGTGTTGTTCTACGTCCAGTGTCGTGTTTGGGGTCGGACCTTGACTGACCTGTCATCTGTACTCTCTTCGACGAGTTTACGTTAGATTTCTGCCCGACGAACATACAGCGAAACGTCTTTTTCAAAATGCGACGAAATGCGGGCAACATGAGTACGTAGACAAAAGGATTCGCCACACAGTTGCATGTGTTCAAGACGATGGCGGCTTTCTCTAGTGGCGAGTCAATCACGTGTTCGATGATGTCAGTGAATACTAGGGTAAAGTAACACTGAGCGTAACCAATGGCAACAGCAAACACTGATGTCACTGCAATAGCCATCTTCAACAGGGTCGTGCTTGCAGAGTTGATGACGTCAGATTTAACAGCAGACCCCGGATTACCCCGAATGCGCAATGTGAACACAACACGTCCGTATAGGACAATGAAGCACATCATGGGAATTAGGTAAAATACGAACAAGTTGGTAATAGACCAATAGTACAGGAATTCAGGGTGCAACGATAGCCCGCATAAACCCTTGTAATATGACATTCTTAGAAATCCCGAAGTCAGTAAATATAATGCAAAGAAAATGTACATCAAAACAAACATGCCAACGACGTGTTTCCGATTAATAGATTTGTGCTTGAAGGGGTAAAGTACAGCGATATAGCGTTCAACAGCGATCAGTACCAAGTTCCATATACTGACCATGATTATCGCCCAGTACATCGCTTCAGAGTGCCACACATGGCATATTATGTAGTCCACGTAGAAAAAGTTCACTCTCCAAAAAATAAGCGGTTCTACAGAGGTTAGCACAGCTATTGCACAGGCCAGTCCGTCGACCCAGGCTTGGTGCGTTAGCAACACACGCATTACCATCGAAAAATCCTGTCCGTGTTTGGCAATAGTAACAATAGTTATAAAGTTGGCAGCGAAGCCAACGCAGGCAAATGTGGTATGAGCGACGTTGATGACGTTCACCCATAATACGTTCTGGGTGTCTAACCTGAGCAACTTTTCCGGGTCGGTTTGGAACAGTCCAGTATTGTTCAATGACGTCTTATCGAACATATTTCCAATTGCTTCATAATCTCCATATTGTTCTGCACCGCCGTCACCCGACATCCGGGCGCTGTTGCCTGTAATTTCAGAAAGAATTCCGCTAGTGATTATTTGACTTACGACGAGAGACTTCTGAGGCGGCAAGATTAGGCAGATAGTCAGAAGACATCTCAGTGTCACAAACGCCATGTCTCCTGGACGCGACGTCTCTCGATGGTGGCGTGTTGCTACTGACGGAGACGAAGTAGACGCTGTCTTTTATACTTCTTAACTGTTGCACGCAATTGATGTTGACTACGTGCACCCAATTATCGATTGCGAATGGGTGGAGCGTTGAGCGTAATGTGAAATGAAATAATGTACGTTACTTTATGTGGAAAATGTATTACTTTGACGTAATCACTTAAACGTCTACGTTCATGATGCATGCAAATAATTTTAACTGTGTAGAAAACCGTTTAATATAGCAAGACTCGCAATGTTTGTAATCATACAGACAAACTGCGCGTATGAAATCCTCCTATTCGGGTGTATGTGATTTTCATTAATCTTAATTTTAATGTGCCGGCGAAATGTTGGCACAGTATATTTTTGTATCCCGCTTCAGAGTAGTTTATGGGAAGAGAGTCGAAGCGGGTTTTTCAAAGTGGGCTCAATCAGCGACGAGTCGTTTGATAGTTTTGATTTCGACGATCGGCGGCGTCAGTAATGTCGACAGCGACGTTGTATTGTCCGACAGCAATGTGGTAGCTTAGACTCGGAGATTGGAAGACGACCACCCGCCCGCTTCCATTTGCCGATTTCATGGATTCTCTAGCCCTGTTGTTGGTTGTGAAACCACCCTCGGAAATTTGACCTTTTCTTTGTTTTGTTTCAGCTGTAATTTGTTAGTGTGATCATATTTCAGATATTTGTGAAAGATTCGCTATGTTTCGGGGAGTGGTTTTATTGATATTTTTTTATTTAAAACCATGCTAATTTGAAACTGTAATGAATGAGGAACTTAGAAAATAGTAAACTGGTTAAACAGTAATACACTTTCTTTAAATAACAGTAAAACACATGTTATTGTACTCAAGTCGATACATTAAGTGTCTCCAATTAACATCTTTATTTACCGCCAATAAATTGCCCAGATACAAAGCACAACATTCCTAGAAATATATTCTAGCCTGTCCTGGTATTTCTATATACAATACATAAACGGTAAAATAGCTAAATCTGTTGGAATTATAGGAAAAGCTAGAAAACGCTGTGTAGATCATCTCTTTTGAGATTATGATATGCCTGTTTACTTCCGTATCTATCGTAATGTATTGCAGTGAGAAGAGAACCATGTAATACATGTTTTATTTATTTAATCAAACTACAAATTTAAATCTAAATTTAGTAAATGTTTTCTATAAATAATGCGTCTACATTTGCAATTTTTTTCAGATAATAAAATTTAAATGGTGATTTTGGTCGGAGGGGAGCTATCCTAATGCAGGGTAAGTGCAGTGGGAATGATGTCAGCATAGGGAAACTGAGAATGTAAATCACCGAGAGTAGGCGAAACGGGAGAGCTAATCAAGTTCAGAGTAGGCGAAAGGGAAATAATATCAGCAGGCGAAATGGGAGTAGGCGAAATGTATTCCCACTTTCTCCTGCAATTAGGGATTCCTCGTATTTGGATATCTTCCCCACTTTGTTAATAGTATTTATCATTGATTTAAATTATTCTATGTTTAGATATTTAATACAATTTTGAAAAGATATTATTAATAAGATCTGCACATACTCATAATACATTGACATGCTCGATGTAACATCTAGGAGTACAACGTTATTGTTCTATATTGTAGAAAAATAAACATTATATGTGTCATACAAAGTATTGTGTGTTACTGTAATGCCAAACGAAGCCATATCTAATTAATTGTTGTCCATGTTGGAGCCAAACCATGAACATAGCCTTAATTATCTATGAGTAGGTATAGTGGGTGTGGTCTTTGAATGGAATGTAGGTGAACAGGGAATTTGTCTCACAATCAGCCATTGCGTGTCGGTATGCGAAGGGGAGTAGACGAAATGGGCGTGAATCATTCTTCCTACTTTGCGGTTCGTTCTACTCAAAAGCGTCAAGAAATGTTCATTCTTCAGAATTCATACGCGCTTTTATCGGCCGACATTGTACCGGTAATCTAACTGTCGATGGCTTTTGCCAAAATTGTCTTTGATTAAATCCAAATTTGCTTTTAGTTCAGCTCCTTCCTATCACACATTTGTGGCTTCCATTCTGATTGCACAGGTTAGAACGAACTAATTAATTCGTAAATCATATTGCATGTATTCTTTTATTGGCTGACGTGGTTGAATCGTTTAAACATCTTACTATTAACTTCAAGTTGCCGGATAAAGTGAACATCTGCTAATTCAACGGATTAAATTTGCCTCGTTTCTCTGTCCGACTGCGTTCTGTCTCCTCTACCATCCTCTACCACTCCAACCGAGTTCTCCTGTTGTTAGACAAACAATCAGAAGACTAATAGGCGGCGCCATATTGTTAGCGTCGAACACCAGGTTGCTGTGCTCTACAATGAAATCTATTCAGCCGCTAGGAACTTGAATTCGATGTGTCACCGCATATGATTCGTTGTGATGCATCTGTATTGTATTCCGAAGGTTACTGGTCACTTCGACCCTGGCGTCAGGTGCGTGGTTCAGTGTGGCTATTGTCGTCTTTGTGGTGGGTCTGCCGGCTGATAGCTGTACTGGGCTTTTAAATCACAGTGACCATTAATTTTTGGAATATAACAAGTAAGCATGATTCCAGTCATCTGAGGTGACACTTCGAAGTCAAGTTATTAGCGCCTGAGTAGATTTAACAGTAAAGCATAGCAGTCTGATATTTGACGTTAGCGATATAGCGCTGCTTATTAGATGCATGGATGATTGTTCGACGATCAAGGAGGTCGGTTGGAGTGGTAGAGATGGCAAAACGCAGCCGGGCAGAGCAACAAGGCTAACTAAATCCCCTTAATTGGTCAGTGAGCATGTGCAACGAAATATAACCAGAACATGTTAATATCATGCGAACAAGTGATGCTTTAATTAATCTTGTGGCAGACTACAACTGCAACATTCAGTGGGTCGCTCACTAACGTGAATAAGGAACGGGGATTTAAGGTTATCGTTGGGTGCTCCAATGATGCCAAATATTCGGTCGTGACTAAGAATACCACCAGCTTTGCACATGCATAAGTATTAAGAAGAAACTCATCGTCGCCAAAGTTTTGTCCAAACATCAAGTTGATAGGAACATGTGGCATAAGGGTGTTTCCTGAATTGCATTCTTTGACGGAATGGCAGATGTTCGATAATGGGAAAGCCCGATTGGATCAATGACTGCTCTCAGCTAGCTCCTCTCTTCACCTCCCGCCAAATGGCCACATAAATGAAGCATGCGTCATATTTAACAGTTTCGATGTCCAACATTCTTTGAAGTAGGCAGCCCGAAACAGAATACATGGGAACCGCACTCACTCCAGTGGCATATCACATCACTGACACAACATACATTTGCAAGATTCATATTAGGATGTTGTTGCCATATGCCAACACAGAGTTGGAGATGACAAGATATTTGCCAGATAAGATGCTGGAACAGGCAGAACGGGCAATAGGGAAGATGCTGTTGAAGCATGGGTACACATTTAACCCCGATCCACAGTGACCACGTAGACGCTGACACTAAGCTGATACTGCACGCTGAGGATACTGCACGCTGCTGATGCTGCACGCTGCTGATACTGCATGCTGCGGATACTGCACACTGCTGATGCTGCACGCTGCTGATACTGCACGCTGTGGATACTCCACACTGCTGATACTGCATGTTGCGGATACTGCACGCTGCTAATACTGCACGCTGCTGATACTGCACGCAAACCCATGGGCCTTCACTCTGGACATGCATCGGTACTCAGAATTGTGCAAAGACAGAATATATGTGATTTGAACTGGGGGGAATCATCGCGTCATTCAACCTCGTCCCTTCTATGAGGTATTGGGTCTGGAAAACGCAGCAGAATTTCCACCTCTGCATACCACCGTGAGCAGTGACGATACTAGCCGTTTTTAGGGGAAATGGAAGCATATTTTCTGTAAGGCGTTTCTCAAGTCTCAAGTCTCAAGTGGTTTACTCCAAACAGCCCAAACTTGGGCTAACGCAGGAGTTTGTGGTGGACTGTGCGTATGCGCTGTGGGTGGTACATTCGATTAAAAGACTAGTATAATTAATGTTGCTGAAATGTTTTTTTATCTGATAGTTTTATTTAGTTTATGTATAGGATGTTTAACGAAATTTGTTAATAGGTTGGTTGTGTGTATGGATACTGTCGCTGCCTTTCCACATGCACACATAGACAGTCTCCATACCCACACCATGGATAAGTTTACGCTGAGCACTGTGTTTTAAAGGCAGTTTAGGTGAGGAGGTGTGGTGAAAGGGAGTTCCATAATAGCTTCTTGAAATGATTTTGGGTTTTTTATGTTGGTAATTTTTTATGGAATCATATTCCATATGCGAATGGCTCTGGGATAAAATGAAAAGACCATTGCATTTATACGACACTTGGGGGCTATGTATTGTCCACGGGTTCGAGAGCGAGTTAGTAGGCCTGGAATGGGGGTGATCTCAATAATGTTGTTTAGAATTTTGTAGAAGGTAGTGGCCTGTTTGATAATGCGCCTTCTTTCGAGGGTTGGCCATCCAAGGGCAGTAATTAGATCTGCTGGATTTGTGTTCCGTCTGTAATCATTTTTAACAAATCTGGCAGCAGAGTGTTGCACTCTTTCAAGGCTTTTAACTTGTGAAAAGGTGTGGGGATTCCTTATGGGTGAAGAGTACTTTTGGCCGGATTAACATGTTGTAGGCTGTTTGCTTAACTTCTGGTTTACATGGGCCAAGAGTTCGTTTAATCATGCCTAAACATTTCGAAGATTTTGAAGTTATGTCAGTGACGTGATTTGTCCAGGTTAATTTGGAATCCAATTTTACTACGAGGTACGAGTGGCTGGATACGGTGGATAATGGCTGGCCAGAAAGCGAGTACTTGTATGTGCTGGGTTTAGTTTTGTTTGTTATTGGAAGGTGGACGCATTTAGATACATTAAATTCCATTTGCCATTTGTCTGACCATGTTTGGAGTTGGCTTAGGTCAGTTTGGAGAATTTCGTGGTCGGTTTTGGAAGAAATTTTACGATATATAATACTATCATCTGCAAAAAGGCGTATAGAAGATTTGATGTTCCCATTTATGTCATTTATGTAGAGTAAGAAGAGGACAGGTCCTAGAACTGAACCCTGTGGGACACCAGATGTGACATCTGTGATGTCCGACAGGGCACCGTTAACTGAGACTCTCTGTTTGCGGTTGGATAGAAAAGATCTGATCCAATTTTGAGTGTTTCCAGTGATTCCGTAGGAGGTCAATTTTGATAGAAGACGTAGGTGAGGCACTTTGTCGAAGGCTTTAGCAAAATCAAGCAGGATTGCGTCAATTTGGGTCTTGTTGTCCATAGCAGTCATCCAGTCGTGGACTGTCTCAATGAGTTGAGATTCACAAGACAGTCCCGACTGGAATCCGTGTTGGAAGTGGAGAATGATGTTATGCTTGTGCAGGTGTTTCCACATGTTGCTTAGGATGATATGTCCCATTACTTTACAGAGGATGCAGGTTAGTGATATGAGTCTGTAGATAGCTGGGTCAGATTTATGGCTCTTTTTGTGTATAGGAGTTACTAATGCTTGTAGCCAGTCATTAGGAAGTTTACCTGTGTTGTATGATTGTTGGAAAATTTGGTTGATGATGGGAGCTATCTGCTTTGCAGTTTCTTTAAGGACTCTGGCTGGGAGTTCATCTGGGCCTGTAGCTTTGTTCTGGTTTAGATTTTCCAGCTGTTTTATTACGCCATCTATGCCAATTTCGAGAAGGGGGATGTTGGGGTAAGTAGAGGGGGCTATTTGGGGGATGGGGTGCTTTTCTTGGGTAAATACAGAGCTAAATTGGTTGTTTAGGGCATTTGCTTTATCTCGATCATTAATTATTGGTTGGTCGTTTACTCGAAGTGTGGGGATGCCAATGTTTTCTCGTTTATTTGCCTTAATAAATTACCAGAATCGTTTTGGATTAGTTTTCAGGTTGTCTCCAATGTGGTTGTTAACATAGTCTTTGTAGGATTTTGCTAATGCTTTAGTAGCTTGCTTTCGGAGTTCCTTAAATTTTTCACAGTCACTGTTTAGTCCAGTTTGCTTTGCCTTTTTGTGGCTTTTGTTTCGTCTTCTCTGCATTCTAATTAGTTCACGTGTTATCCAGGGGAGGTGGGTTTTAGCTTTTGTGTATCGTCTAGGTATATTACTGTTAATAAAGGTAGTCAGACGTTCGCGGAAAAAGGTCCAGTTTATGTCTATACCCTGTGAGTTGGGGTCGATGTCGAAGTACTCAAGATTTAGTTTGTCTATGTCGTCTTTGAGTTGGTCCCAGTCTGCTGATTTGTAACTATAAACTTGGTGGGGGGGTTTCTTGTTGCGAACTGGGTTTAAGTTGACATTGAAGGTCACGGATTCGTGATCGCTCATACCAGGAGTGGTGTGGGTGTTGATGATAATGGAGGGATTTGAAGTATGAGGTCAATAATGTTGCCAGAAGCGATGCGTGTGGGGTCGTTTACCATGTTCTGCAGCCCAAAGTCGTTAGTTATTTCTAGTAGTTTGTTATGCTTGCTGGCAGTGCTGTTATTTGTGGTCTGGTGATTTGTCCAGTTGGTATCAGGGAGGTTAAAATCTCCAGCTATGACTACGTTAGGGGGAGTTTTTTGTGATCTATATAGTTTAGTTAGGGAGTCGTGGAGAGCTTCAAGGGATTGGAGGTGGTCATTTGGGGGTCGATAATAAGATGCAAAATATATGCATTTGTTTCGTGCAAAGTGAATTTTTGTCCAAATTATTTCACAATTTGAGTTTAAATTTTGGAGGGTTTCAGCTACAATGTTGTCACGGAAGGCTATAAGGACTCCGCCGCCATGGACATTCCTGTCCTTTCTGATGGCCTCATAGTTGGGTGATAGGAAAGAGTATGTAGCATAGTTTGCATCTAATTTAGCTTCAACTAGAAATATGATGTCTGGGTTATTGTATTGAATAGTTGCCTTTAGTTGGGTTGCTTTTTCTATGCTCTTAACGCTGTTGGTGTTTATAACAATTCCTTTAAGTGTGTTTCCTTGGGTTTTCTTGTGGCGTTCGGGGGTTGAAGTGTTTTGGGGGTTTGCGGCGAAAATTAAGCCTGCATTTTGTGATGTGTGGAGTGTTGGGGTACTAAGCGTGGAGCTGTCAGACTGGGTGTTGGTAGAAATGGATTGCTCATTTCTAGATGGCGAAGTGGTAATATTTGGAATTGGGCGCCCATATGGGCCAGGGTTTGGGTGGATGTCGCCTGAGAGTGCTATCAGTCTGCTGAGGTACAGATGTGTAACAATGTCTGATTTGAATTTGATTTTGGGTGGGAATTTAATTCGGGGATTCAAAGTTAGGACATAATATTTTGGTTTAATTTTGAGATTTGATCGAGATACGCGTTGACATGTTCCAATGATCGTTGCTATTAGGAGAGTGACGGTGATTATTTGCGTTAACCCAAGATTAATCCGCGTGGAATGCGGGACTAGGTGAGGCGAATAGTTCCTAAAGGGACATCTGAATTGGAATACATTTTGTAGCATGGTTTTCTGAAAGTTAGATCCAAATGCAAACAGTGGCGACTTGAAGAAAAGTAAGCTTACTAATGAAATGCTTAGCGATAAAATGAAAAGAACTCACCCGGACGGCGCCGGCAGTGGGAGTCCGCCATCTTTGAAATTTTGGTTCATGTGTTGCGGTAAAGGGCGTTGTTTTGATTAGTTGCGTTTGTTGTCGTTTGGTTTGTCTGTTTCTGCGTGATCAGTGTATTATGTTGAGTTGTTGTACCAATTGTGGTCATTTGTTGCGTTGGTGAACATGTTGTGTTGAGTGAAATGTGTGGAGCGATGTAGCGGACTCGTATCACCCCGACGCATGCGCACTCTCCATGCGCACTCTCTTGTCGCATGCGAGTGAAACCACTGTCTGTGCGATATCAAACATTGACACACCCACAAAGCTCAATGATGACACCTTTATTCCAACTGAACAATTCATCTGCAAAATCTACCTCCCACAATCCAATATAGCAGAGATGAAGAATTTTGCTTAATGACGGTCGCATGCAACATATGACCCCGTTTCGTCATGCAGCGCCGCGCGGTGATCTGTTATATAACTACTATTGTTGTAAATCGTTTAATCGTTCACGGCTCTGCGTTGTAATAAATAATAGAGTCCGACATCTTGGAAATTCACAAATTCGTGCAAAGCAGTTAGCAATATGATATCATGGAGTTGTTACAAAAACACAAAGCTTTAACATAATTATTGTAGATAAATGTGTAAATGCAAATATAGTATAATGCTTATTAATGTATACACTTAATGTGCCATAACTTTGTTACATCGATATGTTTTTTAATGTGGACAATCATCAACAGTGTTGAGGGGGGTATGCGAACTGGTGTGTTGTGGAAGCATTGATGTGCTGTGGTAATACTGGTGCGTTGGGGTAACTAATGTGTTGGAGGCAGCACTGGGTTGTTGGGGTAGCACCGGTGTGTTGGGACAGCACTGGTGTGTTGTGGTAGCACTGTTGTGCTAGGGGTAGCACTGGAGTTTTGGGGTAGCACTTGAGTGTTTGGGTAGAACTGGGTTGTTGGGGTAGCACTGGTGTTTTGTGGTAGTACTAGTGTGTTGGGATAGCGCTGGTGCTTTGTGGCAGTATTAGTGTGTTTGGATAGCACTGGTGTGTTGGGATAGCACTGGTGTGTTAGGGTAGCACTGGTTTGTTGAGGGTAGCACTGTGTTGTTGGGGTAGCACTAATGCGTTGTGGTAGCACTAGTGGGTTGGCGTAGCACTAGTGTGTTAGGGTAGCACTGGTGTGCTGGGTAGCACTTGTGTGTTGGGTAGCACTGGTGTGTTGGGGCAGCACCATCAGTTGATGTTAGAGCTAATCACATACGCGGGTCGGGAAATTTTGTAGTGAGCCAATGAGCCACCAAAAAACACTACGCTCATTGGATAGACCAAGGCATATATAGGATGGAATTGTCCAAGGTCATATTCACTCGTTTCTTGTTGTAATTCGGTGATGCATTGCAGTACAGGCATTGACAATCAAATCAGTATATGAGAGAAAATAAAGAAGTTGTTGACTTTTAGTATGACAGCTGCTGTGTGTATGATTTGGTGGATATGTAAAACCAAGAGTGATTGTATTTTATTGTGTATGTGTATGTGTATTGAAACAAGTTACTCCTATTTCCATGCCCAAAAATCTGGAATCAGACTTAGGTACAGCTAAATCTATGAAATGTGTTTTGTGGTGATCTCGATCTTAATTTACTCGCACTTCCCTATCGGTACCAAATTCGTCATAGGTTTTTCATCATTGGCAGATGCCATTTCTGTTGTAGGTGTAGACGATCATGATCGTGTGTATTTTAATAGTTATGTGTGCTCTGTCCTAGCCAGGCTGCTAGAGCATCAAGAAGTAGACAGTTGTGCATTTTGTTTTATTATGTTACAATTGTTTAGTAAGTTTAATGCATAGTTTATGTATACACTATTAGAAGACATACCTACAGGTATTTTCCTTTATATTTTAAAACTACGAGTCCACCGAACCGTCATTCTACACGGCTTCAAATAACACACTCGACGTTGACGAAAATGTTATGTTGAAATCAAGATTACAAAACAAGTGCGTTGGTGAGCTATTATACAATAATTGCACATTTTGAAGCCGAAGATATAATATACTTCATCATAATAATATACTATTTATATTAGCCAGATCAATGTTAATATTGTTAATTCACATTTGGAACATAAATGAAAATAAACGAACATCAATGTTTAAACTAGAGTGATGTTGGACTGGATCAGCTGATGCACGCGAATTGCTGGCGAACTGTATGGATGGATCTTGCGATATACATTAAAGCACTTTGACAACCTGTCCTATGAGCTTCTTCTTGTATTCGGTGTTAATAATGTTGCACGTTGACCCCGAGTCTATCAGCATGGTTACCGGGACTTTGCTAATTGATACCGTCACTGTTTCACCGTGAGATGCTGAGAACGTGTATTCATGCTGACAGTCATTTTCAGAGCCACTGTCACTGGATTCGTCCATAACATATTTCACAGTATCTTTAGGGCAGTGTCTCGACTGTGTCTGTTTCTCGTGCCTGCGGCACATATTGTTGAAATTCCCCGTCTTGCCACACGTGTAACACTTGGCAGACTATGGGCAGCGACAGGCATCAGTTGTGTGGCCCCGTCGACCACATTTTGCAAACCAATTTGAGTCGTGACTAGCACGTCTGTCGTTCACCTTGGGTTGTTTCTGCCTTTCTCGCCAACCTGCACCACTCACCATATTCACTCGCTCGGCATCCTGTGCCATCTGCGCCGCTTGTCGTTCTGACGCCTCCATAGCAGCTGCGTAGTCTGGCACACGCTCAAATTTCAGGTCACGCTCTGTCAACAGCTTCGTTCTGAGTTGTTTCGACCGGCAATTGTCGATCACTTGGTCCCTTATAAAATCTTCAACGTGGTCGCCAAACTCGCACAGATTCGCTAACTGCCGCAGTCGTGTCACGAATTGCGCCACAATTTCCCCTTCTTTTGACTGTCTTTGGAATAGGCAAAGTCAATCGCCATACAATTTTATCTATCTGGCTGTTGCTGTTGTATAGGCGAAGATCTCGCTCATGATAATCGTACGCATTTTCATGAGATTAGAAACCTTACAAAAAAAACTCCATAAACAGAGCAATAAACACGTATTTCAAGATTTAACAAGATTTGCCATCCAAGCCAAAGGCCCAGATGGCAAGTGGACAAGGAAGCCATTGGCTTATCGAGAGTCCAACAATGTTCACCTACTTATAACCCGCCCTCCTGATATATGTGTCAACCTTGTTTTTAAACATATTCACGCTGCTAGCAGTTACACAATCTGTAGACAGTTTGTTCCATTCATTTATTGTCCTCTGTGAGAACGAGTGCTTCCTGATGTCCAATCTACATTGATCCTTTACTAATTTTACTTCATGTCCTCTAGTTCTGCTATCCTTCTTGAGTGAGAAAAACATATTTCTATCAATATTTTCATACCCATTCAATATCTTAAAAACTTCAATCTGATCTCCTCTTAACCTCCTTGTCTCTAGAGTTGTTAAACCACATTCTTTCAGGCGTTCTTCATAACTAAGGTCTCTAAGTTCTGGAATCATTTTAGTTGCTCTCCTTTGTATGCGTTCAAGCGTATCTATATCCTTCTTACGATATGGTCTCCATGCTTGTATACAGTATTCTAAATGAGGTCTAACTATTGCTTTATAAAGAGGTATAATTAACTTTTTTCCCTTGTATGTTATGTTTCTTCTAATCAATCCAAGAATTTGATTACCCTTTGAAGCTGCAATACCACACTGCTCTGAAACTTTCATATCAGCGCTTATTGTAACTCCTAAGTCCTTTTCTTTTACAGTAGTACCAAGAACAGTAGCTCCCATTTTATAGTTTACATTCAAGTTCCCATGTCCTGTATGTAGGCATTTACATTTCCCAAAATTGAACAGCATCTGCCATTTCTCAGACCATTTCACTAATCTGTCTAGATCGTTTTGTAAATGTTGTTTATCACCATCAGTATTAACCTTTCTAAACAGTTTTGTGTCATCCGCAAATTTCAGTACGTTACTTGTTATACTCTCGTCCAAGTCATTGATATAAATTAAGAATAATATAGGTCCTAATACTGATCCTTGAGGTACCCCACTCAAAACCGATTTCCAATTTGAAACTTCGCCATCTACTACAACTCATTGTCTTCTGTCAGTCAGCCATTGTTCTATCCAGTCAGTTATGCTATCCCCGATACCATGGGCTTTTAATTTAAGTAGCAATCTTTGATGTGGCACTTTGTCAAAAGCTTTCTGAAAATCTAAGTAGATAATATCTACTGGCGATCCCTCGTCTATCCACTTAGTGATTTCTTCCAAAAAACACAACATATTTGTTAAGCATGACCTCGCTTTAAGGAATCCATGTTGAGATGAATTTAATAATTTATGCCTAAAAAAGACATCCACCATATGGTCTTTAATTAACCTTTCTAATAATTTACAAATCACTGACGTTAAACTCACTGGTCTGTAATTCTCTGACTTATTTCTCGAACCCTTTTTAAATAATGGTATGATGTTTGCTTCTTTCCATTCAAACGGAACTCCCTCTTTTAATGACAAGTTGAATACTCTTGCAAGTGGTATACTGAGTTGATCTACTGTTTCCATTAGTAATTTTGGAGGAATCCCATCCACTCCCGGTGATTTGTTATCCTTCATTGCCTTTATTTTCCTAGCTACCAATTCTAAATAGTCAGATTTAGCCCCCTGAAATGTAGCATCAGCAACTGGTAATGAACTAATATCTTCTTTTGTAAACACTGAACTGAAGTAACCATTTAGGTCCTCCGCCATTAAAAACCCCTGTGATATTATATTTCCAGCACTGTCTTCTAGAGGTCCAACCTTGTCTTGTACGTTTTGTTTACTCCTGACATATGCATAAAAACTCTTGCTGTCAGTTTTTATGTTACATGCCAGTTTTTGCTCATAGCTTCTTTTAGATTGTCTGATTTCAGTTGTAGCTGCATTAAGTGCCTCTTTGTATTTTGCATAGTCTTCTTCCTTTCTGGTACGCCTATAAACCCTCCACATAGTTTGTTTTAGCATTATTTTTCTAATAGCCTCTTTTGACAAGTGTTTCTTCCTACACCGTTTTCCTTGTTTTCGGAAGGGAACAAATTTATCGATGATACTCTCAATTTCATATTTTAGAATATTCCAACATTCAATTGCAGTCTTATTCATCAGCATGTTATTCCAATCTAGCTGTGCTAAGTATTTTCTCATATCTTTGTAGTTACCTTTGTGGAAGTTTCTCTTGTACGTTTTCTTATTTTTACTTTCTGATTTTACATTGATGTCAAAATGTATTTGATTATGGTCACTATTACCCAATGGTTCAAATATTTTTACATTGTCCACTAATTCTTTTTGTGATGACAAAACTATATCTAATACATTTTCTCCCCTGGTTGGTTCTAGTACGTGCTGAGTAAGAAAGCTATCCTGGATTAAACATAGAAATTGTTGATCCTCAATCCCTGTGCTCTCTAGAGAATTCCATTGTATGTGTCCATGGTTAAAATCTCCCATTATGATACATTCCCCTTTACTAACTTCCTTTATAGCGTTTTTTATTTTTGTGTTGTCCTCTTTGTTTATGTTTGGACTTCGGTAAACTAATCCAATAGTTAATTTTGAATTTCCTGAAACAATTTTGCACCAAACAGCTTCATCGCAATCTGCTTCCCTTTCTAGTTTTATTTCATAAGCCTGAATAGATTCTTTAACATATAAAATAACTCCCCGCCCCTTCTTCCTATTCGATCTTTCCTAAACATTACGTATCCTGTCAGTCCTAATTCAGCATCTGTTATATCTATGTTGGCCCATGATTCAGTTATACCAATTATGTGAGGGTCAATATCTTCTACCATAATGTTTAATTCGTTTTTCTTATTTACTATGCTCCTTGCATTTAAACATACGCATCTATAACCTTTTTCAGAGATGTTTTTCGGATGATTTGATATTGGTTTATCTGTGCTAGTGGCCTCTTGTTCTGCTTGAGACACCTCTAGGTAACCCCCCCTGCACTTCTAGTTTAAAGAATGTTTACTTCCAAAAATATTTGTCATTGTACCCAAGTCGCTATCTACTGCTGCTGAAAGTTTGTCCGCGAATACTGCCGCCCCCTTTCCACTTAAATGAAGCCCATCCTTCATGTACATATCAGCCCTCCCAACAAAACTTCCCCATAAATCCACAAATCCAACTTCCTCTTCCCTACACAGCCTCTGGACTAACATGTTAATTGCCATCCCCCGACAATTTCGATATTTGTGACCCTTCCTGCCCATTACAGGTAAAATCCCTGACAGTATTACCTGCTCAACCCGCGTCTGTTTTAGTGTTCTGACCAACTGCCTATATTTCCTAACTATGGCAGTTGTACCATCCCTCTCTACGTTATTTGTCCCTACATGTACTAAAACAGATCCACCCTTACCCGAGCCTACGATGTTTTTTACCCTCTCAGTTATCGCCTCTATTTTGGCTCCAGGCAAGCAGACCACCACATCATCTCCCTTGTTTAAGACTCTGTCGGTCTTCCTAACTATCGAATCCCCCACAAACACCCTCGCTCTCTTCCTCACCCCCTCTATCACTGCTGCAGAATAACTCTTCCTTTCGATCCCCTCCATCACATTCTGTCCTGACCCCTTCCCTTCCGTCTCCCCCACTCCCTTCTCCTTCCCTCCTGTCTCCCCTACTCCCCTCTCCTTCACTCCGGTTGTTTTCCCTCCCGTCTCCCCCACTCCCTTCTCCTTCCCTCCTGTCTCCGCTACTCCCCTCTCCTTCACTCCGGTTGTCTTCCCTCCCGTCTCCCCCACTCCCTTCTCCTTCACTCCGGTTGTCTTCCCTCCCGTCTCCCCCACTCCCTTCTCCTTCCCTCCTATCTCCGCTACTCCCCTCTCCTTCACCACGGTTGTCTTCCCTCCCGTCTCCCCCACTCCCTTCTCCTTCCCTCCTGTCTCCCCTACTCCCCTGTCCTTCACCCCGGTTGTCTTCCCTCCCGTTCCTTTCCTTGCAGTCTCCTTACGTCCTGTCTCCCTATGACCTCCCATGTATGTATGCATTCTTATATGTATGTCACTAAAGTTATCTGACAATAACCATGTAAAAGTGTGAAATTATTACCTTTTTGTCAGAATGCATGTGCTTGTCAAAATGTGTATATAACCGGATGTTGCTGTGAGCGAGATTACCAAACGGGATTCTCGTAGATCAATATAAGGTCACGCTAAGAATTGCCGTCTGCTGGCCATAGAGTTACATCATTAATCATCCCTCTATAAACTACTAACTTACCAACAGGTGTTTTATTTATATCTGTGCTGCTGGCCCACTCTGGCCTCATTCTACACGAAATCGCATTTGACCATGTGACCCAAAAGCAACATCACGTGCACAGTATGGCGGCTATTATGAAATGTTTTCTGTGTGACCGATAAATGTACTCATAAATAATTATTTGGAGCACATTTCTTGTTTCGTGACGCCCAAGTGTCGGTTGCATGTCACGGAATACATATGTGAACCGGTTTGTGCGTATCGGTTTTAAAACTTAAGTTATTAGCTCCGTAGCCATTTGGCAAAAGCTCGGAGCCATCTCTACCACCGCTGACACAACCTGTTTGAACGTCAAAAGTTGGCACTCCACCGACTTGAAGTGTCGCCGCCATGGTTCGTCGTTATCTCGTCGCCAATGTGGTGTTTTAAGGGTTTATTGATACGAAGGAAGAGACAGACACATGCGTCGCTGAACAGCCGATAAACCACTGTTTTATGTTCCGTTAGTTTCACCGGGAATACACAATACATATTACAATAGGTGGCAGCACCTGACGGTCACTATATTGCAGATGAAAACATTGGATTTTGGTATAATAATAATTTGTGTGCGTGCGTGCGTGCGTGCGTGCGTGCGTGCGTGCGTGCGTGCGTGCGTGCGTGAGTGAGTGCATGGGCGTCCTGAGGGGGACAAGGGGCACATGCCCCCTGGATCTGGATGTTTGTAAAATTTAGGGTTTTATGGCGAGTAGAGCGTTTACTATTTGTGTTAAGTAGATCATCTAGTATGTTTGTTAATTAATTATGTGCAATTATATCATTATTGTTCTTTGAAAGTAGACATTTTGGTATGTGTAAATATCTCTGGTCAAAAACAGCAGAATTTGGGGGGGAAACGGAAAAAACCTGCTGACGCCCTTGTGTGTGTGCGTGCGTGCGTGCGTGCGTGCGTGCGTGCGTGCGTATTTATACAATGCATGCTTGTTTGAAACCAATTACGCCCAGCTCCTGTTACACTTATACATGATTGACACAATGTCACAGTTGTTTGAATGCAGCGACAAACTCAAATGCGAGAATCATTCGTACTGATGGAGGTATGTGTTGTTCTAAGTCCAGTGTCGCGTTTCGAGTCGTACCTTGACTGACCTGTCATCTCTACTGTCTTCAACGAGTCTACGCTATATTCTGCCTGACGAATATACAACGAAACGTCTTCAACGTGAAGATATAGACAAACGGATTTGCCACTGTTCAAGACAATGGCAGCTTTCTTTAGTGGCGAGTCCATCACGTTTTCGATGATGCCACAGTCTCGCTTATCTGACTCTCGCTCGGCTTCGTGAATCCGCCGACAAGAGGGTCTGACAACATAAGCATGTTTTGATTGTTGCCGTCGTTAGGTGGCACCACTGGTATATGCAAAAATTATGGCGTCATCATTCTTTGAAGTAATCTGACATATTGCTGCGTTTTCGTGATCTTGTTATCTTTCTGATGTTATCTTATTATCTGATATTTTTCTGGATAGTTCGCAGTCCTTTTTTAGACAGGATGGGTGTCAAATGGAGACGCAAATAAAGCTACACCGGGGCGGAGTGACTGCAGATAGAGCCGATTTGTGCGTTGCACGTAACCTGTAAGAGACAATCTAAGGTAAGTATATACTAAAAAAAAAACATCAGAATTATTCTATAATCATTTAAACACTTCTGTGTTATAAAATATGCTATGCAGTTGATAACCCTTTTTAAGTTTTTAGTATCTATTATTTGCGAAGTTATTCAACTTTTAATGTAATAAAAGGGGCATTTTTGTTTATACTAGGAACATAGTCCATTTTCTTGTGATCTGGATGTTTGCTTTGGGCTGCATTGCCACTGAATGTCAGGGCAAATGGCATAATTTGTACTAATGAAAATATTGAGGTGGAATGAAAAGTGTTAAGACTTTAAATGTTGACCTAATAATGTGTGAACACGACATGACCTTGCAATTACCTACTTACTTGACCTACAATGACATATTTATGTTTAAAATGCCCTAATTAAGTAATTATGTATGACATAAGATCAGTAAGTTGAGGGAGGAGTGTAAGGTAGAATATATATATATATATATATATATATATATATATATATATATATATATATATATATATATATATATATATATATACCTTAATAACCATTAATGACCTAATTACGTGTGTTTATGGTCTATTTATTGTATTTAAGTATGGGTTGTGGTGCGATCATGTCAATAGAGGCTGTACTTGTTGACAACAACACTGGCCTTACAGACATTTACAGTTTATTTGACCTCGATTGACCTATTTACATTGATAAATTACTTATTTCAGCCATACATAATTATGCAAGACAGTGGTGTTCGTAAATATACTGAGATGGTGTACACACTTGACTTTATTACAATGTGATCTGTTGATGACTGCATTATGTATAATTAAAGATGCCTCCGCAATTCGACTTTTGCTTGTCTTATTTCAAATTCATTTTGCAAAAATTCAAGCCTACCTAGTATCCACTACGACCTGCTTGCTCTTTTGTGCTATTAAACAAAACTATTAAATTACTTAATGCTTCAGCAAGCATTACAACAGCATCCATAACTGATTTAGCCTATCGCGAATCTTGCAATATTGTAGTGGATACTGGTTTGGTTTTTCGCAAAATTAGGTGGCACCTATAATTGAAAATCGAAATGCTGAATAATCACAATTTTTCAAAATTTCACTTTGTCATGTGATCGGTGAGAGGATGGAAGTCACGCCCATGATCGGCGTTGACTCGCACAGTGCTTACCATTTTGAATGTCCAGTATTTTGAGCGTTACCAGATTTATTATTATTAAACATTTATAACACGCCATGCAACCGGGTGAAACAATGAGCTAAAAGCACAACTTAAATGAGCTAATAGGTTAAATAACTAAAATAAATAAGGTGCTTACATTTGTTAAATAAACTGGTAGAATAAGTTAGTTTATAAAATATCATAAAGTACATAAATCAAACGTATAGTTAAATGTCTCTGGAATGTCACTTCTGTAAAATGTCACTTCTGTAAAATGTCACTTCTGTAAAATGTAAAGTTGCCTGCCGGAACAACGTGTCTTTAGTACGTCGTAAACGTGGCATAGGAGTCTATAGAATCGACACAGCCACAAAGAACGAACGACTAAAGGAAATTTTTTTCGATGATTTCAACAAAAATACGCACTGTTTAATTACACCGACTGCGGATATTACTTAAACAATTCACCCACTATTATATTAGGACATCAACATACCGGATTCACGATAGGCTAAATCAGTTGAGGATGCAGTTTTAAGTGGTACGTGGAGCTAGCATATTCGTAGAATCTGTAGTGTTTACTATATAATTACAAAGAATACCAATATATTCTTGCATATGGAAATCATTGTTTGAAAAAACAACACAATTTACTATACATAGTGAGAGCTTTGTAATTTTGTTCGTACATAATGCAGCAGTATTTATAGTCCAGTGTCAAAACTGGTTTACAGTACACTGCAGGCTCAGTATATCAATATTCATAGTTCACTATTTCGTGAAATAATATCCTGCTTCTCATTTAATTAGGCATGTTGATCAATAGTATTATTCATTTGTATTGTTTTACATCAGAACATTATAATTTATCATATTTCATGTGTGTACAACATAACAAGTGCCCAATGTATTAAGTTGGTGGCACTCAGGAATTAAATTATTAAAAACCGATCTTGTTATCAAGTAATACTTGCCACACTTGTTATTGTTATGCTTATTTCTTAATTGTCTATGCAATATCGCACAGGGAGAATGGTGTATAGCCTCCACTCATTGCCACCATTCCCTCCCTGACATACATATGCACAACACACATCTAATTTAAGTGGATCAACCAATAAAGTACAGTTAAAATCAGACTGTTACAGGGGTTATGATTCGTTAATGATTTTCATTGAAAATCAAGTTCTCTGTGCAACTTGCCATCGATGTTAATAAGCATCACGCACGATATATTCATGTGCACAAACACAACGCCAAGTTTGGAATGTGTCGATATATGTGCCACCCATAATATGTTGTATCTGTTTTATTTGTAAGTTGTTGAACTTAAGAATTCTATCATGATAGTAATATCAAATTTAATGTAATGAACACTGTAAACATATAAATTAAAATAATAAGTAAATTTAATTATTAATGTATAAAAAAACAATAAGGAATTGTAATGTAAGTGTTTTTGTCAATATATTGTGGTTCAAGCAAATGGTAGAATGATACTGCTGATATAATTATGACATGATGGCCCTCCGCTGTCCTGCAAACAATGGTTCGGGACTCGGTAGCATCAGTGGAAAGTCCCCCTGATTCACCCTTTCCCTTATCTCTGAAAAAAAAATATATTCAGAAGATGCTTTTAAAATAATAATATCTAGACTGCTGACTGAAGTATAATGTCAATAAGCAGACAAAAACTATAGTTGTTTTTGTCACTGGGCTAGTACAAATTCACTATGCAGCTTTCATGCATATACAGTGCGTGCGTGTTTATAATACCACGTTAATATTTTTTTATAATATATATTATAAACATGGCCAAGGCTGCATACAATTACACAAAATCAAATCAATAAAGTTAAGTTATTTTTCATTTTAATTACACCAGTCCTGTTTCAGTTACAATTACAGATGCGATATATGGATCTCTTCACAGAAAGGCACGTGTATACAAAAATGACACACACCAAAAATTATAAAAGGCACATTTGAGCATGATATAATTAACATTAATCTAACGTATTTCTACACTTCGGGAACAAACAGTAACGTCTATACGTTGTCTACACGTGGTCTTCATTTGTTGGTAGAGGCGTAAACGCAATGCATGATTGCCCCGACTGTCACTCAGTAAACAACACGCGTGATTGGATTACTCCTTGGTAGGGGATCACTAATCAATGTTAATAATATAAACTGCTTACGCATATTTTATATGTATTAAACTGGTATAATTCCAGAGAAATTAGGTATCTGAAAGGGATATGATTTCAAGAAAAAAAATCCCCCCCAAAAGGTTCTTTTACCTGTGTACTAAAATTATTATTGTGTCAGTATAGATCGTGGGATTGATCCCCGGGGATAACTATAATTTAATACGAGGCTACATTCATAATGAGGCTGCATTACCATTGTGTTTACAGGTAAACATTATCAATTATCGTTCACGTAGTCACGATGCCTCCACCAAAAATTCGAAGAACGAATGCGATAACAAATTTGCCCAATTTGTTTTAGAACCGCTGCTTCGACACCGACGACTATCACTGTGGCGACACCTCGCGGCTACAATAGTTAAAGTTTCGGCCATCGTGCATCGTGCCGTCGACCAACCGCAAAGACTTAATTTGGGCAACGTTTGGCGCTGCTGCAGAAATGATTCTTGCCGATAAACGGCGCCTGTAAATTTCCTTGAATAACGTATGCTGTATTTACAGTTTTATGTATGACTTATTCCTTTGTACAGTTGTACCGTTTATCAGTATAAATGCAATACAACATTAATTGGTAATGTCAATGATATTTGTTTGATGATAAGCATATTTAATTGATTTTAATTAATTATATATATAATTGATTTTAATTCGTTTTTAATTATTATGTAGCTTTCTTGCATGAGCAATTCAGTGTGTGTGTGTGAGTGTGTGTGCGTGTGTGTGTGCGTGCGTGTGTGTGTGTGTGTGTGTGTGTGTGTGTGTGTGTGTGCGTGCGTGCGTGCGTGCGTGCGTGCGTGCGTGCGTGCGTGCGTGCGTGCGTGCGTGCGTGCGTGCGTGCGTGTGTGTGACGGAGTGCGTTCGTGTTTTAAGCATTAAGCAGTACATCGTGCAGTCGCCCACGTGCATTTTCAGGTTCCGAACTTGCGCGAGCGTTCGGGTTGGGTTGCGAACTAGCGCGCGCATTTGGCTTGGGTTGTGAACATGCGTGTGTGTTCGGGTTGCATGCGTTTTTCGGGTTGCGTGCGCGCGCGCGCGCGCGTTCGCGAATGTCCACAGATAATTTTTTGGACTGGCAAAAATTTTATCCTGCATAAAGGCTTGCATGGAGTGGATGGAATTCCTCCAAAACTTCGAATGGAAACAGTAGAACAAATTAGTATACCACTGTTCATTAAAAGAGGGTGGTTCCTGCTGAGTGGAAAGAAGCAAACATCATACCATTATTTAAAAACTGTTCGAGAAATAACTCAGAGATTTACAGATCAGTAAATTTAACATCAGTAATTTGTAAATTATTAGAAAGGGTAATCAAAGACCATGTGGTGGACTTCCTTGTTAGACATAAATTATTAAATCCGTCTCAACGTGGATTCCTGAAAGCGAGGTCATCCTTAATTGCTGTTTTTTTTTTTGAAGAAATCACTAAGTGGCTAGACGAGGGATCACCAGTAGATATTATAATAATACTTAGATTTTCAGAAAGCTTTTGACGAAGTGCCCCATCAAAGATTGCTACTCAAATTAAAAGCCCATGATATCGATGACGGCATAATCGTCTGGATAGTACAATGGTTGGCTGACAGAAGACAGTGTGTTGTAGTAGATGGGGAGGTTTCAAACTGGAAATCAGTTTTGAGTGGGGTACCAAAAGGATCAGTATTGGGACCTTTATTATGCTTAATATGAATATATATATATATATATATATATATATATATATATATATTCTTAATAATATATATATATGTGTATATATATATATATATATATTTATTTATTTATTTATATATATTTTATTTAATTTGGACGAAAATACAACAAGCAACGTATTGAAATTTGTGGATGACACAAAAGTCTTTAGAAATATTAACACTGAAGGTGATAGACAGCATTCACAAAATGATCCAGACAAATTATTGAAATGGTCTGAAAAGTGGCAATTTTGGGAAATGTAAATGCCTACATACAGAACATGGGAACTTGGGTGTAAACTATAAAATGGGAGATACTGTTGTAGGTACTACTATAAAGGAAAACACTTATAAGTGATGATATGAAAATTTCAGAGCAGTGTGGTATTGCACCTTCAAAGGGTAATCAAATTCTTGGGTTGATTATGAAAAATATAACATACACGGAGAAAAAGCTAATTATACCTCGGTATAAATAGTTAGGCTTCATTTAGAGTACTGTATACAAGCTTGGAGACCATATCGTAAAAAGGCTATAGATACGCTTGAAATAATACAGAGGAGAGAGAGCAACTAAAATAATTCCATAACTGAGAAACTTTAGTTATGAAGAACGAATGAATGTGGTTTAACAACCAAAGAGAAAAGGCGGTTAAGAGGAGATCAAATTGAAGTGTTTAAGATATTGAATGGGTATGAAAATATTGATAGAACTATTTTTTCTCACTCAAGAAAAATAATATAACTAGAGTACATGAGGTAAAATTAGTAAAGGATCAGTGTAGATTGGATATCAGGAAGTATTCGTTCTCACAGAGGAAAACCAAACAATGGAACAAATTATCTACATATTGTGTAACTGCTAGCAGCGTGAATATGTTTAAAAACCAGGTTGACACATATCTCAGGAGGGCGGGTTACACATAGATTAAAAATGTTGGACTCTCGATAAGCCAATGGCTTCCTTATCCACTTGACATCTGGGACTTTGCATTGGATGGCAATCTTGTTAAATATTGTATCAATAGTGTTACCGATCAGGTGAACAGCACCAAAGCCCATAATGTGTAGTCTTTCTTCCGATGAATAACACCATGTCAACATGTGCCAACCGATATGCTTGCCGCGTAACATATCAAGTACACGAGGGAGAATTGTGTATATGGAGGTTTTATCGTACCCTGTTGGAAGTATTCCCATCACATCACGTCCATCAACAATGTTCTGGATGCGGGCAAATTGTTTTTTTTTCAGAGCAACCTCTAAATTTAACGACTCTCGCTCTGTCGATAGCACGTGAGACTCGTACCGACTCCACTTGCATTTCTGTAGGCGTTACCGGATGAAGTGCCATCAGCCAATCAGCGTCGTTATCGAGATTTAATGAGCTACCTATGCGCATACATAATTTCCGTCACAATGGAAACTCCACTATGTGTCCAGGCGAAGATGTGTGCGACAAACGGTGGCGCCACAGAGCGGAGCGTGGATAAATCGAGGCCAATGATGCAAGTGAATAATACTACGGTAAAGTAACACTGAGCGTAGCCAATGGCAACAGCAAACACTGATGTAACTGCAACAGCCATCTTCAACAGGGTAGTGCTTGCAGAGTTTATGACGTCAGATTGAACGGAAGACCCCGGATTACTCCGGATGCGCAATGTGAACACAACACGTCCGTATATGACAAGGAAGCACATCATGGGAATTAGGTAAAATACGAACAAGTTGGTAATATGCCAATAGTAGAGGAATGCAGAGTAGACCGGTAAACCGCATAAACCCTTGTAATATGCCATTCTAAGAAGTCCCGAAGTCGGTAAATGCAATGCAAATAAAATGTACATCAAAACAAATGTGCCAACGACTTGTTTCCGATTAATAGATGTGTGCTTGAAATGATAAAGTACAGCGACGCAGCGTTCAAACGTGAACAGTACCAAGTTCCATATACTAACCATGACTGCGTGCACCCAATTGCCCATTACGAATGGGTGGATCGTTGTTCGTAATGTGAAGTGAAATAATGTATCTTATGTGGTAAATGTGTTACTTTGACGTAGTCACTTATACGTCTACGTTGATGTTGCATGCAAATAATTTTAACTGCGTCGAAAACCGTTTACTATAGCAATGTTTGTAATGGCTTTCATATGGGCAAATTACGCGTATGAAATCCTATTCTGGCCGTATGTGGCTTTCTGTAATCTTAATTTTAATGTGCCGGCGAAATGCTGGCATGGTATATGTTTGCATCCCTCTCCAGAGTAGTTTATGTGAAGAGTGTCGAAGCGGGTTTTTAAAATTTGGCTCACACAACGACGTGTCGTTTGATAGTTTTGATTACGACGACCTGGGGCCGTCTCCAGAAAAATGTAGTTGTATATCGATATCAGCAGCATCAGTAATGTCGACTGCGATGTTGTATTATCCGACAGCAATGTGGTAGCTTAGATTCGGAGAGTTTTATTAATAATGTTGAATTTAAAACTGGGCGAGTCTGAAACTGCAAAAATTAGCAATCTGGTTAAACGTTAATACATTTTCTTTAAATATCAGTAAAACACGTTTTATTATAGTCAAATCAGTAAATAAAATGTCTCCAATTAACATCTTTATTGACCGCCAGTAAAATACCCAGGTACTAAGCTCAAAGTTCTTAGAAATAAGTTCTAGTCTGTCCTGGTCTTTCCATGTGAAATACTTAAAAGGTAAAATAGCTAAAGCTGCTATAATTAAAAGTAAAGCTAGAGAAACGCTAAGTACATCATCCCTTGTGACATTATACTATACATATTTATATCCGTACCTGGATAGTGTGGGTAGGAACATGTATTACATATTTTAGTTCTTTAATGAAACCACAAAAGTATGCAATATTTTTAATTATGCCATTTACATACATAACACGCACAGAGCAACTGTTCAAAAAGCTATCGATTTTACCATTAAGAAAAATCTACGAAAAACTGTTGTTCTGTTTATGTATACAGTTATCAAGAATATGGTACGTTTGGTTATGTTTAATAGAAATAATGATATCCACATAACTGGACATTCTTCAGGATAGTTCGTTTTCAAATTGTACACGTGTACGATAACGTCATTCAGCGTCATCGGTACTGATGAAGTCAACGTGATACGTTGACGAAAGCCTCTTCCAGGGAAATTAAACACACCTTGGAGATGTAAAATGAAAGTTCTCTGATTTGAAAATGAACTATCCTGAAGAATGTCCAGTAATGTGGATTTCATTATTTCTATTGGAAATAGTGGACGATGTAATTTGCCCACACAGGAAAGGCAAAGAAATTACAACAACACGTGAACACTGTAGACCCTACAGGTATCATCAATTTCACGCGGGAAGACGAGGAGAACAACAGTATGCCCTTCTTGGATGCGAAGTTGACCAGAAAGGAAGATGGCAGTGTGAAGTCTACAATGTGCATGAAGAAGACGCACACTGACCAATACCTGAACTTTGCGTCCCACCACCCCAAACATCAGTAGCTAGGAGTTGTCAGAACCCTTATGAACAGGTGTGAGACGATAATTTCGGAGGAGGGGAACAAGAAGGAAGAGGTGGAACACTTGAGAGGAGTTCTAAGAGTATGCGGCAATCCGTCCTGAGCCTTGAAAAAGGTGACAGACATCAGTAAGAAGAAAAAGAACAGCAACAAAACAAATGACAGAAATTACAGGAGCCAAGTAGTTATCCCATACGAGAGAATGCATCCAGTACTGAAGAAATATAGAGTAGCAACAGCCATGCGTCCACATACGACCCTCAGGCGTATGTTGGTACATCCCAAGAACAAAGCAGAGGTAGAAGAACAAGGCGAACTGGTGTACCAAATACCATGCAAGAAATGTGGTGCTGAGTATATTGGGGAGACAGGAACACTACTTAAAACAGGAACACAGAAAGGACGTAGACAACACAAAAAATGGGAAATACACAAGGACGGAAAAAAGATTGATGTCTACCATAAATAAATCCGCCCTTACAGACCGTGCGACAACTGAGAACCACATCACAGACTGGGAGGGAGTGAAAATTTTAGACAAGGAACCCAACCGAAGAATCCGGTATATCAAGGAAGCCATCTGGATCAGGAAAACCAGAACACCCATCAACAGAGACGAGGGCAATTACGAACTGCTTCACGTGTACAATAACGTCATTCAGCGTCATCGGTACTGATGAACACGCCTTGGATATGTAAAATGAAAGTTCCTGAAATGAAATCCACAAATACAGAACACACCATGCTGATCTATTGCATGTACCGATTTCAATATCCAACATATTGTACATAACCATCAGACACCTCGGTGTTAAATTATGGAATTACACTGTAAAAACAAAGGATTCTACCTCTGCATTTGTAAAATTTAAATGTCACCTCAAAAGAGTTAGTAAATCATATTAATAATTTATATAAATAACATGTATTGGTTTAATCGTAATGCATATATTTATGAGACTGGTGTTGCTGTGATTTGTGTTGCTGTTTTTCTTCAACTGCACTTTTATTTTATTTTTGTTCAGTTTGTTTTACAAGTATTGAAGGAATAAATATGGCTTGGTACCTTCATCATGGAAATTGTGACAATGTTTGTATATATTGTACTAGTGTATGTGTTATAATTTCCATAATAAACCACCATCAGCAGCATTGCATTCACAATTCATAAAACAGAATTGGCAGCCATCGTGAAAATTTTGATTTGTATGTTTTCAAACAGGATGGCAAAATGTGCGTGCGTGCGTGCGTGCATGTGTGCGTGGGTGCATGCGTGTGTGCGTGCGTGTGTGTGTGTATGTGTGTGTGTGTGTGTGTGTGTGTGTGTGTGTGTGTGTGTGTGTGTGTGTGTGTGTGTGTGTGTGTGTGTGTGTGTGTGTGTGTGTGCGTACGTGCGTTCGTTCGTTCATGCATCTGTACATGCGTGCGTGTATGCGCACTCTTTTCTGAAGATCAAAACCGCGATTGATCAGGCATCAGCTACAGCTGAGAATACAGCTGAGAATATAGCTGAGAATATAGCTGAGACTTATAATAATAATAATAATACAATACATAAAATACTTATAATGCACTAAAATCCTCGAGAGACCCAAGCTCGGCAGGACACCAAAACAAAACGGGTTAAGCAGTTCGTATTTGATTAGCAGTTCCAATTGTAAACAGTTGGATTGGTACGCTGGAGAGTTAACAGGAAACAGGAAATATTCATTCGTCCCAAAGACAACAAAACAGTATTCAACATAAAAATCATGCAATATCGACATGAGAAAACGAAGTGGTAAGAATATACAGTACGGTCTAAAATAAAAGATAATGTCATATTAGGGACATGAGGCTCCTACTAAGACTAAAACTTAATCGGTGTCGTAGGAGCCATCCTGTCGATTAATTTCACCCGTTATTTAAATTATTAAAAAAAGAAAATCCCTATGGATATTAATATATAATTACTGGGTGAACAAAATTAGTATAGATATGTCTGTATATTACAAATGCCAAGGAGGAACGGAGACATAGTCAGTCATGTTGACATATATAACAATTTTGGATTGCACATTGTTCAATGTATGTATTCAGATAATAAAGTTTGATATCGTTTGAGAAACCATGTAAACTGTGAGTGGTTATCTTGTCTTTTAATAAATAATATTAATAAATAATAATTATGGAGCATAAGCAAGTTTAAACAGGTGGGTTTTAGTTTAAGGCGAAATGTTGTTATAGTTTTACAGACTTAACACTAACAGGGAGTGAGTTCCACAGAGTCGGTGCAGCAACTAAAAAAGCTCTGGTTCTGACATTTATCTTAACACTGGGAACAAAAGTAGATTATAATTAGATGATCGAAGCTGTCTAGGCTGTCTTGCAGGAGTGAGCAGCTAACAAGAGCAGTTGCAATAGTTTTGGCGATAGCAAAAGACATATACCGGCCAATAAGGGTTTGTGTGACACCAATTAATTTTGATTACACCAATTAATTTGTATTACACCGGTTAGAACCGAGTAATTTATAAATAATACTGCATGTCTTCTTTTGTTGGCTAACGGCTGCGTTACGTCTCCTCTACCATCCTCTACCACTCCAACCGAGTTCTTCTGTTGTTAGACAAACAATCAGAAGACTAATAGGCGGCGCCATATTGTTAGCGTCGAACACCAGGTTGCTGTGCTGCACAACGAAATCTATTCAGCAGCTTAGAACTTGAATTCGAAATGTCACCGCATATGATTTGTTGTGATGCATCTGTATTGTATTCCAAAGGTTACTGGTCACTTCGACCCTGGCGTCAGGTGCGTGGTTCAGTGTGGCTATTGTTGTCTTTGTTGTGGGTCTGCCGGCTGATAGCTGTACTGGGCTTTTAAATCACAGTGACCATTAATTTTTGGAATATAACAAGTAAGCATGATTCCAGTCATCTGAGGTGACACTTCGAAGTCAAGTTATTAGCGCCTGAGTAGATTTAACAGTAAAGCATAGCAGTCTGATATTTGACGTTAGCGATATAGCGCTGCTTATTAGATGCATGGATGATTGTTCGACGATCAAGGAGGTCGGTTGGAGTGGTAGAGATGGCAAAACGCAGCCGGGCAGAGCAACAAGGCTAACTAAATCCCTTTGATTGGTCAGTGAGCATGTGCAACGAAATATAACCAGAACATGTTGACATTAAGCGAACAAGTGATGCTTTAATTAAGCTTGTTACAGACTGCAACTGCACATTTCTGCAACTTTCAGTGGGTCGCTTATTGAAATGAACAAGGAACGGGGATTTAAGGTTATCGTTGGGTGTTCCAAAGAAAAAACGCAACTGTCGAACGATTCCAAATGTTCAGTTGTGACCAAGAATAGCATCAGCTTTGCACACATCAGTAGTAAAAAGAAAATCATCAGCCCACAAGGCGAGAGTGCTTACCGACCACAATGGAAATAAGTGCTTCCATTTTTTTGCGTCATCCTTATATTTTAATATACATTTGTATGCACACTTGTTGTATGTACAAGTCTCATTTTTATATTGAATAAATAAATAAATGAATCAATCAATCTGAATTGTATTTGTTGACGAAATTGGCAGAAATTCGGGCAATGGGAAAGCCCGACTGGATCAATAATTGCTCTCAACTAGTTCATCTCTTCAACCCCGCCACATAGCCACATGGCCACGTGGATAACGCCTGTGTCATATTTAGCCGTTTCGATGTCCAATATTCTTTGAAGCAGGCAACCCGAAACAGAATACACGAGACCCACACTCCAGTGGCCTATCATATCACTGACACAACAGACATCGGCAAAGTACAGATTAGGATGTTGCTGTCACATGCCAACACAGTAGTGGATATTACAGGTTATTTGGCAGAGAAGATGTTGGATCAGACGGAACAGGCAACAGGGCAACATGTTGTTGTGGCATGGGGTACCCAATGCATGGGCAAACCATCTAATCCTGATCCACAGTGACCCAGTAGAAGCTAACTAAGCTGATACTGCAAGCTGCAGCTTCCGTGTCGCATTTGGAGCAACAAGCCCTAGTACTTGCGCCCAAACTCACGGGCGTTCACTTTAGATATGAGTCGCTACTCAGAATTGTGCAAAGACAGATTATCTGTGATTTGAAAAGATTTAACAAGATTTTAACAAGATTGCCATCCCAAACAACAAGTTCCAGATGGCAAAGTGGACAAGGAAGCCATTGGCTTATCGAGAGTCCAACAATTTTCTCATCTATGTGTAGCCCACCCTTATCAAATATCTGTCAATTCTATTTTTAAACATATTCACACAACTAGCATTAACACAATCATTTGGCAGTTTGTTCCATTCATTTATCACCCTCTGTGAGAATGAGTACTTTCTCATGTCCAACCTACACTGCTCCTTAACTAATGTTGCTTTGTGTCCTCTGGGTCTACTGCCTTCTTTAAGTTTGAAGAACATATTCCTATCAACATCCTCATAACCGTTCACTATTTTAAATACTTCTATTTGGTCTCCTCTTAGTCTCCTGGTCTCTAGTGTTGTCAAACCACATTGTAATAAGCGACTTTCGTAACTAAGGTCTCTCAATTCTGGAATCATTTTGGTTGCTCTTCGTTTTATTCTTTCTAGCTTGTCTATGTCCTTTTTTACGATACGGCCTCCGTGCTTGAATGCAATATTCCAAATGTGGTCTAACTATTGCTTTGTACAGGGGTACAATTAGTTGTTTCTCCTTATACATGATAGTTCTCTTAATTAGCCCTTGAATTTGATTTCCTTTTGAAGCAACAATCCCACAATGCTCTGAAACTTTCATGTCAGCACTAAATGTTACTCCTAAGTCCTTTTCTTGTGTGGTTCTACCTAGTACAGCATCCCCCATTTTATATTCTTCGTCCATGTTTCCATGTCCTATGTGTATACATTTGCACTTCCCAAAATTGAATAACATTTACCATTTTTCTGACCATTTAACTACTTTATCTAGATCATCCTGTAAACTTTGTTTATCTGTATCATTTGTAACCTTTCTGATTACTTTTGTGTCATCTGCAAATGTGAGTACTTTGCTAGATATGTCATCTTCTAGATCATTTATATATATATATATATATATATATATATATATATATATATATATATATATATATATATATATATATATATATATATATATATATATATATATATATATTAAAACAGTATAGGGCCTAATACTGATCCCTGTGGTACCCCACTCAAAACAGATTTCCAGTTTGAAATCTCACCGTCTACTATTACTCTCTGTCTTCTGTGTGTAAGGCACTTTTCTATCCAATTGATTACATCATTACCTAAACCATGAGCTTTTAGTTTAAGTATCAATCTTTGGTGTGGCACTTTATCGAAAGCTTTCTGAAAATCTAAGTAGACAACATCCACTGGTGACCCGTCATCTACCCACTTAGTAGTTTTTTCAAAAAAACACAAGAGATTGGTTAGACATGACCTTGCTTTTAGGAACCCATGTTGAGATGTATTTATTAAATTATGTTTTACAAGGAATTCCACCATGTGGTCTCTAATTAATGTTTCGAGTAATTTACATACAACTGATGTTAAACTCACTGGTCTGTAATTTTCTGGCTTGTTCCTCGATCCCTTCTTAAATAGTGGCGTAATGTTTGCTTCTTTCTATTCCTTCTTCTAGTGACAAGTTAAACAATTTTGCAAGTGGTGCACTAATTTGCTCAACAATTTCCTTAAGCAGTTTTGGTGGTATTCCATGAACTCCAGGTGATTTATTATCTTTCATCTTCTTAATTTTGTTTGCTATCATTACAGGAGTTACAAATAATTTCCCTAAATGTTCTGGTTTATTTCCCTCAAATTTAGTAAATGGAACTGGAAGTGAGCTGATATCTTCTGTGGTAAATACTGGGCTGAAATACTCACTCAGGACCTCTGCCATTTGAAACCCGTCTGAAATTATGTTTTCCCTGTTGTTTTCCAGTGGTCCGACCTTATCTCGAATGTTCTGTTTGCTCCTTACATAAGCACGGAAATTCTTGCTCTCACTTTTTATATTACCTGCCAATTTTTTTTTCAAAGGTTCTTTTAGATGTTCTAATTTCAGTTGTAGCTAGGTTAAGTGCCTCTTTGTAATTTGCAGTCTTCATCCTTTCTGGTACGCCTATAAACCCTCCACATAGTTTGCTTAAACACATTTTTCTAATAGCTTCTTTTGACAAGTGTTTCTTTCTAGACCGTTTTCCTTGTTTGTTTTTCAAGGGAACAAATTTATCGATGATACTCTCAATTTCATATTTTAGAATACAATTAGAACTTATCACAATACGTTTTTTTATTTTTACTTTCTGATTTTACATTGATGTCAAAATGTATTTGATTGTGGTCACTGTTACCCAATGGTTCATATATTTTTACATTGTCCACTAATTCTTTTTGTGATGATAAAACTATATCTAATACATTTTCCCCTTGGTTGGTTCTAGCACGTGCTGAGTAAGGAAGCTCTCCTGAATTAAAAATAAAAATTGTTGGTCCTCACCCCCTGTACTCTGTATATATTTCTATTGTATGTGTCCATGGTTAAAATCTCCCATTATGATACATTCCCCTTTACTAACTTCCTTTATAGCATTTTGTATTTTTGTGTTATCCTCTTCGTTTATGTTTGGACTTCGATAAACTAATCCAATAGTTAATTTTGAATTTCCTGAAACTATTTTGCACCAAACAGCTTCATCGTAATCTGCTTCGCTTTCTAATATTATGTCATAAGCCTGAATAGAGTCTTTAACATATAAAATAACTCCCCCTCCCCTTCTTCCTATTCGATCTCTCCTAAACATTACGTATCCTGTCAATCCTAATTCAGCATATGTAATGTCTGTGTTGGCCCAGTGATGACACTGGCCGTTTTTAGGGGAAATGGAAACATATTTTCTGGAAGGCGTTTTAAAATGCGAGTGGTGCGCTGGGGTAGCACTAGTGCGTAGGCGTAGCACTGGTGTGTTAGGGTAGCACTGGTGTGTTGGGGCAGAACTGGTGCATAGTGGTAGCACTGGCGTGTTAGGGTAGCACTGGTGTGTTGGTGTAGCACTGCTATGTTGTGGTAGCACTGGTGGGTTGAGGTACCAATGGTGTGTTGGGGGTAGCAATGGTGTGTTGGGGTAGCACTGGTGTGTTGGGGGTAGCAGTGGTGTGTTGGGGTAGCACTGGTTTGTTGGGGTAGCACTGGTGTGTTAGGGTAGCACTGGTGCGTAGGGGTAGCACTGGTGTGCTGGGGTAGCAATGGTGTGTTGGGGTAGCACTGGTGTGTTTGAGTAGCACTGGTGTGTTGGGGTAGCAATGGTGTGTTGGGGTAGCACTGGTGTGTTGGGGTAGCACTGTTGTGGTGCCTCCGCCACCCATCAGCTGATGCTAGAACTAATTACATACGCGGGTCAGAGCATGTTGTATTGAGCCAATGAGCCTTCAACAAACTCTGCGCTCATTGGTTAGACCGAGGTATATATTGGACGGAATTGTCCTAGGTCGTAGTCACTCGCCTGGTATATTGGGTTTGCATTTCTTGTTGTAATTCGGTTATGCATTGCAGTACTGGCATTGGCAGTTAAATCAGTATTTGAGAGAAAAGAAAGAAGTTGCGCCTGGTTTTTCTCTGCTTGATTCGACATATCTGCTTCGCATTTACCAAGGTTGGTTTTTAGTTGATATGTGTGTTTTAGACTTACTAGTATTTTGTGTTCCGCTTGCTCCGTTAGGCGGAATTTACACAGCAAGATTATATGTTCAAGCAATCGTATTACGAGTAAATCCTATTATTCAAATAAGTGTATAAAACAGCAAAAAATATATTGATTTATATACATAATTCCATAGAAATGTACAGATTTCCACAGAGCATAGCATAATATTGTATTTAAAACTATGGACTATTACAGATTGTATAGAATTTTTTATGCTTGCTTAAATTTTCTATAGATTTGTATAGATGTTATAGAATTATACAGAGCATAGCAGAATACTGTATTGAAAACAATAGAAACTACAAATTATATAGCTATGTCCGCAGAAATCCTATAGAATATTATATCCAAACATTCTACTGAATAGTATGTACAAATGCTATACAAATATAATATTTTCAGAATTCTACACAGTTGTGTCCACAAAAATCCTAAAGAATATTCTACAAAAATTCTATAGATTTTTGCTAAGGGAAACTAAAATGTATTCGTGTTTGTCGCAAGTTAGTATAACATGTTCTGTTGGACAATGACTAAATTGATACGACTGTTGATCAATCACACCAAATGGACGCTCTACTTGGTTTGGACGACGTGGTCATATATGGTGGGATTATGTTTGTTTTATACGTTGTCGACTAAGCAGGCATTTGGCTATAATTACGTTAGTGTGTTATTTGGATAAATCTTATCATCCCTAACATGAGGCCAGTAACCTCCATCAATCCAACCAACCACATAAACTTATTAACTCATAATTGTACACGATTTTATCATTAGACTGTACACATACTGTGTCTAGCGGTATGTAAAACCATTACAGAAAGCTGTTTAGCTTACAACCCAAAGTATCCCTGATGTCAATACACAAATGTAAATATAATTCAACCCTACAGTGACATCGACGGTATAAAGCATGTTTTGTAGATAAACCACTTATTACATGCTTGCTTGCTTGCGTGCTTGCTTGCGTGCTTGTTTGCGTGCTTGCTTGCGTGCTTGCTTGCTTGCTTGCTTGCGTGCTTGTTTGCGTGCTTGCTTGCGTGCTTGCTTGCTTGCGTGCTTGCTTGTTTGCTTGCGTGCTTGTTTGCTTGCTTGCTTGTTTGCGTGCTTGTTTGCGTGCTTGTTTGCGTGCTTGCTTTGCTTGCTTGCTTGCTTGCTTGCGTGCTTGTTTGCGTGCTTGCTTGCGTGCTTGCTTGCTTTGCTTGCTTGCTTGCTTGCTTGCTTGCTTGCTTGCTTGCTTGCTTGCTTGCTTGCGTTGCTTGCTTGCTTGCTTGTTTGCGTGCTTGCTTGCTTGCGTGCTTGCTTGCGTGCTTGCTTGCGTGCTTTGCTTGCTTGCTTGCTTGCGTGCTTGCTTGCTTGCTTGCTTGCTTGCTTGCTTGCTTGCGTGCTTGCTTGCGTGCTTGCTTGCTTGCTTGCTTGCTTGCTTGCGTGCTTGCTTGCTTGCTTGCTTGCTTGCTTGCTTGCTTGCTTGCTTGCTTGCTTGCTTGCTTGCTTGCTTGCTTGCTTGCGTGCTTGCTTGCGTGCTTGCTTGCGTGCTTGCTTGATTCCGTGCTTGCTTGATTCCGTGCTTGTTTGCGTGCTTGCGTGCTTGCTTGCGTGCTTGCTTGCTTGCGTGCTTGTTTGCGTGCTTGCTTGCGTGCTTGCTTGCGTGCTTGCGTGCATGCTTGCTTGCTTGCTTGCGTGCTTGCTTGCGTGCTTGTTTGCGTGCTTGCTTGCGTGCTTGCTTGATTGCTTGCTTGCGTGCTTGCTTGCTTGCATGCGTGCTTGTTTGCGTGCTTGTTGGCGTGCTTGGTTGCGTGCTTGCTTGCGTGCTTGCTAGCTTGCGTGCTTGTTTGCGTGCTTGTTTGCGTGCTTGCTTGCGTGCTTGCTTGCTTGCTTGCTTGCGTGCTTGTTTGCGTGCTTGCTTGCGTGCTTGCTTGCTTGCTTGCTTGCTTGCGTGCTTGTTTGCGTGCTTGCTTGCTTGCTTGCTTGCTTGCTTGCTTGCTTGCTTGCTTGCTTGCTTGCTTGCTTGCTTGCTTGCTTGCTTGCTTGCTTGCTTGCGTGCGTGCTTGCTTGCTTGCGTGCTTGCTTGCGTGCTTGCTTGCGTGCTTGCTTGCTTGCGTGCTTGCTTGCGTGCTTGCTTGCGTGCTTGCTTGCTTGCGTGCTTGCTTGCGTGCTTGCTTGTTTGCGTGCTTGCTTGCGTGCTTGCTTGTTTACGTGCTTGCTTGCGTGCTTGCTTGCTTGCTTGTTTGCGTGCTTGCTTGTTTGAGTGCTTGCTTGCTTGCGTGCTTGCTTGCGTGCTTGCTTGCTTGCTTGTTTGCGTGCTTGCTTGTTTGCGTGCTTGCTTGCTTGCGTGCTTGCTTGCGTGCTTGCTTGCTTGCTTGCTTGCGTGCTTGCTTGTTTGCGTGCTTGCTTGCGTGCTTGCTTGCTTGCTTGCTTGCTTGTTTGCGTGCTTGCTTGTTTGCGTGCTTGCTTGCGTGCTTGCTTGCTTGCGTGCTTGCTTGCGTGCTTGCTTGCTTGCTTGTTTGCGTGCTTGCTTGTTTGCGTGCTTACTTGCTTGCTTGCGTGCTTGCTTGCTTGCTTGTTTGCGTGCTTGCTTGTTTGCGTGCTGGCTTGCGTGCTTGCTTGCTTGCTTGCGTGCTTGCTTGCGTGCTTCCTTGTTTGCGTGCTTGCTTGCGTGCTTGTTTGCGTGCTTGCTTGTTTGCGTGCTTGCTTGCTTGCGTGCTTGCTTGCGTGCTTGCTTGCTTGCTTGCTTGCTTGCTTGCGTGCTTGCTTGCTTGTTTGCGTGCTTGCTTGTTTGCGTGCTTACTTGCTTGCGTGCTTGCGTCCTTGCGTGCTTGCGTGCTTGCGTGCTTGCTTGCTTGCTTGTTTGCGTGCTTGCTTGTTTGCGTGCTTGCTTGCGTGCTTGCTTGCTTGCTTGCGTGTTTGCTTGCGTGCTTGCTTGCTTGCTTGTTTGCGTGCTTGCTTGCGTGCTTGTTTGCGTGATTGCGTGCTTGCTTGCTTGCGTGCTTGTTTGCGTGCTTGCTTGCTTGCGTGCTTGCTTGGTTGCGTGCTTGCTTGCGTGCTTGCTTGCGTGCTTGCTTGTTTGCGTGCTTGCTTGCGTGCTTGCTTGCTTGCGTGCTTGCGTGCTTGCTTGTTTGCGTGCTTGCTTGCTTGCGTGCTTGCTTGCTTGCTTGCTTGTTTGCGTGCTTGCTTGCGTGCTTGCTTGCGTGCTTGCTTGTTTGCGTGCTTGCTTGTGTGCTTGTTTGCGTGCCTGCGTGCTTGCTTGCGTGCTTGTTTGCGTGCTTGCTTGCTTGCGTGCTTGCTTTCTTGTTTGCGTGCTTACTTGCTTGCTTGCGTGCTTGCTTGCTTGCGTGCTTGCGTGCTTGTTTGCGTGCTTGCGTGCTTGCTTGCTAACACTTACTTATCCTCTTCGTGTCCAGATGTGAAACATAAGGCTCGCACAAGATGTCGTCACTTCTTGGACTCGCATTACCCCGTGCCCTATGGCAGCCCGCCAACCTTCAATGCTACGGGTGTAACAGTACATCGAACTATCGATTCATCGCATTAGTCGATGTAGCGATGCAATACTATCGATAGCAAATTTAACCATCGATAGTTACCGTCAATAGTACACTGAACTATCGATAGTAACTATAGCTAACTAGCAAAATAATTCAGCAGGACTACTAGAGTCACTGTGATAAAAATCAACGTTTTTCAACAATAGTGGATAATGTTATTTATTTATCGACCTAACATTTACAATCGTCGATTGGAGCAGCGTCATACACGGTTTCAGCATTTTTGAAGTTCCCTCTTCAATTTTATTTGTTTCACTAGTCTCATTTAAAATTAATGTTGCGATACACTAAACCTACCTAGAATCCACTGCAACATGCTAGCTCGTTTGTGCAGCTTTTGTATGCAGTTTTTGTGAAATCACCAGACAAACTATTACATTACTTAATTTTTGGTCATGCATTAATTGAAATTAGAATGGAAACATTGAAAACTCATGAAATTCACCCTTCGTAAAATTTCAGTTTAATTTTGTATTTCCAGGACATGCCAATGGAAGTTGTCACCTGGTAATAACTTTGTTACGACCGGTGTGTAATGCGTTCTCCGTTCATTCTTCACTAAGTGAAGCACAAATGCCAATCACAAGGAATGCAATAACGGATGATAAATACACAATCAGATAATCCACACGGACTGTTGATCATTGAAACCTGTGTGTGTTGCTTCGCAGAGAATGAGCAATACAAGCGAACCAACCATCGGAGATGCAGCCAACACAAATGACGACTACGCGATGGTCATCCCGGACGTGGCTTTGTTTTTCATGGTTAATGACATGTTCAACAATACAATCGAACTGATGTTAAACAACACAAACGTGAGCAGCTTGATAGAATTGCAACCCCGAAATGAAGCAGTCAAGTACGTAGAGCTCGACATTCACCATGCTATCCGTCTCTACTACCAGGTGTTCGTTGCTCTGTCCGGCATCGTCGCCAACGTTCTCGCGCTGGTCGTGACGCTCAGCAAGCGCATGCGCCAGCACAGCACGTGCTTGTACATGAGCGCCATCAGCGGCAGTGACGCACTGACATTGGTGATCGCCTTCGTGTGGTGGCTGGGTCGTTACGTCAACACGACGAGCGTCTGGTCCTGTAAGCTAATCCTTTTCTCCTTCTACTACGCCATCCATCTTTCCGTCACGCTTCTGGTCGCCATGACGGCCGAACGCTTCGTCGCCATTCGCTTCCCGTTCTGGGCGCACGTGCACCTCACGCGCCGCAAGTCTGTTCAAGTGATCGTCGGCGTTGCCATGGCGATCCTCGCGCTCGACGTTCACAACCTGTTCACGCGCACGATGTTAGTGAACGCGACCACGGGACGTAAGATGTGCCTCTTCAGTAATTCAGCTACTCTGGACATGTCCTATGGCTTCTTTCACATTTACATTTGGCCGTGGATCGACTCCGTCGTCTACTCGTTCTTTCCGCTCACCATGCTTGCCATCTTCAACGTTCTCATCATCCACTCAGTCCGCCAGCGAGCTGCACAGATGAAACAGCTTTCGGATGCCGACACCAAGCCCGGCACTGGGGCGACTTCATCGGGCACCGAACAACAGATTACGACCATGCTGCTCTCTGTCACTTTCGCCTTCATCATCCTAACAGGCCCCATCGCTGTCACACTGATCCTGGAAAAGTTCTGGGATCCGCCGACCGAGGCGCACGGGAGCGCCATCTGGCGACTGTGGCGCACGATCGTATCCAATATGATGTACACGAACCACGCGATCAACTTCTTGCTATATTCGCTGAGCGGGCAAAAGTTCCGCCGAGAGCTGAGACGTTTGTTGACGTGTGGCTGCAGTGAGCCTCCGGAGGGAGGCAGCGGCTCCTCCATGTCAACAAGGAAGTCGGTGGCATCTGTCAGCAACGTCGAAGCCAACGTAGCATCGATAGACACCCACATGTAGTCTTTTCTCGCCCAATTTCCCATGACACCTCATCTGATAACATTTACTTAGTATTTCGAAGAGATACACACGCACACGCTCTCGCACTCGCGCACGCGCACGCGCACGCACAAACGCACGCGCACGCGCACGCACACGCACACGCACACGCACACGCACACGCACACGCACACGCACACGCACACGCACACGCACACGCACACGCACACACACACACACACACACACACACACACACACACACACACACACACACACACACACACACACATTAACATCTAAGATTTATTAAGAATAATATAGTTACAATAACCAAACATCAATCGTTAACAACACTAATACTAATTTACACTAGCATTATCAACATTAATTAACGCTAACCAAATATTAGTGTTAATCAGTGCTTAGAATGATGTAACGGTGGATTTGGAACAAAACAAAATCTTGAACAATACGATACTCGCGAATGTTTGATAACAATACGGGTAATGTGATCCTGTGGGGTGTCTTTGCAATGAATTATGACGTTTCGTCCACATTCACGTATCACCGACAGCATCCCCCATAGTTGATGACGACTGTTGTATCGATCCCTCCTGTCTGTTGTTGAGGATTCGTGCAAATTCGACACGAACACGATAAACCTTCAACAGTGGCATTTAGTCACAAAACCAAATATAATGCAATTTAGAGAAACCATAATTATGAATTAAACAATCCTTAAACATCGGGCGAAACATGTGTTGATTTGAGAGCGATTTACGCTGGAAAAATTGTCGTTTGCTCACAGTCTTTTGAAATGTGCTCGAGGCATAGAAGACCGCCCAGTATTTACGTTGTTGTAGCGGAAGTGACTGAACTAGTTCAAAATTGTTCGTGAATAAACGTGAAAGATCCATTGTAACATTGTTAAAACTTACAAGCCCATTGTTGATATGATATATGTGTTGTAAAATAGAGATTCGTGGGTAAAGAAGTGTTGTGACTGGTGTCAGCATCAGTAACGACATATCCATCCTTGTGTGTGATGGCAACTGCGCCTGGTGCCAACATCAGACACTCAATGATGTGGCATCCAATGTTGGGTGTAGTATCCATTGTATGTGGTGCCAACATCATACGGTCAATGATGCAGCATATTCAATGTTGTTTGTAGTATCAATTGCATGTGGTGCCAATATCAGAAGCTCAATGGTGTAGCAATAAGATCAATGATGTAGCATATACAATGTTGTGTGAAGTATCCATTGCATGTGGTGCCAACATCAGAAGCTCAATGGTGTAGCAATAAGATCAATGATGTAGCATATACAATGTTGTTTGTAGTATCCATTGCATGTGGTGCCAACATAAGAAGCTCAATGATGTAGCAATAATTTCAATGATGTAGCACATCTAATGTTGTTTATAGTATCAATTGCATGTGGCGCCAACACCATAAGATCAATGATGTAGCATATAAAATGTTGTTTGCATTATCCATTGCATGTGGTGCCAACACCATAAGATCAATGACGTAGCATATACAATGTTGTTTGTAGTATCCATTGCATGTGGTGCAACACAAGAAGCTCAATGGTGTACCATCCAGTGTTCTGTGGTGCCAACATCATTAGCTCAATGCGGTAGCATATCCAATGTTGTTTGTAATATCCATTGCATGTGGTGCCAAACACCATAAGATCAGTGATGTAGCATTTACAATGTTGTGTGTAGTATCAATGTTGAATATGGTGTCAATATATGGGGTGTCACTGTCGCGCTTCGTGTATATAAAGGCTCAGTGCCAGAGAACCTACAATTGTACTTTGTCTACTTATATTCGTACCAAACATTTGACACAGGTGTGATATAGCGGAACCGCTTAAACGAGTGACCCATTATTTCGTGCAATGTAAAATGGCAAAACAGTTATTAAAGTGTTTGATTTAGCATTGTATTATATATCCAGATGCGTGCATATTGTATGCGTGAACAGTCAAGTATTAAAGTTTCTCTCTGTTGTAACGATGAGTTTTCTCATTTATGTTTGACTAACTGTGCGGGGAAGGAATGTTCAAGCGCTCGTCGCCACAGCCAATTGAGACCAACTAGCGTGTTTTTAGGGTTGCTATTTTTATTGGTCGGGTACTGGCTGTCAATATTGCAACATACAGTTTCACTCAACTGCTTGTGCGCATGCGTATGTGGACACATATGCAAAAAAGGTTTTTCACATGCAGATAATGCGATTGCCTCGTTTTCACTCTGAAGTTGACACAGTTGTCAAGCATAACTTCGTAGCAATCAGTAAACACAAACAATCGACTTTGATCATAATTTTTGTCAGGACGAGACTTTGTAATGGTGACAGAGAGCGTATTTTAGGCTCACTAGAGGCAGGACAGTCAGCATCAGAGGCCATGCCTTTCTTTGTGTACAATATACACAGACATTTGACAGTCTGAGGACACAGGTCCAGCAAAATGCGCAACTGGCCAATCTCCCAAAGTCAGTGAATATGTCAGCCTCCACGAAAAATTACATTACACCAGAATTTCGCACTTTTAGAACAGATTCCCAGTAAACGACTTGCATGATATGTTTTATTATAATTGCAAACTGTTAGCTTTTAGGCACTCATAGGTGCAAAGGCCCAAAACAATGGCCTTGGTTTCACTTTAAGCAATATTCTTTTAGGCTTTCTTTGTAACTAAGGTCTCTCATTTCCGCAGAATGACAAGGGTAAATACATGAATAAAGACAATAAGGCAGGAAAGTTAATACACAGTGAGCGAATGAGCCAAAATACATGGATTTCGGAAATCAACCTATCTTGTTCAACATTGTTGGCAATTACATCCAAATTACACATACAAAACTATTGCTTCGATTATTAATACTATGTTGATCTTGTTAGCCTGATAAATACGAAATCTCGCGCTCGATCTCTAGTGATCGCGTATTGGATTTCCACAAAATTAACATATTAAAGTGCAGCTATTTGATAGCTTTCACGGGAACGGGGAAGTCTCCAAACGTATTACAATAAGTCTGAATATTTAGTGGGGGTTGGGTAAATAATGTAGCTAGTACTATATATGTGTGTGTAGTATGCACATATAGGTATCTTTTCCCCTTAAAAAGATACAACATCCAGGTGCTGGGTCTCAGCGAGACCAGATGGAACGGAGCCGGACAGACTAAGCTTGCTACAGGAGAACACATAATATACTCAGGACATAAAGATGAAGACCACGCACACACACACACGGAGTGGCAATAACGGCAACACAAAATGCCATGAAAACCTGCATGGAGTGTAACCCTGTGTCACCAAGAATCATTACAGCAAGATTCAAGTCAATTGGTAGGAATGTTAGCGTGATATCTTATGAAAATACTTTTCAACAAATATAGAAATAACACAAGGAAAACTTGGAAAACAATAAATGATATCTTATCTAGACCAAGTAAAAAGAAAACACTACAAACAACTTTCAGAGAAGGTGACTTTAAAATAACTAATAATGTGGAAATTGCAAATAAATTCAATTCATTTTTCACTAACATAGGACCATGCCTTGCTAGAAAAATACAAAATATAGGCAGTAAATGTTATAGTTCTTATTTGAAAAGGCATCTTGTAAACCCGTTTAAATTTCATGAAATTAATGAAGAGACCATAATAAAAATAATCGACACATTTCCTGCAAAAACCAGCTGTGGTCATGACGGCATTTCTTTGAAACAAAATACATAAAATGCATTATAATTGAACCTCTAACATTGATTGTAAGACAAATTTTAAATACTGGAATTTTCCCAGATAAACTAAAAATTGCAAAAGTTATTCCAATTTTTAAAAATGATGATGACACACAATTTTGTAACTATAGACCTATATCATTATTACCAGTAATTTCCAAAGTTATCGAAAAAGTAATGCACAATCAAATTTATTCAATCTTTACTGAACATAGACTTTTTTATGCAAACCAGTATGGCTTCAAAACTGGTCATTCAACAGAATATGCAGTTTTGGAAGTACTAGATAGAACAATAGTGGCACTGGATTCTAATAAAACACCAATAAATATATTTCTAGATTTATCCAAAGCTTTTGATACTTTAGATCACAACATTTTATTAAGCAAATTAAAACACTATGGAATAAATGACACAGCTCTGAACTTCATGGAAAGCTATTTGAGTAATAGAAACCAATATGTAGTGTTTAATGACACAATATCAGACATGTTGCCTATTACTACAGGTGTGCCACAAGGTTCCATACTAGGTCCACTTCTCTTCATAATATACATAAATGATTTACCAGAGGCAAGCCAAATATTTAAATTTATTATGTATGCAGATGATACAACTCTTTTTAGTACAATACAGTCTTTCAACACTTGTGATAAAAATGTGGAACATCAAATAAACACTGAATTGAACAAGGTATGTAAATGGCTTAAAACAAATAAATTGTCTCTCAATATTAAAAAGTCAAAATACATTTTGTTCCAAGTGGCAAATAAGAAAACTATATCTTTTTCGCTCAAGATAGATGATATAAGCATTGAAAGAGTTCAGCATTTTAATGTTCTTGGCTTGACCATACATGAAAATCTGAGTTGGAACAACCACATTGAAAAAATCTCAATAAAATTCTGCAAAATTATGGGTATTCTAAATAAACTAAAACGCTTCTTACCCACTCATATAAAATTAATTTTATATAATTCATTAATGCTGCCACACTTAAATTATGGCCTAATGGCCTGGGGCTTTAAATGTGATAGAATAAGCAAACTTCAAAAAAAGGTTATCAGAATAATATGTTCAAGTAAATATAATGCACACACAGAACCTCTTTTTAAAAAACTTAAAGTACTTAACGTAAATGACATCCTTCAATTACAGGAATTGAAATTTTATTGTAAATTTGTCCGAGTAAAATTACCGGTTTATTTACAAAATTTACCATTTTATCCCAACCGGTCCTATCATGACTTTAATACCAGCACGTTTGATGATATTCATATTAATAGAATAAAACATGAATTTGCCAAAAGGTGTATTAGGTATGACATACCATTAATTGTAAATAATACTTCGATTCTAATAAAAAATAAGATTGTTACACATAGTTTACACGGGTTTTCCTGTTATGTTAAGAAACACCTTTTACAAAATTACCAAAATCTCTGTTCAGTACCAAACTGCTATATATGTCAACAATCTCATTAGTTGCACCTCCCTGGTCTGTTACTCTGTTAGTCTGTTACTCTGTTATTTTATATAAATGTAACTCTACATAAACATTTATTATAATGCACTAAACTTAACAATTTTGAAATGTCTGCTTGGAAAAAAAAATTAAATTCTGTTTGCTGGTTTTTTTTTTTTTTTCATTTCAAAATCCTTCCTAAAGATTAATGCAGGTTTTGCATTTTGCATTTTATATTTGTCTGTTTGTTTTTTTGGTTACAATTAACACATTAATGTAATTTTGTTTCCTTAAGATAAATGAACTTAGACTTGTATTTTGTTTATAAAATATTGTCTTGTTATCGCTAACTGGGATAATATTATGTTTGTATTACTTTGGGTTCAATAAACTTTTTCCGATTCCGATTCCGATGATCCAGTGCTATGCCTCAACAAACAGTGACAACGAAGACGCAAAAGACGAATTCTACAATAGACAACACAATGTGCCAGATGAAACACCCAGGAGAGACATAACAATCCTAATGGGAGACACAAATGCAAAAGTGGGTTCAGACAACACAGGCAGGGAAATAATGGGAAAGCATGGCATGGCAACCACGCAAAGGCATACCATGAACGAAAATGGAGAACTGTTTGCTGACTTTTTTACATCTAACGACTTAGTTATTGTTGGTAGTGTCTTCCCACACAAAACAGTGCACACAGCCACATCGATCTCACCAGAGGGGAAAACAGAGAACCAGATCGACCTCATAACCATAGGCAGGAAATTGAGAAGAAGACACACGAGTAAAGAAAGAATCAGAAGTGGCATCAGACCGCCACCTTCTCCTGGGAACTGAGAATAAAGCTGAAGAAATACAGACACAGCAAATAGACCAGATGCAACAACGATACAATGAGGGCTACACTACAAGAAACCTGGAAATAAATATGCAAAGAAGTCCTAGGCAAAAGGGAGAGAAAACACAAGGTGTGACTATCAACAGCATCATGGACGCTGATCAAAGAAAGGAAACAAATGGTCAATCGATGCAACGCAGTAGAAGAGAAAAAAGCAAGCAAAATACTGGCAACTAAACAAAGCAGTCAAGAAGAGCGCAAGAAAAGACAAGCAAAACTATATCAATGACCCAGCAACACAAGCTGAAATGGCAGCGCACAGAAGAGACATGAAGGAACTCTGCGATATAACAAATTACTGGGGAAAAGAAAAAATCCTTCAAAACCAATGCAAGTCGAGGAAGGAAGAACCATAAACAAGGAAGCGGAGCAAAGATCACGATGGGAAGAACACTTCAAAGAAATCCTCAACAGAGACCCACCAGCAGAAAGACCAGACATACCAATAGCAGAAATGTATGAAGTGTTAATACAAATCCACCTTCAAAGACTGCAATAAGTAGAGCACTGAAGATGTTAAAGGACGGAAAGACTCCAGGACCAGATGGCATACCACCAAATAGCTGAAAGCAGACCTGATAACAAAAACAGATATGTTGCACCATCTATTCCTGAAGATCTGGGAACAAGAGAAAGACCCAACAGAATGGGAGAAGGGGTACCTTGTAAAACTGCCAAAGAAAGGTGACTTGGGAATTGGGAGAGGAATCACACTCCTATCCAAACCAAGTAGTCTTCACACGTATTCTATTGGACAGGTACGTGAAGAACAATCTGGTTTTCGGAAAAACATCATGCAATGACCATATTGCTACACTGAGAATAATCATAGAACAATCAATCGAGTGCCAGTCACCCTATATATTATTATTTCATAGACTTCAAGAAAGCTTTTGCTAGTGTAGACAGAGACGTTATCTGGATGCTGATGCATCATTATGAAATACCAGTAAGATTTGTGAAACTAATCAAGTAGATGTACAAAAACTCTACCTGCCAAGTTATCCATAATGGAAAATTGTCTGAGATATTTGAAGTAGGCTTAATGACTGGCATAACTCAGTGGTGCATCTTATCACCATTAATTGTTATCATGGTGATAGAATGGATAATGAGAGACTATTAAACAGGGCCAAAATGGCATCAAGTGGACATGCACTAAACAGTTGATGTAGATTTTGCAGATGATATCTGCCTACTGTCACATACACACAGACAAATGCAAATGAAGTCCAGCAAATTGATGCAGGAAGCAGGAAAGACAGGCTTGAAAATAAACAGACAGAAAACAAAACTACTAAAGTTGAACAGCACACAACAAGCTAAGGTACAGCTGAAGCAAAAATGTATAGAGGAAGACAACGAATTCACATATCTGGGAAGTGTAGTGACAGACAAAGGAGGAACAAATGAAGATGTCAAAAACAGGATTGGAAAGGCCAGACATGCATTCAGCATTTTAAAGACAGTGTGAAACACATCATCTTTCTCAACACGAAACAAGATATGAATCTTCAACACCAACGTCAAAAGTGTGCTGCTATACGGCTCTGAGACACGGAGAGTAACCAAGACAACAACCCGAATGCTACAAACATTCATTAACAAATGTCTGAGATACATGCTGAAAACCAAATGGCAAGATAAAACCACAAACAAAGAAATCTGGAGGAGGACAGACCAACACAGCATCATGAAAGAGAAGAAAATGGACATGGACAGGACACACCCTCAAAAAACAAACCAACAGTGGCATGAGACAGGTCTTAGACTGGAATCCACAAGGAAAAAGAAAAACAGGCAGACACAAATCTACTTGGAGGAGATGAGTAGCCGAGGAAGTAAAGAAACATGGAACCACCTGGAAAGAAATGAAGAAAGCAGCAAATAACAGAGTGCGTTGTAAAAGAGTCGTTTTGCACCTATACTCTACCTTGAGTGAAGAGGAATAAGTAATGAAGTAACTTTGTCAAACAGCAGCAAGGTTTTTTTTTGTAAAAACTGTCTTTGATCGTTTGCGATCTACGTTTGAGAACATCATTAATGTTATTATTATCTGATGCTGTATATTCACTCGTAATGTCAACTTGTGTAGTACATCTTAATTAGTAATAATATATAGATGTACCTCCCTTATGAAAATTCCATGTTAAAATACCATGGTGTTTTGAAACAGGTAAACCATGGTAAAATACCATGTCTGTTTGCCATCTAAAGTGCATAAGCAGGCCTATAAATTGCATTTGATATGCATCACATCATTTACTCACCAACCTTCAGGGTAGTGATAATATTATTGGGTTCATTAATTATATTCATATTTATTATGCATAGTTTAATATTCAATTTATGTTGGTATGACATTGACTATTGTCACTGTTACCGGAAGGACAAAAATATAGGCCTACCCCTTTCCACATTTTATGATGACAACTGAACAAAGTATCCCGAGTGTTCTACTCAAGTAGATCAAAACTGGTTTCATATTCCTATATTCTAGTATAGGCACCTACTATAAAGCCAGTCAGAGGACTTAGTCCGAAGGTTTACAAGTTCAAAGTTTTACGCTAAAACCACAAAACCAAACGGAGGAGAATTTTTAATTTGCATGTTGGGCCATGTCTTGAATTCATAAAATAATAACTACCTGTCATGTCGTGTTGAAGGTACATAATTACACAAATTCATGTTTTAAGAAAAACAGTTTATTTTACAACAAAATAACACATTACTTTAAGTCAATGCTAACAATGATATCACCTGTATGACAACTTACACTTTGTAATATCACATGTGCAGTTTTCATAGCTACTTGCATATTGTTCATTAAAACTTCTGTCCAAACAGTACAGTTTAACAGCTTCACAGTACCAGTATCTTCATCATGCCATATCATACCATGCAATATTGTTGTTATGGAAAATAATAACCTAGTGGCCCACTTATCCTTATGTTGAATAAATTACATTAGGTGTATATCAAGACAAAGCAGAGGAAGAAGTCTTCAGCAGCACTCAGCAGTAAATGTAAAACCACTAGAAAGCATCCACATGATGAATTCTTCTCTTTCTACTTTTGCTGCTGACTGCTGACTGTCAGTTACTGCTAGACACAGGATTATGTACATACGTACGTACATAAATATGTACGTATGTATATAATTAGTGTTTATTAAACATTTCTACATTATACAAATGTTTTGCAATATTAACATTGAAATGTTCAATTAGAAATGTAAGAAGTACAAAAACTTATAAATTAATATATATATTATGGAGGTTTGTCTCACTCACTTTATGCACCACACTTTGTGTTAGGATTCACATAATACCGCGTGTCTTTATTTCATCAGATCGATCAACCAACAACTCTCGTCTGCCCACGCGAGACTCTATGACTTTACATAATAATCAAGGCGGCCTACAATATATATATATATATATATATATATATATATATATATATATATATATATATATATATATATATATATATATATAAGTGTATACATATGGAAACATACATACATAATATTATAACATGATTCTTTGCTGTGGACATCTTACAGACTTTTTTTACTTCGTCCACAAAACCAAACAATTTCTGAAAAACTTGTAACGTACTTGCTGGCTTAAACAAGCACGAGATCACTGAATGGTGTTGCTATCACTCGGAAACCCAGCACTAGAACTGAAGGGATATAGGGCACATGACACTGTATGACCACATTAACAAAATTAGTATGTATCAAAAAGTAAGTACTATAGCCATAAACTATCATAAATCACAAATAAAAAATAAAGAAAATATCCTGTCACTTTTTTATTGACCGGTATGCTAGTTCTGACAATATGTACTAGCAAAATATAACAAAAGTACACACATTTTCCAAAAATATTTATATAAATGAATATCACATTCTTTGCCGTGCATCTTACGGTCTTTCTTTAATTTATCCACAAAACCAAAAGATCTCTGAAAATCTGCCAACAATGTACTCGTTAGTTTAGATGAGCGTGACATCAATGGAATGTTGTCTTTGTCACTCAGGAATCTCAGCCACGTCGTCTTCACTCAATGGAATGTTGTTGTTATCATTCGGGCATCTCAGGGATGTCATCTCCACTCAATGAAATGTTGTCATTGTCAATCAGGCATCTCAGGGACGTCATGTCCATTCAATGGACTGTTGTCATTGTCACTCAGGCATCTCAGGGACCTCATCTCCACTCTCTGCAGCAAGTCTCACATACATAGGTTCACGCAGGGTGGAGACAGGTCGGCGGGTTTTAGGGTGTTGCATCCCATAAAGTTCACAACAGACACCATACCACTTCCTGAAGTACTCATAGGCCGTGTTGTAGTTACCTGACTCCTCGTAGTAAATCGCCATATTAAGGTAGAGACGGTCTGTGATAGGGTTATTCTCACCAACCACACGCAGTGCAAGGGCCAGTGCTTCCTTGTAAGCCTGCACAGAAAGTGAACGAAAAATACATCTATGCATCAAAGCATCCACCTATACATTCATCCATCCATGCATCCATCCATGCATGCATCCATCCATGCATCCATGCATCCATGCATCCATCCATCCATCCATCCATCCATGCATCCATCCATCAATGCATCCATCCATCCATCAATGCATCCATCCATCCATACATACATACATACATACATATATACATACATATATTTATTACATGGGTAATTGCTCCTGACAACATGCTGTCTACAGTGGTATACAGTGTCCTGCACGCTGTGACGTCCAGTGCAATAAACATCGATATCGCACTGCTACAAACTAAATTAAAACATCGAATACCCAATTGTTCTTGCTAATCACTAGTAAATTACCATTTTATTGCATTGAATATGTTGAAATGTTAGTTATGAACCCATTTAATAAATACCTTATTGGATGATAAAAGGCTTTATGCATTAGTTGCTTCAAATTGTTGTATTGAGCGAGCATGCGAACATTCTGTAGCAATTCGTGCATAAACCCAGTATCACTGAATAAGTGTATAACATCACCAGTCACTTACTGAGAATGACTAACATACACAAGAAAATTGTCAGTGCAAAATAGTGTCACACCTTGATTTGTTCCGGCGTGGCATTCCCATACGCCACCCCCTTTGTCACCAACGCATCAGCCATGTGAGGCTCGTCATTCAGCTGCAAGCAAGACAGCTTTATTGCAATACAACAATGTCAGTGTACAGCTAACATTAGAAAGCATTTGATAACAGAAGAGCCACAATACATAGAAGTGAGTGATCATTGAACACAGAACATAAGACTTTAATTGACATCCAAAATACAGAGGTCATGAATGACAGGACACAAGCCAATGGGTTATCGAGAATCCTGATCACTATTTGTACATGTCTCTTCATTTCTAACACAAATTAATGACTTCAAAATGACTCATTTGATTTATTTTTAAATATATCTACACTACTCACATAGACACAGTGCACTGGCAGTCTTTTTTATGTACTTTACAGAGTTCTTTTGGAAATGTTTTCTTATGGTTGACAGCCAGTATGTTGAAATTATCTGCAGGCAAAACCTTTCTTTCAAGAAAAGAAAAATATAAACAATAATAAAAACATCATATTTAAAACAGATTCTGCTTTATTAATACATAACTATATGTCAAGCCATTTAGGATGTGTTTATGTTACAGATTAAGGTTTCATGAAAAAAAAATAAACATTGATATGGTAATCACTCAGATATAACATTCAACTCTACCGTGAGCTCAGATATATAACTACTTGGTTTACATTGATATGGTAATCACTCAGATATAACTTACAACTCTACCGTGAGCTCAGATATATAACTACTTGGTTTACATTTATATGGTAATCAGTACTAATCACTCAGATATAACATTCAACTGTGAGCTCAGATATATTACACAGATGTACTGACCTCCTCAAACATTTTTATAGCACTTTCAATTGAGCTGAGGGCTTTCTCCTTCGCCTCAGCAGCAGTAAGGTAGTTGTCTCCTCCACGTAGTGCATGACCAGTGTAGTAGAACGACAGTCTGTTTAGTGTGCGAGACAACTTCATCTGAAACATGAAACCACCACACTGCTTAAAGCTCCATCCTCAGTTCATTTAGCTGATTGCCAATCAGGTTCGTTGATGTTCAAATCTGTAGCGCTTGAATAGTTTAAGAAATATACACAGACAGTTTAATAAAAGAGTGTCTACTTTTGTTAAAAACATCAAAAGAACTGACTTTAATCATTAGATTGGGTGACTTGTGAAAGTGTGAATAGATTAGAGCAAGAACACTGCTGCCCTTTCCTGATGAATTTTGACTTGATCCATTCCAAAATAATTGTGCAGTTCGTCCGATGATTTCACCAAAATTAAAGAAAAAATATATATATATATATAATATACAAAAACTGAGCATTTCTAACGGATAACAGGAAGATCTGATTGTTCTCAACATATATGATTCTAAAACATGATGAGCAAACAACATATATATGATTTTAAAACAGGATGAGCAAACAACATATATATGATTCTAAAACAAGATGAGTAAACAACAAATCTGATGAAACATTTGTAGATGTAACCAAAAAATAGAATAATCTCAGAATGAACAGACAATGTGACAATTTCAGAGCAATGGTTTCATAGCAACCAAATTACTCACAAAGATTATATGGTTGAAAATAATGTTATATTTCCCGACATGACAATAATAAAGAATTGTCCCTGGATGACCAGACAATGTGACATGTATCGAGATTAATTAAGACCACAGAGAAGCTGCAGTGGAATTAACAGATTACTCAAGAAACATTTTGTTGTAGTCACAGTGTATACCTTATTGAAGTCTCCTGGAAGCTGGCGAAGCAGTTTTGCGGCTGCCTCGTAGTCCTCTATGACTTTCTGAATTGCAGGCAACTGACTGCGATACATATACTCCTGTAGTTTCATCACCTGAAGGAACACATGTTTATAGTATTAAATTAATGTGGTGGAAAGGTGGGTGGGTGCATGGGTGGGTGGGTAGGTTGGTGGGTGGGTAGGTGGGTGGGCGGATGCGTGGGTGGGTGCGTGGGTGGGTGGATGGATGGTTGAATAACCTTGCAAGCTAAATGTTATCATTTATCACAATACATAAACTCTTAAGACCTTTAGTGAAACAGACTCCTCGAGCCTAGCGGTCAAACAGCAATACCTCGTCCTGCACAAAGGCCAGAAGGAAGTGAAGTTCTGCCATCCTATCTGGCCGTGATCCCAACTCCTCTGTCTCTATCGTCATAGCCTTCTTAGCCAACTCTTCCGCTTGGCTGTAATGTCCCGCCTGCACTCTACAAACAAACATTTGTTTTTAATGCCCCGTCTGCACTCTACAAGTAAACATTTGTTTCTAATGTCTTGCCCGCACTCTACAAGCAAGCATTTGTTTGTCATGTCCCGCCGGCACTGTACAAACAAACAATTGTTTTTTATGTCCTGCCTGCACTGCATTAAGAAACATTTGTGCTTAATGTCCAGTGTGCACTCTACATACAAACATTTGTTTGTAATATTCTTGCACTACAAACATTGTTAAATATCTAGTATATCAAACCATTGTTTCTAATGTCCCATCTCTGGACTCTACAAACAAACAACCGTTTCATCTGTCCTGCCTGTAACTCCACGGTTGACCACAAAACCAGACAATGCTACTTACAAAAGTTCTGCCACTTCCTCCTGTTTGCGAGAGAGGTGGTCCTTTGTGGTGGATCCGGAGTTAGCCAGGTTGTTAATGGATGCCAGACAACATTCTCGCATCCTCTCTAGGTCAGACCCCTGTGAGCAGGACATATCAACATCAATAGTAATTCAAAAATAACACATACATATGGCTGAAGAACAGGAAACATTTCAGTGCACATCGAGCTTACTGAAGACCAATCAACCTGTTGAAAAAGTCCTGTGTCTATACTGATTCCCAATAATAAAACATGCTGAGAAAAATACTTTAGTGACTCACCTTCCTCCAGAACTGCAGCAGTTTGTAGCTATACTCTTCGTCAAAGAGGTTGTTGAAGACTGGCCATTCAACAAGGAATTTCTCCAGTCTGACCTGATCGTGTACCGCAATCAAATGAAACGGATACTCCTGCAAGCACAATACAACAAGACATGATCAAGGTTTTTTTTAATACAGTGCAACACGCTTATAACAAACTACTTTGTGGGTAGCTAACGAGTTCGTTATATCCGTGAATTCATTATATGCATGTACGTGTTTACCCACTAGGTGGCAGTGTTGAATGTGACAGTTTTTAAACTATTCACCAGGTGTCTATCAAACGCAAAGATATTTTATTATGTCATATTTATTTAGACGACACATAAAACAGTTACAAATGTTACTATTAAGCGTAGTTATAGTATAACATCGCAGTCCATCGTCTGTGAAAAAGTAATGAAATATGACGTAAACACACGTCGAGCATGTGTCCAAGCACACTAAAATATGAACTGTGGCGGGATGGACTTTTGCCGTCACTTACACTTACAGGTTAACGGGTTATTTTAGGCCATTGGCCTTTGTTGGTACCAATATCTCATCATCAACGGACCGAATGATGACAATCTTAGCCTCTAGATCTGATAAACAACTTTAAAATTGGCCTATTTATACAGAATTCCATATCCCAACTGTCGTAACAACGTCTGTATCAAAAACGCTGTATGAACAAAATATGTGAAATCTGGCTTTGCTTATTGTAATCGATTCGATGATGAAATAAAAGTGATTCTATAATCAGCTCACATAAGCTGAGTACATTATATGCAGTTCACACTTCTACGTGCATCAATGTTTTTTAGGAGCATAAATTAATACCCAGAATTAACATCAGTTTGTGTGTGTATCAAAATATTCTTTCCATTTAACTTGCATTGTTGTCCGGTTTGATAAACAATCTCTTTAAAAAAGCACAAACAAATTAAATTACAGAGAAAGAGATCACATTTTAATTTTTTCTGATGGTACACCAATTAAAAAAAATTAACATCCTTTAATATATTCATATATTACGAGGCTGTTATCGTGGCATTGCTGCCGCTTGTCTTTATATTGGTGTCAATGACCCACCTCTATCTTCCGCTGTATGTTTGCTCCTGTGGTCTCAAAGTAGTCTGCCAGCTTGCCATGCCACCAGTTATAGATACTTGCAACACTGTCATCATCTGCCCTTCTGAAATACCTGAGTGACACAGAATATGAGAGGCTAGTTTAAGCATTTTGTCACATGTTTAAGTATTTTAAACATCATACAGTGATATTTGTCTAACATTTGGGAAATGTTAAATGACATCACCAATAATCAAACTATTGAAAATAATAACATGCTACATCAGAAACAATATTTATGAATAATAATAATAATAATTATTATTAACTTCTATGGCGCCTATATCCTCAGGAACCTGAGCTCAATGGCACAACAAAACAGAATCATTAAGCATAATCGTGAACAGGGACGTGCAAAAGTCAGTATCAGAACAACGGACAACCGAACATTTATGGTGGAAATGCAATTTGGAATAGAAATTTTTAATTTTTTTTCGGAAAATAGCAATAGTTTCAGATGTTTTCAAAATGATAGGGAGTTCATTCCAGACCCTAGGTACAGCGCAAGAAAAAGCATGCTTACCCAAGTTAAGTTTTGTTTTAGGTACAATAAGTTGTGAAATTGATGATCTTAGCTGCCTAGGGATATCTGAAAGGTGCATACTTCAAAACAAATACAGAACATCTCCAAATAACTACAAATACACCATAATTTATTCTTAACATATTATTCACATTTCACGGAGGAAAAGGCAGGAAACGAACACTATGCCGAGGTAAGTTTTATACTCCATAAACTAATATAAATCACACAACCACAATATTATGTAAGGCAATTAGACTTGCTTCTTTCTGACGGCTTTGCTGAGTGACCGATGGTAGAAGTCTAGTCGTCCCTCCCCACTCTCCCCAAATGGCCGGAGAAATGGCCGCAACGCTCCGTAGACCACTGCCCACTTGGCCGCCGGCAATTTGCCCATGCCCTGTTTTTTCTCGTTTCCCTCATCACCTGGATGAAATCAATCAAAAAAACCACCAAGGTTCATATCTAGATAGGTTCAACCATGCCTGGTTAGCAAAAACATTTATTTAGATTTAGGGCAAAATAGTTAGTGTTAAGTAATTGGATAGATTGTGCCAGACACTGTTGATGATTTAGTACCATCATTTTGAATCAACACTAAGTATCGTTTTACATTAATATAATGTGACCTTATTTGTGAAAATCATTGAAGCTGATTATGATTGGACACTTGTGGTGCTTTTACGTTTAACCCGTTCAGTCGTTCTAAAACTGGCCAGTTAAATCAGAACATCTGAACAACCTTTTGATTATATAACATCACGATTACCAAAAGGCACATCTATGCTAAGCGAAATCTGCTACACACATCAAACTAATTAAAATGTTACATAATATTAATGATATGGACAACAATGTAAACAAACCGAAACAAAAGTAAAACATACACACCAAAATAACATCATGACCATCACATGGTCACAATTTTCAGGATGGTATTTAAAGGGTATGCTAATTTTCTGGGTTTGTCAGTGCACCATAAAAAGTTATCTTAACAATTAAAATACTCTACTATTCGTAAGATCGTGAGAACAGATTCTACAAGCCTCACTTTTCTCTGTGCCCTTCTCTTGAGGCATGAGGTTGTCACTGTCTGCGAGCATTTCTAGGAGTTCTGTCTCAAGCAGACCATGTGCAGACACCTCTAGGAGACTGAGGGTAGCAATGAGCAGCTCACCTCCACTCTCTTGTTCAAACCTCTCGAGGACCTGGATCTCTAGCCTGAGACAGACAAGAAACAGGTATGTAGATGTGGCATGTCTGCACACTGAAGCATATCAATACATCTCATTATTGACCACACCATGTGGTTTGTAGTTTTTGAACTGTGTTATATAACAGCACAATAACACATGCAACAAACATCTTATCTCACAATTTGCTTTCATTGTTTTATGTAAGAAATTTTCAAATAAAATGCTTAAATGCTGTTTATGTAATTTTACATTTGTACTGAACCACAAGTCATGCCCACAATAATGCACATGACATTCGCCGGGCTAACCAAAACATTAATTATCTTCGCCAACTGGTAGCGGTGCTACTCCTACCTTCCCCTCTTTGGATGAATGTTGAAATGCTGAAAGACAAACTTACTCGAGCAGTCCATCTGCAAGCTGTTCGATCTTCTCAGAAACTTTGCGGAAATTTCCATAAACTCGCAACTCCTCAACAGCAATAGAGAGCCACAGCGGGTTCGTGGAGGATTTCTTGTTGAGCAGAGCGCACATCTGACTATCATCCAGACGTTTGCCGTATCTGCCTAACAACTGCTGGACAATTTCCTGGAAACAAATGGCTGAGTAAGAGCCTTGCATATGTACTATATAAAAATGTAAGTAATTAATATAATTAATATGTGGAGGTGACGAGAGTCAATAGACAAAGAGGGAGAAATGTGGAGAAGTGGCGGGAGAATGAGAGGTGGAGGGAGACATAGAGGTATAGAAAGGTGGAGAAGACATGGAGACGTGGAGGGAGATATAGAGAGACAGAAAGGTGGAGAAGACATGGAGACGTGAAGGGAGATATAGAGAGAAAGAAAGTTGGAGAAGACATGGAGACGTGGAGGGAGATATAGAGAGACAGAAAGGTGGAGAAGACATGGAGACGTGGAGGGAGATATAGAGAGACAGAAAGGTGGAGAAGACATGGAGACGTGGAGGGAGATATAGAGAGACAGAAAGGTGGAGAAGACATGGAGACGTGGAGGGAGATATAGAGAGAAAGAAAGGTGGAGAAGAGAAGGAGAGGTGGAGGGAGACATAGAGAGATAGAAAGGTGGAGTAGACAAGGAGACATAGGTGGAGATACAGAAGAGAAACAGAAGGGTGGAGAAGAGAAGGAGAGGTGATGGGAGATAAAGAGGTATAGAAATGTGGAGTAGAGAAGGAGAGGTGGATGGAGATATAGAGAGACAGAAAGGTGGAGAAGAGAAGGATAGGTTGAGGGAGATACAGAGAGATAGAAAGGTGGAGAAGAGAGAGAGAGGTGGAGAAAGACATAGAGGTATAGAAAGGAGGAGAAGAGAAGGAGAAGTGGAAGGCGATATAGAGAGACAGAAAGGTGGAGGAGAGAATGATAGGTGGACGGAGATATAGATACATAAAGGTGGTGAAGAGAAGGAGAGATGGAGGGAGACATACAGAGATAAAAAGCTGGAGAAAAGAAGAGATGGAGGGAAATAAAGAGAAAGAAAAAGGTGGAGAAGAAAAGGCGAGGAATAGGGAGATAGAGACAAAAAGGTGGCGAAGAGGGGAAGGAATGAGGGATATACAGAGATGGACATGTGGAGAAGAGATGGGGAGGCGGAGGGAGAGATATTGAATATATTTGAAGTTGGACAGAAAGAGAGAAAAAGAAGAAAAAAGTCCATATTAGTGTTAAATGCATCTCCAAGAAAACTTACTTTAACAAGTACTTTACACAAGTGGAAAGAGTGTCCATCAAATAAGCAAAGATCCTGCTTGTCCATAATTGACAGCTGGTTGTTTATAGAGTGCAGACAAATGTTTCCAGCCTCACCTCCCCTGTCTCCCTTGTAAGTGGTCTCAGCTGAAACTCATGGGGAGAGGGTTCTCTCTGTGCCAACGTCACATGCTGGGGCGTCTTGTTTATCATAGCGAATACACAACGCACATGTGGCGCAAGCTTGCGGGGCATCCAACTCACGAGTGACGAGGCCTGATCTTCATCAAACTGAAGTTAGCAAGATCATAATAACTTGAGTTGCACTGCTAAATGGTTATTGGATTGTAAAGTACTTTCAGCCAATCATAACTGCATACATTGTGATAAGCACAGGTGTTTCTATTATCTATCTTGGCAGCCAAAAGGAAGGTTCTACAGACAAGACTTTTTCAAAGTTGCAAAAACACTTCCTCATTCAAAGCAAAGAAATGTTATTAAAATATTTGTATAGGTTTAACAAGTTTAACAAGATTGCCATCCCAAACAACAAGTTCCAGATGGCAAGTGGACAAGGAAGCCATTGGCTTATCGAGAGTCCAACAATTTTCTCATCTATGTGTAGCCCACCCTTATCAGATATCTGTCAATTCTATTTTTAAACATATTCACACTACTAGCATTAACACAATCATTTGGCAGTTTGTTCCATTCATTTATCACCCTCTGTGAGAAAGAGTACTTTCTCATGTCCAACCTACACTGCTCCTTAACTAATGCTGCTTTGTGTCCTCTGGTTCTACTGCCTTCTTTAAGTTTGAAGAACATATTTCTATCAACATCCTCATAACCATTCACTATTTTAAACATTTCTATTTGCTCTCCTCTTAGTCTCCTGGTCTCTAGTGTTGTCAAACCACATTGTAATAAGTGACTTTCATAACTAAGGTCTATCAATTCTGGAATCATTTTAGTTGCTCTTCACTGTATTCTTTCTAGCTTGTCTATGGCCTTTTTATGATATGGCCTCAATGCTTGAATACGATATTCCAAATGTGGTCTAACTTTGTACAGGGGTACAATTAGCTGTTTCTCCTTATACATGATAGTTCTCCTGATTAGCAACATAATTTGATTTCTTTTCAAAGCAGCAATCCCATATTGCTCTGAAACTTTCAAGTCAGCACTAACTGTTACTCATAAGTCCTTTTCTTGTGTTGTTCTACCTAGTACAGCATCCCCCATTTTATATTCTTTTTCCATGTTTCAATGTCCTATGTGTATACATTTACACTTCCCAAAATTTAATAACATTTGCCATTTTTCTGACCATTTAACTAATTTATCTAGATCATCATTGTTTATCTGTATCATTAGCAACCTTTCTGAATACTTTTGTGCCATCTACAAATTTAATACTACTTTGCTAGATATGTCATCTTCCAAATCATTTATATATATATATATATATACATATATTAAAAACAGTATAGGACCTAATACTGATCCCTGTGGTACTCCACTCAAAACAGATTTCCAATTTGAAATCTCACCATCTACTATTACTCTGTCTTCTGTGTGTAAGCCACTTTTCTATCCAGTTGATTACATCATTACTTATACCATGGGCTTTTAGTTTAAGTAACAATCTTTGATGTGGCACTTTATCGAAAGCTTTCTGAAAATATACAACAACATTCACTGGTGACCCATCATCTACCAACTTTGTAATTTCTTCAAAAAAACATTGGTTAGACATGACCTTGCTTTTAGGAACCCATATATATATATATATATATATATATATATATATATATATATATATATATATATATATATATATATATATTAGTTATATATATAATTAAAAATAAATAAACTAAATAGAATATACAAATATTTTAATTACATTTCTTTGAGAAACATATATATGTAATATATATATATATATATATATATATATATATATATATATATATATATATATATATATATATATATATATATATATATATATATATATATATATATATATATATATATATATATATATATATAATATATATATATATAGATTGTGTTATTATGCTCACAAGATAAATTGTTAGTACTGACCTGATTCAAGGCATCGACAATGATGATGATCGGCCTCGTGTTGACATTAGTGAGGGCACCACAGGTCATCTGTACAGCCGTATCGAGACTTGTCGGCAATTGGACTTGCTAAAACAGACATTAACATCTCATATCACCCACAGTATGGCAAAGAAACTGTGGCTTGGAAACATTAAATTAAAACATATTACATATATATGTATGTATATATATATATATATATATATATATATATATATATATATATATATATATATATATATATATATATATAGACAATTGAAATTAAAAGTCAATGTATGATTCTTATGAAGAATATATAGTAATCAATGGGGTGTTTGGCTCTAAAAAAGCTGGGAAGTTAAGATTCCTGTCACACACACCCTCCCTTGTAGTGCTTATCTTGTCATTCTGGATAAACCAAAGCTGTGTTTACACGAGCCAATGCTGTCACGTACAACCAGATTGCAGAAATGATCCTATTTTGAAGCAACATCATGTGTTATATGAAACTACCTTGATCCATTCTAATGATGTAGCCATCATCTCTTCACAGCGATGATATTGGTTTGTATAAACCCATCTGAAGTCATACACACTTCATAACCTGACAGACCTACTCATTTGAACACAAAATTAACTTCTCCGGAAGACCGGAATGCATTTATAGCTTAAAATCTAGTGTTCTCATAGTTCCTCCACTGTCTATGTTGACACATGTGAGTGAATTGGCCAATTAAAATTTAAAACAACTGCACTGACCTCAAATGATAGTAAGACAGCCCTCTTGATTGAAAGTTCAATACATTAACCATTACTTCATTATTCATAAATATTACTTATTAATACAAGAATGTTTACTCACACTGACAACGTCCATTTCAAGCAGCAGTCTCTTGAGCATAGAGAAGAGCTCTGTGGAGCCAGGAACTGCTCCCACAAAGTGGTAGAACACGCGCCAGCCTGTCTTGCCTCCGCTGGAAACAAACCAACAAATAATTACATGTGACTGGTTTTCCTGACAAGTCAGCCTATTTATTAGGGGATTAATATTTCTTGAATGCATGGGGCTTTATGAGATGTGTTACCAAATCATCAGTCATACTATGTCATAGTATTATGGCCACCAAATTTCCACTTACTTTTCTAAATGTCCTTTTTTGTACAGCTGTTTTCTTTCAAGCTGAACATTAACGTTAAACTGAAACATAAATACATGATTCTATGCAATGTGTACAAGAATGATTACCCAGATATTTTGCCAACCATGGCCTTGTTGACCGCCTGGTCAGCCGCCCGACACATGACAGACGATTTTCCCGTGCCCGTGTCACCAAGCAGCAGTAGTGGCACGTGATTGGCTGGAGAGCAAACGTACTCGTCAATCTGCACAGAGAATGTAAGCATTCACCATCAAAACAACATACATCATCACAGCAAGCATGCCGGCCCCCAAATGGTGTGTACATGTAATATGTACAATTCACATATGTATTACGATAGACTAACAAACATTGATAACGATTTGTCACTTGTGCTTGGTGACCACAAGATAAAATTTTATTGTCATCAATTTGACATGTAAGAGCCACATCAGCTGTTTCTGTACTGTTGCTTGTAATAGAACCATACAAGAAGTTGTCAAACTTGTAGTATTGTTCATGTCACGTCATTGAACACACACTTGCATTCATGACAACACAATTCTATCTGGTCCTATTAATTCTGTCCGTATTCAAACAGCCTCACCTGTTTGAGTACATCATCACGGCCAAACACGGCATCGCATCGACTCTTCATGAATGCCTCATGCTGTTCCTTGGTGTGTTGGTACGGATCCAGGTGTGTCTCCTCCAAGGGATACTGTAGATCAATCCTGCGTTGGAAGAAGTCGAAGACCTGCGGCACACCAAGAACAGGCAGCTCTGTCAAGTAGACTCTTTCACAGTGGAGGTAACTAGTGAATGTTTAATGTCAGGGTTAATGTTTCTTTCCTGGCCACAGTTGACTGGCTTGTCATGCTTTACTGGTTTCCATCACAGTTCATTGGTTTCAGTTATGCTTCACCGGTTGCAGTCACACTTCCTTGGTTTCAGTCACACTTCATTTGTTTCAATCATAATTCATTGGTTTCAGTCAGGCTTCACTGGATGCCATCACACTTCGTTGGTTTCAGTTAAACTTCACTAGTTTCAGTCATGCGCTACGGACTGCATAAACAAATGGAGAACAGCATATCTTGTATTATATTGGTGGACCTTGACCGTGATTGCTTATGGAGGTTAGCTCCTTATTAGTACATCAATCAACTTGGATGCATGGTGTTTAGGTGAATATATTTAGCATTGGTGATCTGCTGGATAAATCATTTCCACTTTAATATATAAAACAGGAGTTCGTGAGCATTAGTTTTTTGTGGATACTTGTGTATAATTAAAATCATTTAACATGGGTACAACTAAACGCTAAGCCCAACCCAGCATGTGTCCTTTCTACCTATAGCAAGAAGGTTCTTTCTACTTAGGGTACAAAGTCCTTTCTATCTGGGATGAGTAGGTCCGTTCTACCATTAGCAAGAAAGTCCTTTATACTTTTGCAAGAAGTATTTCTAGCTTGGACAAGAAGGCCCTTTCTACATGGGGCAACAGTCTTTCTACCTGGGGCAAGAAAGTCCTTTCTACATGGGGCAAGAGTGTCCATTCTACATGGGACTAGGTTCTTTCTACCTTGTGAAAGATCCTTTCTACATGGGACAAGAAGATTCTTTCTACATGGGGAAAGAAGGTGTCATTGTACCTTTGGGAAGGTCCTTTCTACATGGGGCACGACTATCATTTGCAACTGGGGCAAGAAGTTGCTTTCTATGTGGGGCAAGAAGGTCCTTTCTACGTGGGGAAAGAAGGTCTCATTGTACCTTTGGGAAGGTCCTTTCTACATAGGGCAAGACTATCATTTGCAACTGGGGCAAGAAGTTGCTTTCTATGTGGGGCAAGAAGGTCCTTTCTACATGGACAAGAAGGTCCCTTCTACCTGAGGCAACATTCTACTTGGGGCAAGAAGGACCTTTCTACCTGGATGCAAGGTCCATTCTACCTGGAACAAGGTCCTTTCTACATGGGACAAGAAGATTATTGCTATGAGGCAGAACATCCTGTTGTATCTGGGACAAGAGATCCCTTTCTACCTGGGACAAGAAAGTCCTTTCTACATTCAACAAAAACGTTCTTTCTACGTGGGGCAAGAAGGTCCTTTTGTATCTGGGACACGAAGGTCCTTTCTACATAGGGCAAGAAGGTTTTGTTGTAACTGGGGCAAGAAGGTCATTTCTACTTAGGACAAGGTCCTTTCTACCTGGGGCAAGAAGGTCATTTCTACTTAGGACAAGGTCCTTTCTACCTGGGGCAAGAAGGTCCTTTCTACCTGGGACAATAAGGTCCTTTCTTCATGGGGCAAGAAGGTCCTTTTTACCTATTGGCAAGAAGGTAGAATGTATCTTTTGCTTTAGTGTCTCATCCAAAAGACATAAGTTTCCACTTCACACCGGGCCTGCTGCTAGGTGGTTAAACAATAAAATGTTATCCCAATTCTATCAAGTGACTGGGTGAGCCATGGCCTGGGAATCCCGCACAGTATTCTCCAATCATGAGCCAAGCAATATACCTATAAGCTACTGCATGTGGACCCTGGAGATTTAAGCAGAACTCAGAGTGAATAAGTTCAGGCATTTGTGGGCAAAGTTTGCATTTAAAATATCCACCGACTCGCCAAGACATTTATGGTGGCTTACCTGCTTATAAGCAAATGAAGCGACTCCTGACATTACATGTAAGCTAAACATGTTGATGCCAGACCTTACTCATGTGTCTACCTTCAAAGGTTGGTCAAATACTGACTGACACACCGATGGTCAAGGCACTGTCAAGCCACAGCATAGCTTGTGCCAATCTGGACCAGAGCCATAAGTATCCAGCTTTCTGTTCCCCATTCATGCTTTCTATGCATGTATGCCTTGTTGACACTGCTCTGGGTACCGTGTCAATTATTAATATCCTGTGACCTTATGTGCCTCAGACCTAGATGTTCATACAATGGCCAGTGAATACAAAATGACTGGCTCTGCCTACAACACAATGGTAGTATTGTCCAATCAAATTACCATTACACACATGTACTTTTCTAAATAGTACATTGTCTCCTTTGTGTTTGTTTAATTTGTGAAGTTGGACTCAAACCAATTTATATCTTGATTACAGGTAATTTATATTTACATAATCAATTAATCAAATTGTGTCTGTCCAAAACTGCACACATGCAATATATAATAAATAATTTATTTCTAGCAGTGCAGTTGCAATTATAACTATTATTGATTTATGTATAAATGTTACAAAGGGAGTCAACTAAACAACAATTCCTATACCCGTATATTAAGCTGTATTGTAACCAACAAACCAATCCCTTCTGTGCTGTTATATAATGTGCTCTTTTGTTTACTTTGAATTAACCTGTTGCCATGGACACTTTGAAACTCTTCTGGAAAAATATTTATGTTCTGCAATGGAGGACAATGTGAAATGGTATGCAGGCCCGAACTATTTCAAGTTGGACAGAGAATGACCTAGAGTAGACAGGCCTGGGTCATGTCATGTCATGTCAAGGCGACATAGTTGGTAATTTTTCTGAACTGTTAAGAAAACAATAAGCACACTTATAATAAAATTTGCCAATGAACACTCATATAAAATTAACTTTTAAATCTTCCTTCCTAGGCTCTCGCAAGTCAACTAAGCATTTTGCTGTTACTTTATCCCATGATTACGCCATTATATTCCTAGTTTCACAAGGGTCACGGAAAAGTGGGAGAGTCCTCATGAAAAGTGGGAGAGTCCACATTTTTATGTGCCGTTCTCGTTCGCGGTGAATGCACGTGTGAGAATACGTGACATCATGTGAGATCAAAGAAATAAAATGTGCCTAGAATGGCATGATATGCAACAAATAGATTGATTTTACTGTGAATTTTGTGTTTTTGAAAAGTACAAAAAAGCAAGACATTTCATCCAAAATGTGGGAAAGTGGAACAAAGGGATAAAAACAGTATTTCACACGTGAAAGTGGTAATGTTGAAACCTTTGCAGTTTGTATGTATGTTTTGAGGTTTTCCTTAGTGAAGAATATGGACCAACTTTCTACAGTTAAAATCTCAAATGAAACTGACATTACTTGCAGCATCAGAATCAGACTCACTGATCTGAAGACTAGGCAGCAACATTAATACGTACACATTTGGACACCCAGCACATTAACAAACTGTGTTGCATATAAAATGTGATATATTTTGAAACTCACTAAAATCAATACAAAAGATAAAAAAGATTTGTTTTCACTACATTTCAATTACAGCCCAAGAATAATTTTTTCACACATATCACCACCGAGATATTCATGTATACAGCTGATTGAACTGGGGCAATCTGGAGTGAAAAAAAATTGGTGGGAGCCTGGTGATGTAATCACTGTCCTACTGTGCTGTTCGATATATACACTTACCGTCTGAGAGAATTTTTCATCAGTGTCAATAAGCCTTGGTTTCTGACTGTCTGGATCAACACCACTGTACTCCATGTGATATCGCACAAGTCGCTCAGACTGAAGACAAACAGAAACAAGTTCACCTGTCCATAACGAACTGCCACAAGTGGGATAATGCTTAACTGCATATGTCCATAAAACCAACATCATATAATTTCATTTTATATGTTCAATCACATCCTCTTGCTAGGCCATTAGCAGAATAGAATAGCACCATGGATGTTTCTGCAATGGCTCATGAGAGATGGAGTCCACAGCAGGTCATACACTTGGTGCGGTAGCGTAGCGGTTAGAATACCAGACTCTCAATTGAATGGTTCAAATCCTCTTGCTGCTGTTTCGAAGCTTTGGCAATTTTGTTCCCTCCACATTGCCTCAGTTCACTCAGCTGTAAATGAGTAACTGTATCTGGCTACAGACAATAATTCTTCGTGCAGTGATTGCAACATGGCTGAATGTTTCCTAGAGAAGTCGGGATGGCGTTGGAATGAACATGTCTGGCAAAGGCTGAAGTAAAAAGTGCTTTGAACAATCCTAAGGACTGAATATCGATATCCATATATAAGAACATACCTTTCACATTTCTATTCCATGCATGGGAAGTTTTACTTCCCCTAACATAGACACTAGATAGAAAGGACCAACAGCTCTTGGTTTCTCTTCCAACGGCAAGGCAATGTGTGGTGAACGAAATTGCCCAATTTTCGAAGTGACACCAGGCGAACATGAACCGGTCCGCCTGATTGGCTCTAACACTCAGCTACAGTGTCCCACAACATCATGTCTTGTACAAAGCTGTGCGTTGTCATAGAACATCACAACTATACTAACATACAAGACATCAAAGTATTCTGATCATCAAAGCATCCATACATCTAAGTTGTTTCATACAAGACATCAAAGTATTCTGATCATCAAAGCATCCATATATCTAAAGTGTTTTATTTCACAGTTTTTCACAGCTTGACAACGTGCTAGTTTAACTAACTGTAGGCCTACTATGCAAATAGACAGTGGAGAGGGTGATAAGCCACATTTATTTTTATATCTCTGGTCGTCTCAGAGGCAAATCTCTGGTCGATGGACCAAACATCTCTTATGGCCTGTGGTGCTCTCTGGGACAAATATCTCTGGTGGTCTCTGGAACAAATATCTCTGGTGGTCTCTGGAACAAATATCTCTGGTGGTCTTTGGAGTAATATCTCTGGTGGTCTCTAGGAGAAACATCTCTTGTGGTCTATATGGGACAAATATTTCTATTGATCTCTGGGACAAATACCTTTCATGGTTTCTGGGAGAAATGTCCCTGTTACTCTGCCTCTGGGATATTTGGAATATCTAGTTCGCTGCACAAGAGAGATCGAACTTTCAATTATGAAAGTGAAAAACTCACGGGGAATCGCTGTCGAATGCGGTCTTTCAGAACCTGTAGCTTGAGTGGTGCAAGTTCTTGGGGGTCAACGAAGTCACCTCTGAACCGGTCAGGTAGTCCATTCAGAAACGAATCATCTCGCAGCATGAACAGTGCTGCACAGATATTGCAAGAAAACAAATATTGGCAGATGCAAATTTGCATCGTTATTCATTTCAGTGCTCATGCATGAATGGATTTTCGCCTCAAATGGTACTATCAAATCAATGTAGAATTCACAACTGGTGGGACTATGTTAAGCATGAAAGCATACTGTTTTGCTTGTCCAAAACTGGATGAAAATTAAGAACTGTCAGGAATATAAAACTTAAGAAATCCGACATCACATATTCTGTTCATTTAGGATTACTGCTCGGGATTAAGGCATCACACTTGAAAAATTAATGAACGCATTCAAGTTTAACATTCAGTTTCAAATCTACCTGGGTACCAAGCAAACTATTATAAGGGAACAAATTGATGAATTCAGTATTTCAAGAAATGGCTTAAATGTAGCCTAGGTAGTGAGTGTTAGGTGGTAGCTAAACTAAAGTGGAACAGGAAATAAAAGCTTGTGTTACCATTTGGATTGTCCACACGATAGGCTCCATGCAAGATTTCCATCTCTGTCACCGACAACCCTTCAATCCATTTATATTCGTCCTTAATAGAAAGTGGCACCTGGTCATACTCCGGAATCCAACCAATACGTTCGCTGAAAGAGAAAGTATGAGCAAACAGTGTATACATATGCATTAACATTTAAATTGTAAACATACTCATTAACTTGTATACTGTAACTGAATGTTGAGTGAGTGATGTAACAAAGATGACAACTGCAGCACACACAAACTGTGATAGCTGTTTCCTGAAACAGTGGGCAAAAAATTAATTCAGGTAACTACTTGGAAGGCCCTTGTTCACCCTGGATAGATATAGGTATAGTGTATGGTACCATCTAGATAACTTGTTTGACCAAGGCCTTTACTCGGCCACCAATCTATGATTCATAAACTAATTGATGAATCTAGGGCTGCTGGGTAGCGTTACAAACAGTGGTACATATATCAACTGTCACACACCTTGTCATGTTGAGGAAGAACGGCATGACATTATCCTCGCGACACCTGTCTATCTCTCCGAGACACGTCCTCAAGGTCAGTTCCTCATTGTAGTCCTTTGGAACACCCTGTCAAACACCCAGTATGTGATTCATTTTGTTTATATAAAAAATCTTCACTTCCATCTCATTTCAGAATCATTTCACCAAAAAATCATCCCTATATAGTGTCCACTACAACATGCTAGCTTGTTTGTAGTACAGATGTGTTATTTATTTTTGATAAAATAATTGGACAAATGACAAAATTATTTTCGACTGAGCTTTGTCAAAATTTAGCAAACAATGGCAAATATGGCTTAATAGCTCTATACTTATAGATATATAAGGTTATTCACATATTACCCAATCTAATGATCAAAGTAAATTTTTTTATGATCTTAACAAAAGTTATTAAACCAACAGCACATCCTGAGATCGCACACTTACCCATCTGAGATAGCATATTTACCCATCTGAGATCACACACTTACCCATCTAAGAACGCACACTTACCCATCTAAGATCGCACACTTACCCATCTGAGATCGCACTCAACCAGGTAGAGTCTGCGTGGCTCACACCAAGCTCGTAAGGTTGGAAACACCTGTCAATGGGAACAAAAGAAACATTAACAGTAACAGTAGTAGCTTCATATTAATCCCATCAAAAACACATCTCGCATTTGTGTCACACATTTATTTACAACCAACAACAAACTGCTGATTGGTTGCATCATTTGAAAGTAATTATGAATTAATTTAATTTAAAATGATGTGCAGACAATGACATTCCCATGAAACCATTAACTATGAAACAATATATTAAAACTGCTTCCTCAATTGATTTAGGCTATTGCAAATCCGGTTCACTGGTGTCCAAATATGTAGTGTGTGAATCGTTTTATGTAATACCCACAGTCGATTTATTAAAAATATGCTTATTTTTTTAAATCATCGAAAAAATTTACTTTAGTAAATCTGGTAAGGATCAAAATCATAGATATCCAAAATGGTAAACACTGTGTGGGTCCATGTTGATTATGGGCGTGATCTCCATCCTCTCGCTGATCATTTCTGTTTGAACAAGCAATAACTAATAGTTTGTCTGATGATTTCACAAAAACTATCAAAGTTGCACAAATGAGCTAGCATGTTGCAGCGGATACTAAGTAGGTTTGGTTTTTTGCACAATTAATTTGAAATGAGACTTGATTAAGCACCTTTAAATTGGTAAACAAATTATATTTCTTTAAAAATTCCTATTTTACAGTATAGTTATTATGCATATAATTATATATACATATCAACCCGACTGGATATCTTATGAAGTGGTTTTTGGGGGTGTTAAAGTCAGCATAGCGATAGACTGTAGGTGAGGCAGCAGACAAGCACTGACTAGCAGGGCATTTCAATTACAAGTACTATTGTTGCATAATGGTCATTAATGAATTAATGTAGTCTGCACAGAACTGGGCAGCAGACCACGCACAGGTCTTGGAGGTGGGGAGTTCTGCAGTAGAGAGAGGGGGAAACAGATTTGTGAGCTTATACTAATACAGATCAAAAAGCCAAAGGTTTCCATTTTTTAGCCTTACCTTCTTAACCAAGATTTCCCTTTCCTGGTGAAAGTCTTTGAATGTTGATGATACAAATATCCGAATAGTTTTCCAGCCAGTCCTCCGGATGACCAAGTTAGCTTGTGGATCACGAAACAGTCCTCTCTTGGCCTTCTTCTCGGTCGAATTCTGGGCCTGTTCCCAAGCTTCTATGATGGATACAAAGTTGGGATCCTTACCGTTGATCTGCACATGAGCGACGCGCGAGCTTCCACACCCCATAATGTCACCTCCGCATCCCAGTCCTACTCGCCAACCTTTGCCTGGCCTTGTTCCTTATAATTTAGATTAATCGAAGGCGTCTGGAGTCTGGTCTTGCCTTGGTCTTGGGTGCACCGCCTCTTAGCTACAATTTATAGCCATAACTAGCTTAAAGGCCAACTATACTCTATACTATAGGGTCTGCACGAACTCTATAGTATAGGGGCTGCACCAAGCTATGCTAGTGTTCCCGTAGCCGGAAGAGTCAATCGCCCCAGTGTAGCAGTAGCAAACGTTTGTCTTTATTTAATCTTGACTTTAACACTTTTATACTAGTTGTTTCCAGCAATCGGCAACAGCAATGCCGACACTCCAGTTGTGGTTACTACTACCATAAATTACTCACTGTAATCCGGTGCCTACTAATTCATAAACAGTGGGCCTTGCTCTCACTCATTATCAGCACGCACGATGAAATAACGAAGGCCATGAAATAAAGCTACTCACGCGTCTGCTCCTTCGCAACCGCATGTAAACAAGCAAACTTTCCACCAGTGAGTGCATCAGTTACCGTAGACTGGTGCACAAGTCCACCGTGCGGCGCCACTTATTTACTACATCCGCAAGCGTAGTGTGCGGAGCGCCTCTAGGGAGCGACCCGGGAACCAGATTACAGTTACCGCACTAGCCTCGATTACCCAGGCTCCGCGCTGTGGCGCCACCGTTTGTCGCACACATCTCTTCCCGGCGGATTCGCTGAGCCAAGCGAGAGTCGGATAAGCGAGACTATTACCGCGCCACTGACCATTTGTTTACGGACCACAGTCAGAATCCATCCGCCATTATACACGATAAAGTGTCCCTAGGAAAAAATGAATTGTGCATTTTGGGTGAGAGCAGAAATTGTGTAAATGAATGAGTGTAAGTATGTTTTTGAGCTTTGAAATGATGCCATTTGTCAGTTGGTTGCGTAAGAACACAGTGGCCGTTAGGCAGGATGGATTCATATTTTGGAAACCGGGGAATATCATGGCAGTGTCATGCGTTGAAGCAATTTGTGCGAAAAGGAAGTATGTCATTTTCACGAATTTCACACACCAGGTGTCTTAGTGGGTCTGCCATGTGCTGTGAAAAAAAATTGTAGGATAAATGTTCAATGTAGGCGCAAGAACGTTATAATGGTCGTCTATGGGAAAAGTGACTGTGGTCCATGCCCAATATGAAAGTTAGACTGGCTTGTTACCAAGACAATGCATCATGGTAAAACAAGCATGGATGACATTTTTGTGAGACAATATAGGAAGAAAATCGAGTCTAACACTGTCTTGTCAAGCAATGGCAGTTGCATGTTATGGACTAGGTGTTGTAAAAGAGTATATAGGCTAACACAGTACGGTGTCATGTGTGTGAAATATCCAGCTGCCGGTGGTAATGCTGGGAAATGGAAGACGGTTCTTGTACATAGAATAATGTACCTGCTGCATCGTAATTTACCAAGCATTCCTAAACATCTACGTTGTAGCCATATTTGCAATGTCAGCTTGTGTGTTAATCCACAGGACATAATAGCCACTGCTGATAAACAACAATAGAAGACTGTGTGTGAGAGAGCAGCATTGTTTCGGTCACAGTCATTACCCTCAGTGTATTTAGAAATTGTGCTGTTGAACAGGTGAGAGACAAATCAATCAATTAATTAAGCAAGTCAGATCATTACTCACCAGTTTGTGTGTTTTTGCATGCTCGGCTGCTTGCCTGTCTGTCTGTGTGTCCATTCTTCGTTGTGGTTGCAGGGCTATGGGGCAATCCTGTCTTGAACTCCCATCACATCTATGTGGGAGGAGTGTGTGGCATGTAATCCTCCTGGTGCCAAACATGTGACAGAGTATAATTAAGAAATGTCAAACAGGACATATGGCATATCACATGCCACAAATGTATGTGTGATCATCAGTAGATATGTCACGCAGGAAGTAAGGGTGGTCACTGGAAGAGTGAGTTACTGGCTTCATCCGTTTTCTTTTCACAGCAGTTGTAGCTATGCATTTTGTTTGTATTAAAGTTTCATCCAGCCGCCCCTTACGGTACTGTTTCTTTTGGGCATCCTTTATTGTGTCACTGGTTGTTTGTCTGCGCCTCTTAGATGCACGTGCAGCACTGAAGCGTTTCCAAATGTTGTACCTTAGCCGTCTTCGCACAGACCTCTTAGATCTGTATATCCTGTTGTATGTTGTTACTAGTTGCATCTGTCCAACAGCTTTGGCCACTCTTCCTCCTTTACTAATCGGAGCTTTGCTTGTCTCCAATTTTAGCAGTAGAGAGTCCCCCGCTCAACAATTCAGCCTGTCAATGGCTGCACAGGCACGTCCCTTGACGTTGCGACTGAAGTTCACATTTTTTGGTAGAGAAGCACTCAACCCTCTGTTGTGGCCCCCATTTCGGTTTGTGTTAAGACACAGTTTTGTTAAGGCTAGTGCATTTTCTCGTAATATTAGTTACATAATCTTTCTTAGTGTAATCCTGTCTGCACTGGTCATGTTAAGATGGTGGAGGGTACCTGTCTGCAGGTACATTTATTTTTCCACCAGTTTCCTTTCCCATCTGAGCAGACTACAGAAGATTACCTGCATTTCTTGCAATCACCTCCATAGCAATCCAATGTTGTCTCAATGACACGTGGCATCAATGATGCTACCTTTCTTGCATTACCATTGTGCATTCTGTGCATGTCACTGTGTATTCTATGGCACCTGACTTTCACATCAAGAGCAAACATTTTGCTGCTGTCGCCCCAGGAAACATTTGCTCACTGAATGTAGTCTTCGTGACATTTCGAAATAAAGCTTATTTTAGGTGTGTAGTGTCTGCTTGTCAGTCTACTTGTTCACATGGCATTCCTGCAACAAACATACCAGCCCGTACACCTTCAGCACTCCTCGCGTCCCCATCTGTGATAACATATCTCACTGCCACATTCTGTGAGCCAAATTGCTTTCCAATGTCTTTGCCAATGTCAAATTCAGATAGATTTTCATCTGCTGTCAATGCTACTGTGCAGTTGTCATGCCCTGGACAGGTGACATCAAATCCTCTCCTTCGAAGTGAAGCCCCCAAGGTGCACAATTTATTCTGTATGTGTAGAGCCACAATATCCTGACAGCGACTTTGTTATTCTACTACGACCCCTATTGCTTGTGATGCATTTTGCCCAGCATGATAAGACCCAGTGATTCTCGCTGAGCTATATCTGCTATCCATATATATATATATATATATATATATATATATATATATATATATATATATATATATATATATATATATATATATATATATATATATATATATATATATATATATATATATATATATTTACTGGTTCATCTTCAGGTAATCCTCGTAGCTTATTAATTATCTCCATGTGGTCACGTCTCGGCATCCACATGCTTGGTGAGGAATTGTCTGCATCGTCTTTCTTGGGCGTGTGCCCCTTCTGAAAGCCACATCTCCTCACATGTTTGGCTATTCTGAACTTTCCCGCATCTTCACTTTTCTTCTCCATGTTGATATTTGTATCAGAGTCAACATCTTTTACTATCTGACTGATCTCGGAGCAATCTGTCAAACTGACATTTAAACAATGGCCAGAATTTTAGTGGGGTAGATCACCTGTTTGTCATGCAGCACAGCTATTGGCTGAGAAAATACCCCAATGTAGATTCTGAATAGAAATTACAACTTCCTGTAGTTGAAATCTGGGCAAAAAAAGTAGGCTTATCATAACTGTAGTTGCAACAGGAGACACTCGCAAGCCCTACACAGACAGTAACGTGTTCTATATATAGATTATAATTATGAGTTGCAAGAGAAACTTGCGTTTCTTTGTTGGCTAGTATAGTAACACAGGCGTGCGTGCGTGCGTGCGTGCGTGCGTGCGTGCGTGCGTGCGTGCGTGCGTGCGTGCGTGCGTGCGTGCGTGCGTGCGTGCGGTTTTAAGGGGGTACACAGGGTGTCCCAGAGTCTTGAAGCGCTAAAAGGGGGTTGGGGTCTCAAAACCGTCTAGTTTGTGGATAGCCCCTTATTTATTAAGTTTTTATTTGCTGTGAAGCAATGTAGAGTTTATTCCTCGATACTCGGGGCATCTACGGTATTATACAGAAGGATAAAAAGAAGTAACAGTCCCACGAACACTTTTTAGATTTGGGGCAATATCAAATAAAATAGGTATTATTATTAACCCATTATTTCGGCATTTGCAGGATTAATTATGTGTCTATCGAACAGGTCAGAGAGCGATCCGGACAACCAACAGAAATTTCCCATATTTCGAAACGGCGGAGGTGGAATTGAACCACCGTGTTCTCGATCGAGAGTTAGGTATGCTAACCATTAGACTGTGAACACGCACATACATAAACCCAAAGCTTACGTGACAGCATTTTGGGGATCTAATTCGTCGCCAAAGCCAATACATGTATTCACATTCACAGATTATAAAACCGTGCCATGTTTACACAGCGGACTGAAAAAACTCATTAATCATTAAGTGGCTCTATTACAAAACGCGTGCATGTTTCTGTGCTGTTCCCTAACAAAAATCCTCGTCTGGCACTATCTTCTGAGTCAACAATATTAAATTCAAATCATAGCACGATATAGAAAAAATACACTACGTTTATTCATTGATATGCGTGAGCCTAACAAAGCGATCATACGAGAACGCCACAATATGCCGACGCTAGACGAACTCATACATGATCTTAACGGGCAATCGTATTCAGTAAACTGGATCTGTTCAACGGTTACCACCAGTTGGAGCTTCATCCATCGTCCAGATCCATCACGATGTTCAGGACGCATAATGGCTTATACAGCTACAAAAGACTGAATTTGGGATATCGTCAGCGAGTGAATTTTTCCAGGAACACATTAGGAATGTCATCAGTCATATTAATTCGACAAAGAACATTAGCGAATATATCATTGTGTATGGAAAAGGCGAACACGCACAGGAGAGGCATGACAATGCACTGGCTGAGACCATCCAAATACTGACACGCACGGTGAGGCTATATAAATCTATAGAGTACTAAGGGATAACCTTCAGCAAGGACGGCGTTTCACCCGACCCCAAGAAGGTGCAAGCTATCAAGGAACTACCACGCCCGTAAAATGTGGCGAAGCTCAGGAGTTTCCTATGCATGATGAACTACATATTTCCATAATCAGTGAACCCCTGAGGCGCCTCACTAAGAAAGACATCGACTGGATATGGACAAGAGATCAGAACGTGGCCTGTAATTCACTCAAAGAAGCACTGGTGGAAGATGCGTGTGCTGCATACTTCGCTGTCAACAAAACAACAACGACAATAGTTGAAGCCAGTCCATTAGGGTTAGGCAGCATACTAACTCAAGACGGTCGTGCAATCGTTTACACTAGCCGCTCCTAATCGGAGGTTGAAAGCCGCTACAGCCAAACTGAAAGCGAAGCTTTGGGCTTAGTGTGGAGCTGTAAATACAGTACCTACAAGGATATCCTCAGTTCAAGATCATAACTGATGGTTCGAGCTATGCAAATCGGACGACCCAATGATGCGAGAGTTCTACAAGGTCAGGGAAGAATTGACTGTCACTGACGACAACATACTACTACGGGGGACGAACGTGGTCATCCCAGAGTCCATAGGAGACCAGTCCGTGGCGCTTGCGCACGAAGGCCATCAGGGGATTGTTAAAACAAAAGAACTCATAAAATCAAAGATATGGTTTCCAACAATGAACGATAAAGTTGAGACAGTAGTACGCCAATGTTTTGCCTGTTGAACCCATGCAGATGTCAGATATGCCAACAAGACCTTGGAGAAAGTTAAGTGTTGACTTTATATTCAAGACACCCGATAGTATATACTGTTCGTTCAGTGTCAACAAACACTGTCATCCCGGTGCTTAACAATGTACTGACAATGTTTGGGTATCCCGAGGTAATCAAATCTGACAACAGGTCTCCAATTAATTCGGATGCATTCGGTTTGTTTGCAAAGCACGGTTGATTTAATCACAGAAGAGTCACCGAATGTTGGCCACGGTGAAATGCACAACTTGAAGGTTTCAATAAGCCCTTGATGAACGCAATTCGATCAGCTCTGTTGGAGCAGAAAAATTGGAAACAGGAAATGCATCAGTTCCTATGGCAATACAGGACCACATCACACACATCAACGACGTTTTCCCCACATCACCTTCTATTTGATAGAGAACCTGTAACAAAACTGCCTTACGTCACAGTGAACGATGATCATGATAATAAGGACAAACAGACAAATTAAACCCAAAAGACATATGCAGATCACATAAACAGGGCCGCTCACAATGACTTGCAAGTGGAGGACACTGTCCTCATGCGCTATGGTACGAAATTCAACAAACTATCCACTCCTTTCTGTCCCAAACCCATGGTGATTACCGACATCAAAGGTACAGCTGTTATCGCAGCAGATGACAGGCACGCCATTCGTCGGAATGCATCCCGGTTCAAGAAGATGTTTAAGCCACTTCCTGCCCCTGAAAAATGGTGAAATTGGGAGAGGTCCTGGATACGACAACACTAACTGCGAAATGCTCAGGTAAGAGATAGCCTGCAGTAACAGCACCCCCATACAGCATGATGTCAACTCATCGCCGAGAACACCCACGTCACCCAATAAGACCCCAAAGTGACAACGGCCACAACGACAACGTTACGCCCCTCACCATCTGAACGACTACATTCCAGTGGAAATGCACGTTATGATCAGGACATTTAGCAAGAGTCTGACATTTATACGGTTGCAGTAGTATAACATTTGGAACCCTGCATAGGATTATATTCGTGTAGTCGTATACGTATATAAACTGCTTCAAGGGGAATATGACAGTGATGTATCTAACATTGTCAAGTTGCACAAGGACAGTGATACAAGGGAAGGAACAAGGGGTCATAGTTTGAAATTGTTTCTAGAAAGTGCTCGTACAAAAGTTAGAAAAGAAAGCTTCTCACTTAGAGTTACCAGGTTATGAAATGATCTACCGGAAGTAGTTGTAACAGCCCCAAGTGTCAACTCATTTAAAAACCGGCTAGATAGACATTGGAGTACTGAGGAATTTCTCTACAACTACAAAGCCGCCTTGTCAGGAAGTCGTAGAGCATTCCAAGGGAAAGTTGAAAATCTGCCCACCGAGGCCACCGCCTACAGTCAGGAAGAACCTAAGTAAACCTAAGTAAGTATAATACAGTATATATTTCAGCAATTAACATAATGATGTAGAACGAACGTTACAACATTTACGAGCTAATAGTAAAGAGGGGAGGAATGTAGCGTTCGGTTGTTTACGGTAATAGCTAGCGGTCGACTCTATTACCCACTTGACTGCTTACTGTTCATTCGTTCGATTACAAGTTGTAAAATAACGCCAATGTGTTGTGGTCATTACAACTTTACAGATATGGCCGCCATGTTGTCCGGCACCACGTTTGTGATCGATGACGAAATGTCGCAACGACGGTCACAATAGCCGTACCAATATCGGGACTGGACACAAAGAATGTGGAACCAGGTTGTCTTTACATATGAAGTCCATTTTCGATTGTCCAATTCTTATGGCCGAATACGTGCATACCGACGGCTTTATTCTTATGCTACATTTGTATACAGCACGACAAATGGGGTGGACCTAGCATTGTTATGGGTAGAGGCATATTTGCCAGTGCAATTGACAGAACTGGTTGTCATAAACAACTCAATGTCTCAATGCCTAGAGATACAAATATGAATTCCACATTATTGAGCTGGTACCGAAAGTGCCAACACCATGACTTCATGTCGCACAGAAGTTACGTAACGATCACCAACGCAACGCTTACCGAAATACCCCACCCCCTGAGCGTGACGTAGGGCCTAGATTATGGTTTCCTAACATGGTTTAGATTTGCTAATAAATACATAAATAGAATAAAATACTACTAGTAAAAATGCTTGTTACATTGGCTACAATGATAACTATTGCACAATATAGCAATATAATAATAAATTATTCTAAATAATTCTAAATATTGAAACATAGTCAAGTTAGTTTAATTTTAAAACATAGCTCAACTAATTTGAATAAGATAACGAAAAATATTCAAATAATTACAGGGCTCTGCACAATGAATACAACAACTATGCCTTATGCTGTGTTCGTGGGAAAGAGGTAATAACACGATCGTCACACAGGGCAACAAATCCCAGGCGGTAAGTGGACAAAGAAGCCTCGCACGCACACACGATGTATGGGAGCTATCGCGATTTATAGGAGCTGTCGCGAGCCAGTTTCGTCTGAGAACAGCCTTTCTGCAGAAAATTCTGGGAAATCTAAGTATGGTATGCTCAATCTTTGCTTGCTGGTGTTAATTATAATTTGAGTTGGGCACATTAATTCCTATGGCTACATCCCTCGAACCCCCAACCCCCTCCCCCACCCCCCCACCCCCGATTAAGTGAGACCTTTTCTCTGATGACAGATGAACAAGACACCCAGAATCCCATGCCAGATCTTCCAGAAGATCTGGGATGAAGAAAACACACCAGATGATAGAAAGACAGGCACAATTATCAAACTGCCAAAGAAGGGCGACTTGCGGAACTGTAACAACCAGCGGGTCATAACCATGTTATCACTGACATGTTATCACTGACATGCAAGATTTTCAGCCGCATCAACCTGAAGAGAATATCAACAGCTACTGACACAATTCTCCAGAAGGAACAAGCCGGGTTCAGAAGAGGCAAGTCGTGCATCGACCACGTTTTCATGTTACAGCAGAACAAATCACGGAATGGATCAGTACGCTCTACATTGCCGCCATTGACTTTGAAAAAGCCTTTGACAGCCTTCACAAAGAATCTTTGAGAATAATACTAGGTCAATACGGGGTCCCACAGAAGATGGTAAATGTGATCACGATACTCTACACTGATGTCCAGTGCCAAGTCGCCTGTAACAGCCACCTGACAGACAGCTTCGGCATCAAACCTGAAATTAAACAGGGATGCATTCTCTCACCATTTCTGTTCATCCTTGCCATTGACTGGCTGATGAAATAATTCACCAAAGATGGAAATCGGGGCATCAGATGGACACTTGCCTAAATCCTGGAAGACTTGGACTATACAGATGGCATCGGACTGTTGCCTAGCAGGCACAAGGACATTCAAGAAAAATGGACAAACTCACAACAATAGCACCACATATCGGACTAGAGCTCAACACAGCAAAAGCCTAAACTGACGAGGAACTACTAGAGACAATCACATTACCATAATCAACAGTGACATCTTGGAAGAGGTTCAGGACTTTGCATACCTGGGAAGCAAAATCACAATAGAGACTCCGCAAAAGATGTCATGGCTAACCAGACTTTCGCTATGCTGAAGTCCATCTGGAAATCCAAGTAACTGAGATTAAAAACAAAACTGAGACTGTAGAACAGTAACGTTCTCATTGTACTTCTCTGCGGTTCCGAGTGCTGGAAACTTACAGCCAAGCTAGCACACAAGCTTGAGACCTTCCAATACAGGTGTCTACGGAAGATCCTAGTGGTGTTTTGGCCCAACACTGACACCAACAAAGAGCTGTTCCGCAAATCAGATGCAACATCCATGGCCACACAGAAAAAGAGGTGAAGATTGAAATGGCTTGGGCACGTGTGCAGAATGTCATCAGGCGCACTGCTCAAGCATCCCTTACGCTGCAGCTTACAGCGTATGGTAGAAGCAGACGCGGTCGTCCTAAAGAAACACGGAGACGAACAGTGGAAAAGGAGATGAAAGAATGCGGCCTGGCATGGGACACCATCACCAAACGGGCTGCAGACCGACAGCAGTGGCGTCCTCTTGTTGAAGCCTTATGTGTCACCTGGCACGAAGAGGACTGAGTTTTTGAAATCACTGACGAACCAGGTCCACCAGTTCCTAGTTTCTATCATTTCGTAGTCGACATCTGCATGGCGGCTCTCTTGTTCATCATTCTCCATTCAGTTTTAAACAGTATTATAGTCTCCACTTAATGGTTGCTTATTGTCCCTAAGTTCGCATCCATCCTAACACCAGGAACAGCGTTTGTAGTTATCCCTATCTTCCTGGACAGTATTCTCACCATTAACTCCGCGGACAATATTCTTGAATAAGTATGTATTAGATACTATGTCTTCAGAACTATTTCTTGGATATAATTGTATTGTTCTGTTGCTGCATTAAACACGGAATGTCTGCAAATTGTCGCATTTCTGATATTGTTATCAGTTGTCCTTGGAGATGAAAGCATATAAGTGAATTACTGTTAGTTGATGATAAGCTACGATTCAAGAATTCACCTGATTTAATTTTAAGGTGGATCCACGACAGCGACTATTAAAGTCTTAGACGAATCTCCTGGCCCTGTTGTCTTATGAACTTACGTTCCGATTACTTACCATGATGTTGTATAGCCATTGTACACTTTGTATTTGTGGATGTATATACTAATTATTATAATTTGTATTTATGGATAAATTTATGGATGTAAGAATTATTAGAATTTGCATTCTTTTGTCACTTAAAAGCATTCTTCTTCACATAATGGGCGGATCCAGAAAAAATGGGGTGCCCAGTTTCCCAATAAAACACCAGGAAGAGCATTTGTAGTTATCCACATTTCTACACGGACAGCGCTTCCTAGACGACTGCAAAGTAGAAGGTTAACACTTAACATATGATCAAGCCGATGAAGAGCCTATGCATTCAAAGGAATTAGTATGTCTGAAGAAATTAAGATGCACTGCATGACAACGATACAATGATTATTTCCAATAATAGGTATCAGAACCTGGGGCCACCCCTAATATTTGGGATGGGTGACTCGAATATACCAATATTTCTCCAGTGTTTACTAAAACCCAGACGTGGATTTGGTGAGGGGGTGGCATGTGACCCTCACCTCCATCCGAAGCCATGGATTGATTTCAAATAATAGCGTGTGCGTGCGTTTGTGTTTGGGAACCTGTGTATGTGTGTGTATGTTTTTGTACGTCTATCCGCGTGTATTTGCGCGCGTGCGCGTCGTGTGCGTGTGTGAATCAGTCATATATGAGGGGATGTCTGTGTCTACCCATATTGACACCACACATTGAACAGTCTGCGCCTCTAAGTGGGGATTACAGCGTTATTGAGGGCGTTTATAAATGCCAAGGCTTGTAAAGATTCTCTTATACAAACTCTGCAACAATTACCCGAGGACATTACACATATCACACAATGACCTGCGAAGTCTCGCAAGGGTTCATTCGTGTTTATCAGACAGCAGGAGGTTGTTAAATGTAACATGTCTTATGTAACAAACCCCGTGAAAGCTAATGATTCTGCTAATGCTAATTGTTGTAAGGTGAAGGGCCTATCGTGACCGAGAAGTTTAACACGACCAATTCGAATAATTTGGAGGGAGTGTGCAATATAGCATTTCGTGTGTGTTGCTGCACACATACTTTGTCTACAGCACACATTGCATGCTTGACGTGGTGTTCATTGTAACAGCTGATATCAGCTCAAGTGCGTTGCGTTGCGTTCCATTGAGTTGCGTTGAGTTGCGTTGCGTTGCATTGACAACCAGTCGAGCAGAATAAGCGAAGAAAGAGGTGTTCCAAGATATAGACAAATTAAACAAAAGATGCATCATGTATACAACTACTTGAACTTATAGATTGCGTAATACTAACGAAGAAGAAGCGTCACTGATTTCAACACAATTTCGGCTTCCATTCTCATTGCTACGAAAAGGTAGGTTTGTGTATAAACGTTATCTGGTACTTTGTATATATTGAATATCTATACCATGGACTACACATATTTGATAAAGTATTGATTTTCAAACATATTTAGAACCCTTTTTATGGTATGGATCTGGTTACACATGTCATGGTTCTACGAACTTTCTGCTAGGATCCTTTGACAAAGTCCCAAAAAAGAGGTTGTTACAGAAAGTATCTGTCTATGGAATACGAGCTAAAGTTCTAGAATAGATAGCCGATTTTCTATCGGTTAGAAAAATGCGGTCACTATCCGCTAGGGGCACCGCGGAAACCCTGCCTCGTAAAGGACTTGTATACTACTGGTGCATATTCTGAATGGTTTGATGTTATCAGCGGGGTTCCGCAATGATCAGTACTGAGATCTATTCTGTTTTTAACCTGTGTAAATGATATACCAGAGACAGTAAATAGTAATGTAAAAAATCTTTGCTGATGACACCAAAATATTCAGAACACTAAAAAACAAATCTGACTGTGAAGCCGATTTAGATAAATTAAGTGAGTGTAGTAATGGTGCCTAGCGTTCAACACAAGTGTAGTAATGGTGCCTAGCGTTCAACACAAGTAAATATAAAAGGATGCAAATATAGGCAAAGAAAATCCAAAATTCCACTACACCATGACAACTAAAAATAATAATATGGTTTTAACGAAAACTGTTCAAGAGAAGGGTCTAGGCGTCTGGATTTCAAATAATTTAAACTGTGAGAAACAAGTTGTCGCTGCATCCCAACAAGCTATGGTGGTTTTGCGTTCAGTAAATAGAGCACAATTATTCACTTTGACAGAGAAACGTTCAACACTGTTTATAATGCATATATTAAACCACATCTAGAATATTGTGTACAAGCGTGGTCACCTTATTATGCAAAAGATATTTTAATGCTTGAGAAAGTGCAGCGCAGGGCAACAAAACTTATAATAGGATTCAGGGAATTTACATATGAGGAAAGATTAACACGACTAAAACTATAATATTATAGACTAGAAGGACAGAAATCAAGAGGAGATGTATTTGAGACTTTTAAGTTGTTAACTGGGAAGGAGAACATAAACCCAAATCAGTTTTTAACATTAATTTAAATAACCTCAGAGGCCACAGTAAAAAAATTAAACAAACAACGATGTATGAAGCTACGCAAACGCTGATTTTTCAGTCAGAGTGGTGGATGTATGGAACTCATTGCTCGACAATAATATATCCACACCCTCTACAATTTTTTTTAAATAGAATAGATAAAAAACTGGGTTAAGATTAGGGTGAATTATAAAAGGTTTATCAGTAGCCTTACAAATGTCCATTACTTGTAAGTGTAACCAAATTTATTATATGGGCTAATAAATTGTTGCGTCGTGTAGACATCATTCGAGTACTTCAAATCAGTTTTTTAACATTAATCTAAATAACCTCAGAGGCCACAGTAAAAAATTGTATGAAGCCACGCAAACGCTGATTTTTCAGTCAAAGAGTGGTGGATGTATGGAACTCATTGCTCAACAATAATATATCCGCACCCTCTACTATTTTGTTTTTTAAATAGAATAGATAAAAAAAACTGGGTTGAGATAAGGGTGAATTATAAAAGGTTTATCAGTAGCCTTACAAATGTCCATTACTTGTAAGTGTAACCAAATTTATTATATGGGCTAATAAATTGTTGCGTCGTGTAGACATCATTCGAGTACTCCCCCCCCCCCCCCGACAAAGGCGTATGGATGATGCTACAAAATATGTGGTGGCGAACATGCTACGAATGCGGCCAAACACGAAGCTGCTTCGTCAATGACACTGGAAAATACATGATGCTAAAAGACTTCCACGATATCAAGACGAATATAACGCTAACGAGTGATGCAGAAACAGTGCTTGTTGCAGTGAAGAACATTCCTGGTAAGTATGGTATGGCATTGTATTTTTTTCTATATTGTGTCTATGATTTGAATTTAATATTGTTGTCTCAGAAGACAGTGCCAGACGAGGATTGTTTTTTAGGGAACAGCACAGAAACATGCACTCCTTTTGTAATAGAGTCACTTAATGATTAATGAGTTTTTTCAGTCCGCTGTGTAAACATGGCACGGTTTTATAATCTGTGAATGTGAATACATGTATTGGCTTTGGCGACGAATTAGATCCCCAAAATGCTACCATGTTAGTTCTGCGTTTTATTTATGTGCGTGCTCACTAATGGTTAGCGCACCTAATTGTCGGTCGAGAAGACGGTGCTTCAATTCCACCTCCGCCGTTTCGAAACTTGGGAAATTTCGTTCACCACACTATTTCATTCGGAAGAGACATTAAAAGCCGTTGGACCCTTCTACCTGGTTTCTATGCCAGGGAAAATAAAATATCCCAGGCAGGTAAGTGGAAAAAATATGTCGTGGACTCACTAATTCCAGAGAAAGAAAACTCTGAAATAAACCACTCGTGTGTTAGCCCTAGACAGGGCTGTTTGGAGTTAAATGTCCCAAGAACACGACACAAAACACACTCGCACGTACGCACGCACGCACGCACACATGCACGTAACATGCACATCCACCCCCACAAACAACACATACATACAACATACGAATCATAGCTCAACATGGGCACGCACACACGCGCGCACACACGCGTGCTCGCGCACACACACCACACACACACCACACACACCACACACACGAGCACACACACGCGCACACAAACGCGCACACACACACCACACGCGCGCACGCACGCACGCACGCACGCACGCACACACACACACACACACACACTGATTTCTAGGACATATTCATAGGTTGAAATTGTTTTTACTCGCATAAACTATGATTATTAGTAGACCATTTTAGACCAAGATAATATATATAGAATGCCTAGATAATCATACGTAGCTGATTCAAACAGGGTTGGTAAACTGGCTCAACTAACACTCGGTGTGGGTAAGGTGAGCCACAGTGTAGAGTATGTTTAGTCACAAAGGGTAAATGCTAAATATTTGTATTACGTTGGCTTTCTAGTAAAAGTCAACACGCATTAATTAATAGGTCAACACATTATGCATTCATAGACCCATCGCAATCAATGCAATTAATTGCTTATATTATGTTGCCTTGTAGCTAGCTACCCGATGTCCCAATTTGCTTACCCCCCCCGTCCATTGAGTGGCTCAACTAGCCCCGTTTCGACAATTAAGCTTTTTACGTTAACTTCTCATTAATGCGCGAAGTGGAATAAACGTCTTCCATGTGCATAGTTAAACCATTTGTAAGTGCATAGACAATTTTAACTCACATTTTCTGACCGTTGTGACAAATGGCACCGATTATACGTCAAGTGTGTTTTAATAACATGTTCAATCACTGGGTAGTACCAATTAAGTAACTGTCGCTGCTGTAGTTTTCTGGGAAACACTGGTGGCTCGACTAACCCAATGGCTCATCTAACACTGCCTTCCCTTAGTCGGCGGCAGAGGATGCTGGACATTGTTTGGAGTTGGCTCAACTAACCCAATGGCTCATCTAACACTGCCTTCCCTTAGTCGGCGGCAGAGGCTGCTGGACATTGTTTGGAGTTCCCCGAAATAGTATTTCGTTGATTGCGTCTCGTTGATGTAGCGCCACTATCTCGTGGTTGTCTTTGCCAGGCCGACCCCAGTGCACATACGGTTAAGGGTGATCACTAGCAGAGTCGTGGTTGGCCAAACTTGCTGGTCGTAATCTTATTCTGACGACTCTTTGTGCGATGAGTTCCGCGGTTATGTAGAGTTCCAGAAGCGTTTCCGCGACTTCAGTCTGCTCGCAGCAGATAGGTTATGTAGTTGATGTTTTGTGTCTGCACTTGGCGTGATCTTTTCATGCCGCTGGCAACAGTCCGCCTTTCGAATAAGCAGCACGACCCTTAGCAAAACAATCAATAGATTGATTTTTCCGGTTATATAATTTGTAATTTCTATAGTTTTCTATACACTGTTCTGCTATGCTCAGTAGAATTTTATAAAATTCTATGCCAAACTACTCAAAATTGAAGTAGATATAATTAAACTATTTCTATAGAATCTGTAGTATTCTATCATTTTCTATGCGAAATTCTACTCTTCTCTGTAGAATGTTTATAGATTTATATAAAATGTTCTGTGCCAAGGGAATTCACGAATAATAAACGGAGAATGGTAAATACACAAATGTATTCACATGTTTTGTCCGTTGAACATCAAATGACTGAGGTTTCCAGTCTTCGGGACTGGGGTTTTTGGCTGTGTCGAAATGACAGGTAATCCTTATGAATGGCGGAGAGTTGGCACGTATGCTAATACATAGACTCAATAAGCGAGACTATCTAATACAATTAGATAATTACAGACCAGTGAGGTTAACGTCAGTGATTTGTAAATTATTAGAAATGTTAATTAAAAACAAATGGACTTCCTTGTTAGACATAAATTATTAAATTCATTTAAACATGGATTCCTAAAAGCGAGGTCATGATTAACACATTTGGAAGAAATCACTAAGTGGGTATAGACGAGGGACCGCCAGTATATATGATCTACTTAGATTTTCAGAAAGCTTTTGACAAAGTGTCACATCAAAGATTACTACTTAAATTAAAAACCCATGGTGTCGGGTGTGAGAAATTGCGGATGTTGTTCAATTTTGAAAAATGTAAATGCCTACACACAGGACATGGGAACTTGGATGTAAACTATAATATGGGAGATACTATTCTAGGCATTACTGTAAAAGAAAAGGACTTAGGAATAAGAGCCGATATGAAAGTTTCAGAGCAGTATGGTATTGCAGCTTTAAAGGGTAATCAAATTCTTGGGTTGATAAGGAGAAACAGGACATACACGAAAAAAAAGCGAATTATACCTTTGTATAAAGCAATAGTTAGACCTCATTTAGAATACTGCATATAAGCGTGGATACCATATCGTAACATGGATATAGATACACTTGAACGCATACAGAGGAGAGCCACTAAAATTATTCCAGAACTGATAGACCTCAGTTATGAAGAACGCCTGAAAGAATGTGGTTTAACAACTCTGGAGACTAGAGGAGATCATATTGAAGTTGTTAAAAGATATTGAATGGGTATGAAAATATTGATAGAAATATGTTTTTCTTACCCAAGAAAGATAGCAGAACTACAGGACATGAGGTAAAATTAGTAAAGGATCAGTGTAGATTGGATATCAGGAACTACTCGTTCTCACAGAAGATTATAAATGAATGGAACAAATTGTCTACGGATTGTATAACTGCTATCAGCGTGAATATGTTTTAAAACAAGGTTGACACAAGGTTGTCCACTTGCCATATGGGCCTTTGGCTTGGATGGCAAATCTTGTTAAATCTTGTTAATTCAGCTGTGCACGTGCATCTAGTCAAGCTGCCGAACCGGAACCAAGGCTAGCAATGTATGCGAGATTGATTTTGGCCCTAGTGATCGAAGCTACAACCACGTCCCAGCTGCAAGCCGGAATGTAAACATTTATTACCTCCAGTGTGAGAGATCTTCCGGAATTGTTGCGATAACACAGTGACTAACAAACATTGCTTTGAAAATGATAGTTATTCAATTTTTCAGTTAAACTGTCAGATTATTAGTCGACGTATCGTTGACTTGATATCTCTTGTTAATCGGGTTCCAAACGTTGTTGCGATGGACTGTTCAGGCGACCCAATTAGTAGACGCAGGTCCCGAAGGTTAGCTGGATTACACCCTGTTGTTGGAGATGGCAATGAAAGAGGTGGCGCTCTTGTGACGGACGAAACGCGAACGATCCAGACGCGCAACAGGCGACCACATGACAGAAACACATCTCGACACAGGCGGCGACATCACAGGATGCGCATCGCGGACGCTGCAACGTCATCGAGAAATTCAGTGAACCACGAAAATGCAAATAGTCGGCTGCTGGCCACAGAATCTGACGGCAACACATCAACTCAGTCACAGTCAGAACGACGCCCCAGAGCTGGTGCAGCACGGATGCAACCTGAACCTGCAGAGGTGGCAGGGACATCAGCTGAGGTTCCCCGGTATAGGCGTATGCGTCTCCATGTGCCAAGGAATCCATCGCACAGATATGCTGCCCCTGTTCACGGCGAGTCTTACTGTGACTGTCCTCGGCAGGGAAGGGACGTTGAGTGTAAATGTGGAGAGGAAGATAATGGTGAGAGTTGTATCTTGGAATTGGCATAAAGTAGGGATGCTTGTAAAATTGCTGATTTCTTTGATCTTGCTAATCAAATTTTTACATTTTGTTTGTGTTATTTGGCATGTCTACTCCCAGTTATGCCACGCACGTTGCTTGCTTACTAATTAATTAGAACGAACAAAATATATAAATACTTAATAAGTATACCACTACAGTCCAACCCAGCAGTGACCCCAGCCGCCAGGATGAATTGTCGGAGTGTGGCCAATAACGTGCACATTTTGGCTAATTGAATCAGTGGGAGCCGCCGATAAAAAACTTAATTTCAAACACAGCTATTACAATAAATCAGTATATATTATTTATTTTACTGGCAACCTCACCACATCATGTGATGAGACCTCTGCTGGATGTCACTTCCTTCATAGTGAATCTTCCCACTATTATGTCTGTGGTCTACCCTCTCCACCTTGTGTGGTAATTCCCAGTGATGCTGATACAGATGTCCAGATTCCATATGATCACTGGGATTTTCCTGTGTACTTATGTTGTTTTTTCTGTCTTGACCAACATATAATTTTATGGACTAAAGTACAAAGAAAAACTAGTGGTCAACAAAAAACTTAATGGGTATTCTCATAAAGAAAACTTGGAACGTGCATAGTTTAAATTTCTTATTTAAAAAAATATTTAGTTTGATAGCTAGCATACAAACTGTAATTGTTCAACAATACATACATGTATGTGGTGTGGAAGGCACTGGAAGCCTGCAAGTAATTGGATGAATGACCTATGCTAAATCTTTGCTCCCTTACAATAAATCTTTAAGTACAACTAAAACAGAATTGAGTGTGGATGAGATCTTATCAAAATGTCCTAGATTTATAGAAATAGAGAATGAAGTAACTGCACTGCCTACAGATAAGTCCTATATATATATGTAAATGCTCAAGTGGCTACTTCTTCATGGTACATGGCATACATAATTGTTTGAACCAGTCACATTTACTTGCCATCATCTTTCAGCACTCGAGTGGGTGTGGGAGAAAGAATGCAAGGCGTCGGCCACGGAACTGTCTGATGATCGGCGAGATGCCCGTTTCCATGTCAGCTACAGCAGCGGGACAGCTGCAGTCCGTGGGACGCAGGCAATGACGAACTGCCAGTACTTCTGGGAGATCAAGATGACAACGCCTGTTTATGGCACGGACATGGTATGTGGGTCTGGCAGTTTCTTTTTCCTTCCCAGACTCTTCCCTCAAAGCCCTCTCACCAACCCGCAAGACATGTCAATTAGGCCTTTTATTTTTTATTGGAATACAGATTTTTTTTAATACAATATGGGTCAGTGAAAAAAGCAATCCAGTATGTAATCATAAATTAGATTGGCCTAAATTATTTATGCTGCTAAAGAACATTCTTATCTTATTTTTTCTATGCCAGTGCATTCATTCAAATAGTCCACATCATTCCATGTACAAAAAAGCATATATATACATGGACCATAAAAGTGCGCAAAAACACAATATTTTTAAAGAACATGTTTTTTTAATGTGGAACGAATGATGTTTCATATTGAAATACGACACAATGAAAACGTAAAGAAGGTTTTTAAAAACGAATATACAGGGTAGACAGATCTGTAAACTAACTAATAAAAATAATAAAATGTCTTGCATTGCTAATTTAACCAGTTTGGATTACTTCTCAAAGATTATGATTACTAAATTAAAATAGCAAGTCAGATTTACATTAATGCATTTTTTTATTTTGCAGTGCCTAAACCATCATGAAATAATACCAATGCTTTACATTGTTTTTTGTATCATTGCTTGTAGCTTTGTTGTTTTGCGTTCATTTTGTAAACAAAAATAATGTGTACACTCACTACTACACTGCCAGTAATCAGAATTCATAGAGAGGCTCAGCTTGTATGAAGAGGTTCAGCAGTAAGGGTAGGCTAGGATAGCTCTCATTCACAAACCTACAAAGTTTGCGAGAGCGGTCTGATACGTAAATGTAATTCTAATCAGCTCAGTAGCCTCATTGAGGTCATGCATATCTTTCATCTGTTAGCCAACTGAAATGTGGTAACCAAGTACAATCTGATTGTGCGTGTAGATGGTTGGTGTTGGCACAAGAAACGTCGACCTTGACGGCTTTCGACACACCTTCTGCAGTCTGCTAGGCAAGGATGCCGACAGCTGGGGTCTGTCATACTATGGCCGCATCCAGCACAAAGGACGATTCCAGCAAGTGAGCGGCTCCCGGTTTGGTCAGGGCAGCATCATCGGCGTTCACCTGGACATGTGGCATGGTACACTGTCGTTTTACAAGAACAGGATGCCACTAGGTTAGTGTGTGTGCAGTTTTGAATTTGAGTCAACAGTTTGATTTTGAGTAATCATCTTGTAGTCTAGATGAGGGCAGGGTACAATTACACAGTATCAAATCAGTTATAATTACAGTTAACTTTGTTAATCCGGATGCCTTGGTCCTCAGTGTATGTATCCCGATAGACAGTTTTCCTGATAACTGAATCATGTACTTTTTTCAACATGAAACTCAATACAGCTATATATCTAACATCGATATAGCTATAATATGCAGTTGTATAGTGTTCAGTATTTGTATAATTTACGTGTCCAGTGTGATAAATGAATAACTTAACCTGTTACTTGTTTTCTACGATTTTAATATCAAAACAATTATGTACAGTATGTGCTATGCACATGTCTATCACATTTGTTGAATATTATTAAATAAATAATTTGGACATTAATGTTGCTTGATTCACATATATTTGTACAGTGTAATGGTTATTTCATGAAGAAGCCTTGTCTGCTTGGTTTCGCTACCGGGTCAGTCTAATAATCAGTTTAATAATTCCCACAGGTTATCAAGGGCATCACTGTAAGATTAATACAGATGGATGCTTCTTTATCAAAATTACAGAGTAGGAAGTAGCACAACTATACACATATATCAGTTGGCACTGGGAGTAATCAATTAAATGGTTGTGATTTCCGGATTGTTAACTGTTTGAGTAAAATAAAGGGATTAGTGCCCGGAACGTGTATTAACAAGTTATATTACCTTCTGGTGCCAAGGTTTCCAGATTAGAGGTTCCACTGTATTTTTCATTTCAATTACAAATATGTTACATGGGACCAACTGTTTATTCCACGAAAGTATATTCAGTATTTGGTAATCATGTGACATGTTTAGCTGAATTTGGAAGTTTTTTTACAATTGATAAAATGTGTGAGACAGCATTTTTTTATTTAATAGTATGTAGTATGAAAAAAATTTAATTAATCATAATTTATGTCGTTGTTATCATAAAATCATGTTGTATAATCTAATCTATACAGTCTAACATCTTGTCTGCTCAAATTGTTTTAATTAATTAACCACACCAGATTTTGTCAAAGATGTGTTATGTAATTTATATTTTATTTTTATGTCCACCAGGTGTCGCCTACCGAGGTCTCTGCGGAAAGATGCTGTATCCAATGGTGTCATCGACGGCTGCCCGCAGTGGCATGCGAATCATCAAAGCGAGTTCGTTCCAGACGTCTCTACAGTTCCTGTGTTGTCAAGTGCTGCGGACTATTGTACCAAGTCATCTTGATGTCATAGATGTGCTGTCATTTCCACCAGGACTCCGTGCATTCCTTGCAAACAACCTCAGTTGGCTCCTGCGTCCAAGTGAGTTGTCGAGGAAGGCATCGTCATCAATGCAGGCGAAACGCAAACGAGCGCAGTCACAGGGAAATAGCGAGTCGTCGACTGACGATGAACGCGGCACAAAGTCGCACAAACAGTTTCGCGGGAGCATGTCGTCAGATGATGACAGTGATGGAGATGTCGACTCAGCTTTCTACTTCTTACCGATGTAGTCACCCGTGTTTCATCAGTTGGTCAATATTGCTGCATTTAGCCACATTCTCTAGAATGGGTGTGTCCCTATGTAGGTGAACAATACTTTCAGTTTGGATGGTTTCCTCTTAAAGCCAGTGACTGTTACATTATCCAGGTACAGGTATCTGATGCATTATTTAATACTGTTGAACAGGCCAAAAGTTTTTGAGAACTGGAACTATTTTACTGTTGTCTAATGACATTTAATGTGTTGTGTGGGATATGGAAATCATAGCATCCCAGAACCTATTATTTTGAATCCCAGCACTTTGACAATCTTATCTGGTGAGAAAGGGATGATGGCTTACGTTGTTGACTGTTTTGTTTAAGTTTGTTAATGCTATTAATAAGAAACATGGAAACATAGATTTCTCTGCTGTACAATTGTGTTAAATTATTATTTCTAGATAGTTATGAATAATTACAAATTACACTGTGTTTCAAGTCTGCATGCAGTACTCTCTACAGGCGATGCTTTGGAATATTATTTTTATTCTATAAACCTGGAATTTAATGTTACATTTTTAAGAATGTTTCAAGAAACAGCTGCCCACTAAATACTCGTGCTAGTTGATATATGCTCCGTTAATGTGTGCACATAGCAGTTGATAATATTATTTAAGTTATGAAAGTTGCTGGAGATCCAGCACCTTGTACAAATTTGGGGAACAGAAAATGTCTTGCATACTTGAGAACACGTCTGCATAGTCATTTAAGTAAGCAATGCATATTGTATATCTGTAACCATCACATGGTTGCATTTTGTGTCTGAATTAAATTTATTTTGAAAAATGCATTTAGGGTTCTAGATTAGATGCTAAGACGGACCATACATTAAACTGACTGCCAAATATATTAAGAGTACCAACAGTTTGAGTAGTAACTAATATACATGTAATTGTTTAATGCATGTACTGCATGTAATAGGTGAAAAAAAACTGGTAGAGATTTTCTGTAATTTAATGAAAAGTGTTTAGTCATTTGGTTCAGTCACCAGCATACTGTGTCACAAAGGTGTATACAGGCAATTCTTCAAAGTCTGTGTAGTTCTATTCCAACATATTCAACCACTGATGTGCTGTGCACTTTTTTGTCAGGTTGGCAATAGCTGTTCTTCTATATTGATGAATGTAAACATCCCAAGTCCAACTGTACAATAGAGTCACCAGTCCACCGCTATATCTGTGACACTAGTTTAAATGTTTCACGTTGTGGCTCAGGTATCACATGATAGAATTTCCTGAGCACCACGCGTCCAGCTTTCACAGCAGGATACATAGGACTGTTAGGGTAGGGCGATAGCCTCTCCACGCTGATGATAACTCGCCCCTGTTCCAGGGCAAACAGTGTGAGGTCCTTCCCACATCCAACCTGCAAGCAATGAACCATAACATACACACGGCAAATAACATTTTAATTTATGATGCCTTGTATATTTTTAATAAACGATGTCCTGAACAGGATATGCAAATTGAAGAATTAATAACAACATGAATCCATTTCTGCCACTTAACGCCATAAAACGTAAAATGCACTAATAACTAAAAAAAAACTGCCATGTTTACTGTCTGCCTGTGACATTTTTCACGTAGTTTTCAATTACACAATTATAACATTGAACATATTTTATAAATTATTACTACTGGGTGTATTGAGCTACTCAAGGGACTGGCTTTATTCCAGAGAAAGACAATGACAGCTCACCACCAATTACTGCATAAACTAAAACATAGCAACGATCAAACATTAGAAATAGAAAACTACATGTGTTAATTCACAGGGTAGTTTACTACAGCTGAACATTATTCACTTAAAAACTGGTACATGTCATCTCCCAATTTCATTAAGCACATATTCCACAATGAACATTCTGGCTTAACTGTTCTCATATCATACATTTTCTCCAGGGTAGACCTTCAGTCCAAGCTGTCGAAACAGAATCATTCCTTTCTCCACATAATCCCCTTCATTTTTCTTCCAGCCCCTTGCTTTTCCCGGTGTTGATTTGCGCTTGTTCCTTGTTGAACCGCTTGCTTTCTTTGATGCCCACCGTACTGTCTGAGCACACGGATTCTCTGCAAAGAACATGTAGAACAAAATTAATGGTCAATAATTATACTTCGTCGCTGAAGCATGGCTTCATGTTAGTCATAGGGCATATGTAACGCAACATCCTCAAACAGGGGGACAGTTGGGGATAGTTTTACTATTTCAATAGGCATGCCAATGGTCTGATGCCATGGCATGACTTATCAGTGACCTGACTCACCCGATGGTGATGCTGTTCAGGTCTAAGCCAAGATCAAGCCGATTCTTGCATTACAAGTAAGCATACATGTACGGATATTTTTGTTATGATAACTGAGCAGTGGTGAGATTTATTATTTCATGACAGTTCAAGTCATCCATTACAAAAATGTATAATTATGTGTAAATTGCAATGACATCTTTAATGAAATTGCACAATTTTAAATATTATTGTACAGTGAATGTTTTTTTTTTGTATTATGCTTAATTCTGAGTGTGTCATTCTTGCCTATGAAGTTGAGTGTCAGTACTCTTGTATTCTGGCACTTTTTCAATTACATTTATAAACACTACTGTTTCTTTTCTGTTCTTGAAGCAAATGGTAAGGTTTTATCCTGCAGAAGTTTTAACAGATAGGGTTTTGTCCTGCATGGGTTATGTTTTGCTTACCTGTAGGCTGTACACATGTACATAATTTTATTCATACATTTAAAACAAATACATGTATCCAAACATCCATAATGCTTATATAATTTGTTTTGCTCAGTTAATGAAACTAGCATGCCGTAGCACTACCAAGTGTTAAGGGCTGTTAAGCGACATATTTATATCATGTGGTTGCCAATAACAGTAACGGACACAACTTTAAGAGTTCCTTACTGTAAAAATAACATCGACATAAGGGAATTTGCAACTACATGCGATTGAGATAACAGTATAATTCCGATTTTGCACTACGCCAATGGACCACAGTCAGAATGGCTAGTGTATTTTGTCATTGCTCAGAAATACTGCATCATCTTTATATCATACAGTTGCTTGTAGCAGTAACCCACACATCCTAAAGTTCCTTACTGCAAAAATATTTTGTAGTTTAAAAATATATAATTGACATAACAGTATTATTCTCACTCTGCACAACAACATAATGATGAATAGCTGGATATATTTAATGAAACAACATACAAAGTAGGATGATCTCTTTGTTGCTTCAGGTATCACTATTAACAAACCAACTCATCCTTTGTATGAGGGTTAAACACAACAGCTTATCACAAAGACACCCCACAAGACACAGGTCATGAATCATAATAAATGTTTGCTGCTGTTGTTGGAAATCCAATACGGGCCATCCCAAGTTGGAATTCCAATAATGGACCATCCCAAGTTGGAATCAGCTGCTACTGCTGCATATGCGATTCCGCTTTAGCCATGTGTTGTTGAAATTCCAATACTGGACCGTCCCAAGTTGGGATCATTCCAAATCTGCCCCCATTTTAAGAGTTAGAAATACGTGATTTTTACTACACTGGACCAGCATGTCATTGTCATTGAGATGATGACAATACTGGTAAGAAGTTTCAGAATTTTTGATGGTCTCGTTTTCTTATAATCATGCAAAACGTTAATCGCCATGCCATGAACTGTCTGAAGTATTAATTTAACAACTCGTATGCACTAACGTATTTTCAAAAATTTGTCCTGGCCTGAAATTAATTAACCAAACTAAGAGTGAATCTGTATTATTTTTCAATGTTTTTAACTAGACGTTGTGAACCGTATGTATCCCGTGCAAATCTGACAACCTTCACCCATTATCGCTCACAAAACATGCCCCTCCATCGTATCTAACAAACGATTGTTGCAATATATTCACATATATACATCATTGTGTATAAGTGCCATAACCACCATCAAGGAAAATGCTAAATATAAATCATCGCTGAAAAATACCGGAGATTTGACAAAATCTGCCAACGGACGCAACCAGCCGAGCAATCGTGGGCGCTGACATTTTGTAAATTGGCTTTACGCATTCATACGCGTCTCTTTACTTGTTTGCTTGGCTTCGTGTCCGGCTTTCTTTGCTTATTCCAGTTACATTGGCACATGGCATGTACTTATGAGGGTAAACTTTGTGATGCATTTAATACTGATACTGTTTTTTTCGTGCTACTGTTTTTTTTTATGTCGGATGCTAACAGTTGTATATGAGTAGTGATAAGTTTCCAGAAAGCTGTTTACCTCGGAAGTTGTCCCTGATTTACGGGTGATCGTGACAGTGTCAGTGCCAGTGGCAATGTTAGCTAGGCGCAAATTGACAGCTGTGTTTATGCGCAGACAACGTATAGTTAGTTCTTTTTATGGCATTGCATTGCCATTGACTCCTCGGGCTACCAAGTGGCACTGGTGTGTACTGTTCGTTTATATGATACACTGCTAAATCCACTAATACTACTGTGCTGGATTAACGACGTGATCTGGATGTGCTGGATCTACGTGATCTGGGGGTCGTCTCCAAACGGGGATGTCGCTATAAGATTACATAATATTTCGTATAAATCATTTGATGTATTGTTGTACCAAAACTGAGTCTTAGTAAGGTATTAAAGTATCAACTACAAGGGTATGTAATTTAGGGTGCATCAAAAACCCTATTTATAATTTACTGCAATTAAGGCCTAATATATTATAGTATCCCAGTAATTATGGGCCAACGCAGGCATAACTGATACTGAATTAGGATTGACAGCATACATAATGTTTAGGAGAGATCGAATAGGAAGAAGGGGAGGTGGAGTTATTTTACATGTTAAAGAATCTATTCAGGCTTATGAAATAAAATTAGAAAAGGAAGCAGATTACGATGAAGCTGTTTGGTGCAAAATAGTTTCAGGAAATTCAAAAGTAACTACTGGATTAGTTTACCGAAGTTTAAACATAAACTAAGAGGATAACACAAAAATACAAAATGCTGTAAAGGAAGTTAGTAAAGGAGAATGTATCATAATGGGAGATTTTAACCATGGACACATACAATGGAAATATACAGAAAGTACAGGGGGTGAGGACCAGCAATTTCTATTTTTAATTCAAGATAGCTTCCTTACTCAGCACATGCTAGAACCAACCAGGGGAGATAATGTATTAGAGAAAGTTTTGTCATCACAAAAAGAATTAGTGGACAGTGTAAAAATACATGACCCATTGGGTAACAGTGACCACAATCAAATACATTTTTACATCAATGTAAAATCAGAAAGTAAAAATAAAAAAACTTATCGGAGAAACTTCCACAAAGGTAACTATAAAGATATGAAAAAATACTTAGAAAAGCTAGATTGGAATAACATGAAGCAAGAAAGAAGAAGCAAACATTACACCGCTATTTAAGAACGGATCGAGGAACAAGCCAGAAAATTACAGACCAGTGAGTTTAACATCAGTTGTATGTAAATTACTCGAAACATTAATTGGAGACCACATGGTGGAATTCCTTGTAAAACATAAATTAATAAATACATCTCAACACGGGTTCCTAAAAGCAAGGTCATGTCTAACCAATCTCTTATGTTTTTTGGAAGAAATTACAAAGTGGGTAGATCACGGGTCACCAGTGGATGTTGTCTACTTAGATTTTCAGAAAACTTTCGATAAAGTGCCACATAAAAGATTTTAACTTCAACTAAAAGCCCATGATATAGGTATTAGGTAATGATGTAATCAACTGGATAGAAGAGTGGCTAACACACAGAAAACAGAGAGTAATAGTAGATGGTGAGATTTCAAACTGGAAATCTGTTTTGAGTGGGGTACCACAGGGATCAGTATTAGGCCCTATACTGTTTTTAATATATATAAATGATTTGGAAGATGACATATCTAGCAAAGTACTCAAATTTGCAGATGACACAAAATTATTCAGAAAGGTGACTAATGTTACAGATAAACAAAGTTTACAGGGTGATCTAGATAAATTAGTTAAATGGTAAAAAAAATGGCAAATGTTACTAAATTTTGGGAAGTGTAAATGCATACACATCGAACATGGAAACATGGACAAAAAATATAAAATGGGTGATGCTGTACTAGGTAGAACAACGCAAGAAAAGACTTAGGAGTAACACTTAGTGCTGACATGACAGTTTCAGAGCAATGTCGGATTGCTGCTTCAAAAGGAAACCAAGTTTTAGGGCTAATTAGGAGAATTATCATGTATAAGGAGAAACAGCTAATTGTACCCTTGTACAAAGCAATAGTTAGACCACATTTGGAATATTGCATTAAAGCATGGAGGCTGTATCGTAAAAAGGACATAGACGAGCTAGAAAGAATGCAACGAAGAGCAACTAGAATGATTCAAGAATTGATAACTTTAGTTATGAAAGCCGCTTATTACAATGTGGTTTGACAACACTAGAGACCAGGAGACTAAGAGGAGACCAAATAGAAGTGTTTAAAATAGTGAATGGTTATGAGGATGTTGATAGGAATATGTTCTTCAAACTTAAAGAAGGCAGTAGAACCAGAGGACACAAAGCATCATTAGTTAAGGAGCAGTGTAGGTTGGACATGAGAAAGTACTCTTTCTCACACAGGGTGATAAATGAATGGAACAAACTGCCAAATGATTAATAATAATAATAATAAATTTTATTTCATATAGCGCCAGATCCAATGTAATATTGTTCGTGGCGCTTTACAACATGTACAAGACAATTGTAAGTAGTTTTGTAAAATTGCTAAAATAATAATAATTATAACAATTTCTGTAACCAGTAATTATAACCATTTCTACAACCTGTATACAATATATGTCTACAACCTGAATAAAATATATGTGTATGCTATGTAATTAACACATAGAATGTTAGGCATATATAAATATATAAGTACATTTTTTTTATGCATAATACTAAAACGTAATAAAAATAAATAAATATATAAAAAGTAGAAAAAAATAAATTAGTAAAATAAATACAGTAATTAAATAACTATTCTAAAATAAAAAATTTAGTTAGCTCACTAGGATTGACACAGAAATGTAAATACATGTGTGTGTGTGTATATATATATATATATATATATATACATATACATATATATATATATATATATATATATATATACACACACATACATATATACATATATATATATATATATACACACACACATACACACACATATATACATAACGTAACTAATGTATAAGTAGTTACACAATAACAAATAAACATGTAGTTAAGTTAATAATTATAACATAACTATATTAATGCAGAACTAGAATGTTGAACTTAGAGAGTTTAAAAAAATGAGTTAAAAAAATGAGTTTTTTAGGCGTGCCTTGAAAGTGGAGAGAGTGTCTGACATTTTAATGTCAACTGGCAGAGTGTTCCACAGAGTCGCCGCAGCGACTGTAAACGAACAGTCTCCAGCTTTGACGTGAGTCCGCTGAACAGTTAACATGTTATTGTTAGCAGAGCGCAAGACTCTTGTTGGTGTATATGGGCTTACAAGATCACATAGGTATTTCAGCGCATCACCATGCACAGCTCTATATGTAAACATTAAGATCTTAAACTCGATTCTGCGCGCTACAGGGAACCAGTGAAGAATGCACAAAAGAGGCGTGGCGCTATCGCTTCGTGGCCGGCGTAAGATTAGCCTCGCAGCCGAATTATGCATCCTCTGCAGGCAAGCAATGTTGTTAACACAAGTACCGTATAGAAGAGAATTGCAGTAGTCAAGCCGGGACGTTATAATGGCATTGACGACACGACTGTGTTAATGCTAGTACATGTAGTGTGAATATGTTTAAAAATAGAATTGACAGATATCTGATAAGGGCGGGCTACACATAGATGAGACAATTGTTGGACTCTCGATAAGCCAATGGCTTCCTTGTCCACTTGCCATCTGGAACTTGTTGTTTGGGATGTCAATCTTGTTAAATCTTGTTAAGTAGGTGTAGCCTTAAGCATGGGTAGAAATAACTCCAAATAATCTAGGTAGCCATCTTGGCTGCCTGTCTGAAATATCTGGTAGCCCACATGTAGGGCCAATTCCTCAGCAGAAACCTCATTGCGACTCTGTTGGTCAATATGCCATTAAAAATTGACATTAATAATTAATGGAAATAAAATTAAGAGGTAATCATACTGGCATCTTTCACTGAAGTAACCATTATTGTAATTGTAACTTAAATTGTGTACAGAATAATATGTTTCACAAACTCACAGATGTTAGTAATGTTTGATGCAACTAACAGTTTGAACATCAGTGAGTTTGCGAATATTGTTGAGGAAATGCATCTAAACAATTTAAGTTGCACCTGTTTTTTATACAATTTATGTTGCACAATGTTGCACAATAATGTTTGAACAGTTTGAGTTGCACATTAATTTCACACAATTTAAGTTGCACAATAATTTTTGCACAATTTAAGCAGCACAATAATGTTTGAACAATTTGAGTTGTACATTAATTTGTACACAATTTAAGTTGCACAATAATTGTTGCACAATTTAAGCAGCACAATAATGTTTGAACAATTTGAGTTGCACATTAATTTGTACACGATTTAAGTTGCACAATAATTTTTACACAATTTAAGTTGCACATTAAACATAGCCATATAGGAGTTGCAGAAACCAACGTAGAACCCCAAATTAATATTCAACAGCTTCCTATGCTAATGCAAATTGTTACACAATTAAGTTACACATTAAAATAACATAACACCAAGACATGTCCAGATGACATTTAGGATTGTACCATTCATTAATGTACTGTTATTTCTAAATGATATATAAATAGCAGGGCAGGGGTATAACATTATTATAGATCGCTTCATTAAGGAAAGGCTCTTCCAAATTGCTTTCGATAATTACAAGCATAAAATTTAACAAGATTTAACAAGATTGCCATCTCGAACAACAAGTTTCAGATGGCAAGTGGACAAGGAAGCCATTGGCTTATCGAGAGTCCAACAATTTTCTCATCTATGTGTAGCCCGCCCTTATCAGATATCTGTCAATTCTATTTTTAAACATATTCACACTACTAGCATTAACACAATTGTTTGGCAGTTTGTTCCATTCATTTATCACCCTCTGTGAGAATGAGTACTTTCTCATGTCCAACCTACACTGCTCCTTAACTAATGCTGCTTTGTGTCCTCTGGTTCTACTGCCTTCTGTAAGTTTGAAGAACATATTCCTATCAACATCCTCATAACCGTTCACTATTTTAAACACTTCTATTTGGTCTCCTCTTAGTCTCCTGGTCTCTAGTGTTGTCAAACCACATTGTAATAAGCGACTTTTGTAACTAAGGTCTCTTAATTCTGGAATCATCTTAGTTGCTCTTCGTTGTATTCTTTCTAGCTTATCTATGTCTTTTTTACGATATGGCCTCCATGCTTGAATACAATATTCCAAATGTGGTCTAACTATTGCTTTGTACAGGGGTACAATTAGATGTTTCTCCTTATACGTGATAGTTCTCCTAATTAGGCCTAGAATTTGATTTCCTTTCGAAGCAGCAATCCCACATTGCTCTGAAACTTTCATGTCAGCATTAAATGTTACTCCTAAATCCTTTTCTTGTGTGGTTCTACCTAGTACAGCATCCCCCATTTTATATTCCTCGTCCATATTTCCATGTCCTATGTGTATACATTTACACTTCCCAACATTGAATAACATTTGCCATTTTTCTGACCATTTAACTAATTTTTCTAGATCATCCTGTAAACTTTGTTTATCTGTATCATTAGTAACCTTTCTGAATACTTTTGTGTCATCTGCAAATTTGAGTACTTTGCTAGATATGTCATCCTCCAAATCATTTATATATATTAAAAACAGTATAGGGCCTAACACTGATCCCTGTGGTACCCCACTCAAAACAGATTTCCAGTTTGAAATCTTACCATCTACTATTACTCTATGTCTTCTGTGTGTAAGCCACTTTTCTATCCAGTTGATTACATCATTGCCTATACCATGGGCTTTTAGTTTAAGTAACAATCTTTGATGTGGCACTTTATCGAAAGCTTTCTGAAAATCTAAGTAGACAACATCCACTGGTGACCCGTGATCTACCCACTTTGTAATTTCTTCTAAAAAACATAAGAGATTGGTTAGACATGACCTTGCTTTTAGGAATCCATGTTGAGATGTATTTATTAATTTATGTTTTATGAGGAATTTCACCATGTGGTCTCTAATTAATGTTTCAAGTAAAATGAATCATTAAAGTTATTAAAATATAAAACAGTCCCGGTTTTTGTTTAATACAAATGCCTTTATTATAGGCAAAATTACATTTAGGAGGGTACTCAATTTAAATATAAATTTGGGGAATAGGAAATGTGAAGGCCAGTCTCTTGAAGGTCAATTGCAAGAATGTAACTACCTTGTCATTTGCTGCCCTGGAGAATTTGTTTAAACTTTGTTACATAGCCCAATAACAACAACAGGTGGCTGGGGGAGGCTGTTCATTGGATCTCTTATTAAATTTTGGGAAACGTAAATGCCTACATACAGGACATAGGAACTTGGATATAAACTAGAACATGGGAGATACTATTCTAGGTACTACTGTAAAAGAAAAGGACTAAGGAATAACAATAAGTGCTGATATAAAAGAAAAACAGTGTGGTATTGCAGCTTCAAAGGGTAATAACATTCTTGAGTTGATTAGGAGAAACATACAAGGAAAAAAGCTAATTATACCCCTGTATGAAGCAATAGTTAGACCTCATTTAGAATACTGTATACAAGCGTGAAGACCATATCGTAAGAAGTATATAGTTACGTTTGAACGCATACCAAGGAGAGCAACTAAAATTATTCCAGAACTGAGAGACCTTAGTTATAAAAAACATCTGAAAGACTGGTTTACCAATTCTACAGACAAGGTTAAGAGGAGATCAGATTGAAGTTTTTAAGATATTGAATGGGTAAAATATTGATAGGAATATGTTTTTCTCACTCAAGAAAGATAGTAGAACTAGAGGACATGAGGTAAATTAGTAAAGAATCAGTGTAGATTGGATATAAGGAATTACTCATTCTCACAGAGAACAATAAATTAATAGAACAAATTATCAATGGATTGTGTAACTGCTAGCAGCGTGAATATGTTTAAAAACAAGGTTGACACATATCTCAGGAGGGCAGGTTACACGTAGATGAATATTGTTGGTCTTACGATACACCAATGGCTTCCTTGTCATCTGGGTCTTTGGCTTGGATGTTAAATCTTGTTTTGTTAAAAATCTTGTGGTTGAACATCTGACAACATCTTTGATGTAGTTAATTGTTAGCAATTTTGTTACAACCTGGCAGGACCAAGACCACTAATTTATCCCCAGGCACTAACTAGAACTGACAATCAGACCACCCCAGCCATTGACCCAGATTTATCAGTAGCCATCTCATAATCAGGTAGCCCAATGGAAATTGCCAAGAAGATTGCACCAGCCTCCACCACATTTTATAAATCATCATTGAACACAGGAATTGTTCCTGTAGATTGGAAAAAAAGGATATGTCACCCTTGTCTTTAAAAAGGGAGAACTACAAAGCTGAAAACTATCGACCCATATCATTAATTAGAGTCCCATACAAAATAATGGAGCATATCCTTGTTAGCCACATCATGTCCCATGCAGAAAAACATAACATCCTAAGACCTGAACAGCATGGCTTCCATAATGGACATTCATGTGAAACCCAACTATTAGGTCTCATTGATGAAATTACAGAAAATTTGGAGAGAGGAGTGCAGGAGGCCGTGATGGTGTTGGACTTTTCCAAAGCCTTCAGTAAAGTGAGCCGCTGTTTACTAATCCACAAGCTGCGATGCAATGGTATCAGTGGCAACACCAATTTCTGGATCCAAAGCTTCTTCCAGGACAGTGCAAACAGCTGTGGTCGAAGGCAGCAAGTCAACTTTCACATCGGTGAACTCAGGAGTCCCCCAGGGCTCAGTACTTGGATCAACCCTCTTTCTCTTTTAAATTAACAATCTCCCTGAGGGTATAACATAACAAAATCTGCATGTTTGCAGATGACACAATTTGTCATCGCCCAATAAAGACAAAACAAACCAAAATAAACTGCAGAGGGACCTGGATGCTCTCTCTCTCTCTCTCTCTCTCTCTCTCTCTCTCTCTCTCTCTCTCTCTCTCTCTCTCTCTCTCTCTCTCTCTCTCTCTCTCTCTCTCTCCCTCCCTCCCTCCCTCCCTCCCTCCCTCCCTCCCTCCCTCCCTCCCTCTCTCTCTCATTGGAAAGAGCAGTGTTCCATCCTGAATGCTACATGAAGACAACAAAAGCTTCATAAAAATGGCACAGACATACCCTCAGAAACGTTAACAAGGTGAAATACCCAGGCATCATTATCACAAGCGACAACATGGAGCTTTCACATCAATGACACAGCAAACAAGGCAAACAAGACTGTAGGTTTTCTTACATGGAACATCAAATTAGGAATATGTTAAATCAAGGAAACAGCATTGCCATTCTGTTTCTGGAAATTGTTGTTGTTAAAGGTTGTTATTATTATTTTCTCTTCAGGGTATTGACAGATTGATAGAAATAATTCTTAAAATGCATTAGGATACAATATGATTTTAACAATCTCACAGACTACCATGAAAAATATGAGTAATAATTAAGACAATATTATATCTATGTGTAATGAAATAAAATTATGTACTGACTACTGTGAGGTGAGGTGAAGAATGATTGCCATGTGTTGATGTTCGCTGTTGGTTCTGCCAGGGTGAAGATGGCATCAACATCACAAGAACAAAAGAAATATAGCAACCGACTTGGCCTCGAGAAGTCTCCATATCTTCTTCAGCACGCCAGCAATCCAGTTGATTGGTACCGTATTTTTCATACATGCATAAGTATTTTTTTACAACATGCATAAGTATTTTTACAACACGTAGGTGTTGTCCTAATGGAAGTGGGGCTGCAAATAACTGGCCGCCTGAGTAACTAACTAGGTCCACATAATTTTTGTTTACGTTATAACTTTCCCGCTAACCAATATGTATATTTTACGTTATCTTTTTATAGTTTTGCTGTGATCTCTGTAACAAAGAGAACACTGTGTTTATAGGTACTCCTGGGGAACAGAAGCTTTTGATAAGGCAAAGCAGGAAGATAAACCTATCTTCTTGTCAGGTATGCATTTCCATAATACATATGGATTTTGTTAACTCCATGTTGACCCCTAATGATTAATTTTTTTAAATTACGTCATTCACTCAAGAATATAGCAATTCCACTTGTATCATCATAGCTCCTAAAATATCAATGAGAATATAAACAACATCTAGTTAACAATGATCCTAGGATTACGTATTCGCCATCTAGTGATTACAAATATGCTATTTTGTTTTAATGTTTTGTCCAACAGTGGGCTACTCGACGTGTCACTGGTGTCATGTCATGGAGCGGGAGTCATTTGAGTCGGAAGAGATTGGGGAGATTCTCAACAAACACTTTGTCAGCATAAAAGTTGACCGGGAAGAAAGACCAGACATTGATAAAATCTACATGACCTTCGTGCAGGTGTGAGGACATGTGCTTGGGTGCCAACCCTGAGTGGTGCACACCTGTAAGGCTGCTAACAGAAATCTGTAAGATCGCAAACAAACCCATAAAATTATCTACATCATCTGTTATATGCAAGTCATTTGACAAAATTTTAATTAATGTGGACCATATCCCATAATACAAAAAGATATGTTCAAAACTGTAAGAAATTTCTCCTATGCCCGTAACACCATAAAATTTAAGAAAATCCATAAGACTTGCAGGTACACCATAAGAGCTGGCATATATGCATGTGTAGCTTTAGTACACCAAAATGTATTGAGTCTAATTTCATATAATTAATTAGAATACATTAATATGTGTAACAGGATAATTTGTTTTATGTGATTACATTTTAAAAACTTGTTAGTGTTGATTAGTCCATTACAGATGAATGAGCGGTTGGATGGGAAAGTAATATTTGCCTGAAAGGTAGACTAAGACACTGAATGTTTACTAATTAACAGATACATGCGTTGATAATTAAAGTTTTGTGTGTGTGCATGTGTGCTTGCATGCGTGCGTGCATGTGTGAATTATAATTTTTTTTTATTTTGCTTCAGATGACTTCTGGTGGAGGTGGCTGGCCAATGAACGTCTGGTTGACCCCTGACCTCAAGCCATTGGTTGGTGGAACGTATTTCCCACCAGATAATAAATATGCTGGTCATCCAGGATTCAAGTCTGTTCTTCTACACATTATTGACAAGGTCAGTTGATCAGTGTCACTGGGTGCTTGTGCACTCAGTGGATCAAGGTCATTGGGTGCATGCACACTATAAATAGAATGTGAATAGTCTATGCATATGATGCAAACTTAGTCATAAAATGTGTTTTTGTTATGGCAGAACAAATTATTTAAACGGCTTAACTTTGATGTAATATTTTTATCAAAATCTTTGTGTATGGCAAGAATGATGTTGACAAGGTTGTTGAAATCATGTCCATGCATGCATTTATATTTAAAATGCATGTTTTGGTTAGTACATGTGAATGGTATATATATTATAAGTGTACCATAGGTATATATTTTTGTTGTCAGCTTAAAGTAATTGTTTAATTTTGTAACAGCATAACTATGCCATAATCTTTCCCCTTCCCTAGTGGGATAACGACCGAGAGGGTTTACGGAACCAGGGCTCATCCATACTACAAGCTCTCTGTCAAATGGATGACACCAAGACCCAGTCCAGTTCATCGGTGCCCAGTAAGAACTTACTCATGAAAGGCTACGCCATGCTGGTGTCCTCGTACGACACTGAGTTGGGAGGTTTTGGGAAGGCCCCCAAGTTTCCCCAACCAGGTATGTTTATTACGTTTATTTTAAATATTATTCTTAATATATTTAAAGTGGGCTGGACACGTGGAAAGAATGGAAGGGGAAGGATTGACAGAGAGAGCGAATGTGCTCAGAGAAGAGGGTAGAAGGAGAAGAGGTAGACCTAGACTGAGATGAGAGGACTGCATGTAGAGAGATTTGGCAGGAGGTGAGTGGAGAACGTGAGCGACGGATGGGGGTCAATGCCAGTCATGGGTGTGACTTCCATCCTCTCGCCAATCACATGACAAAGTTACAAAATTTGACCAAGGGTGAGTTTTCAGTGTTTCCATTTTCAGTTGACAATGTTTGATCAAACATTAAGTAATTTAATAGTTTGTCTGATGATTTCTCCAAAACTAGGGTACACACAAAAGTTGCACTAATGAGCTAGCATGTTGCAATGGATACTAAGTAGGTTTGATTTCTGGCAAAATGAATTTGAATTGAGGAGGCAACTTTCAGTGTCGAAATATAGTATTTCACCTTCTTTTAATATGGAAAATGTCACATTTAAATGTTTTAACTCTCAATGCACTAAATTTAGTTTAGTTTGAAAATACATTGTAATAACTTCAAAGCAAAAGCCTATTTTGCACCAAAGTTTAACGCTTTGGGTGTAATTACGTTTTAATTCCAAAACTAGATGTCCTTTGATAATGCAAATGTCTTGTTTTCAGTTAACTTGAATTACCTGTTTCGGCTGCATGCCAGTGAGCCACAGACAAGACAGGGTGAAAAGGCGAGAGCAATGGCTGCACACACCCTACGCATGATGGCGAAGGGTGGAATACATGATCATGTTGCCAAAGTAAAGATTCTTCCTGTTGTCGACTAATTATTTTATTTAGCTGTTGACAATTCCTTTGTTTACTTATTAATTTATGCCTAATATGTGTATTTCTTTATTCAGTCACATCATTGTTTTGCTGTTTAAAATATACTCAGCAACTGTTTAGCTAAAGAAACTGGTATATGGTTACTTTAATACGTAGATGTGGCTTTAAATAACGTTTTTGCCTGGAACAAACAGTGGTAAGCAAGTCAAGATTTACATGCAAGTTGGAGGTGTGACTTCAAATACAGGCCTCAATTACAATATTTCCAGTAGTTGAGTTTATACTACCAGTAGTTAACTATGTTATCAGCCATTGTAAAGAGGTGTTTTTTTTAGGGTTTCCATAGGTATTCGACTGACTCCCACTGGCACGTGCCTCACTTTGAAAAGATGTTATATGACCAGGCTCAACTAGCGGCATCTTATCTTGATGCTTATCAGGTGAACAAACTCTCTTTATGTCTAGCGTAGAATCACTGTGTTCACATACAGATTAGATAGTCTGTTATTACGGGCCGAAAGTATCCAGAAGTGGGCACTTACTAGGACCATACAGAAGTAGGCGCTGCTACTAAGGTGGTTTGCGCAAATACTACCTTAAGTTTAACATTCTGATTGTTAGAATACATAGTAGAAACATCAGTTGTATAACTTGTGCAATTATTAGCAGAATTTTATAAAGACAAAGAAAACGAAGAGCAAAGAAACTTAAACTTGTTGTTTACTGTACTTGTGCACATGCACTACACATTTGCATACTTCTGGCATGGGATACTTTTGACCCATGATGCTTTTGGCCCATGATACTTTTGGCCCATGATGCTGGTATAATGTTTAACTGCATTTGCATATTTACAATACAGTCCATCACTGGGAAATTTTCAGCAATGTCGGAGTGGAAAGATTTAGCTAAAATTACAAGTGAAATAATTCTGCTTGCTGTTACAGATGAAGTGCAGAGTTTTCTTGGTCTTACTTTACTGTCAAAACACAGCAGACTACAACAAACATTGCAGGTGCAGTGGAGGTGCATATATATGTTTGATTTCTTTGTATCATTTTGTTTATATAGCTAAAGCATTTCAGTTGGTTTTGTTGTATAAGTTTTAAAAAATGTGCTATTTTCAATTACTGGATGTCACTGGATTATGCTATTTCAGTTGACGAAGGACAGTGAGTTTGCTGACGTAGCCCAGGATATACTGGAATATGTAAGCAGGGACCTCAGCCATCCGGTTAGTGTGACTATGGGCAGGACTGTCTGCAAATCGTGAATACAACCATAGTGAAGCCTGTCTTAAGGAAGACATGAAAATATAAAATACAAACTTTTCATACATTTGATTAGTTCCCCATTAGTACATAAAATTCAAGTGTTAGTCACCTCGCAGTATACCTTACAACTGTCAGTTTTGATTATGTGAACAGTATATATCAACTGATGGGAAAACTTGTTTGAGAGCATTTTATTTTACTCAAATAAAATAATTTTAATGTTGTACATGTTCTGGGATATATTAATGTGTATGTTTCTAGTGTTTTAGTTAACTGCAGTCTGCCTTTGGTGCTTTTGCACAGCTCCATTTTTGTCTTTGGACTTGACAAATAGTAGAAATATTTTCTTTATTACTTTAATGTATATTAGAAATTGAAATCATGTGACACTAAATGATATATAAGCTGTACATATCATATTATGCGTGACTTTATGTGAGTGGAATTAGTTTGGTAAATTAATAAACATAAAAACAAACGTAGACATCCAAAAATGTTATCAAGTACTTATATTTACTAAAGTGAAACACAACTACATAATTCATGAATGACAATGTTTCTGCTAAACTTTTGCAGGATGGAGGATTTTACAGTGCAGAAGATGCAGATTCGCATCCAACACTAGTTTCAACAGTGAAGGTGGAGGGAGCATTCTGTGTTTGGACGGAGAATGAAGTTCGGGATATACTGACTGAATCTATACCGGATCATGCAGGTGTGACTGAGGCGGATGTTATCTGCCACCACTATGACATCAGGAAGCAGGGAAACGTCACCCCTGGACAGGTACAATGTGACATCTGTCATCTTACTGTAATCCAGCAAGTGTATGTTTGTATGTTATACTACTCCTCCTAGACGCTTTGCATCTCGGGAGGCAAACTTTTATGGGTTCATCTGGAACAACACGAAGGAGTCATCAAACTTTTATTTCATTTTAATTCACCCTACTATTACCTTTTTTGTATGAACAATCGAATTACCCTTTCTAGTTATTATGTACAATCTGCAATGATGTGCGAACAATCATGTAAAATTTTTCACAACGTCATCCATTGTTACTTCGATTTTCCCTAGTTACGTACCACAAGAGCAAGGCATTACTAGATGTCACTGCCAGTACTACATCACAGTTCTGAAAGTTGGATTCCAAGAACCCATCAGAATATTGACTGGCAACTCCAAGTGCCAAGCTTTTCACCTGTACATCATTAAGAAGCTGATATAATTTTAATAAAATTAATAATTATACACTTTAATAATTCATGGAAATAGTTTAATATGTGCATAAAACAATCACATATCTATACTAACGTGTGCTCGATTGCATCCGAAATTAGTCAAATGTCATTTTTTTGCGTTCTCATACTAGCATTGTGACTTTTTATTTTTTAAATATAACAACAATGAATTTGCATAAAATATGCTAAGTAACTTCATGTTTATAAGGCAGTATGATTTAAATATAAACAATATGTTATTTGCAGCTATTTGTTTACAGGCATTTTATATTGTATCCATACCAAATTGATTTGTTTGACTATAATTGCATAGTTTATCTCTTTATGTTTAGGATCCCCATGGGGAACTGACTGGCAAAAATGTCCTCATTGTTCGTGGCAGTCTGGAAGACACTGCCAAGAAGTTTGGAATCAGTTGCACAGAAACAAGGGATATATTAGAAAGAGGAAGACAAACTCTGTTTGAAGTAAGAATGCAAAGACCATCTCCGCACCTTGATGACAAGATGATCACATCTTGGAATGGTAAGGGTAAATATCTGGGCCATGGTTCAGTTGGTGAACAGAAGCCACAAACACGTACACTATTTACATTTTAGTGTTGCACGAACAATGGGGTAGTCACTTCTGCAAATCTGTATTCTTGAGAATTTACCATTTAAAATTTATTTTCCTTCCATAAATACCACCGCTACCCAGAAAGGGTCAATGGGAAGTGAACAAAATGGCCCAAGCTTCAAATGCATTTTGGTATTGCCTTGCATAACACATAGCTTCTATTCATTTGTTCAGCTCCAGTTGGTACAATTGGGCCATGTTCAACTTACTGATTAACCATTTCAGTACTACAGCCCTGATCTGCTGTGACCACTGAATACTGCATTCCCAGTGAATATGCAAGAAAATCGACTGCATCACTTCAAGACAAGATTTCAGCAACAAAAATGCATTTTATGAATAGAAATATTATATATATATTCTGAAAGTACAATAATCAACAAGTAAAATGAGCCATGTGATTTTACATTTCGTCGTCGTGGTAACCAGCAATCCATGATGGATGCTGTGATTTCAACATTTTTGCAGTTGCTGAACACAGTTGTATACCAATGTACACATTCGAAAGCTTTCACTTTTATACCTTTTGCAGGATTGATGATATCCGCGTATGCAAAAGCTGGGCAAGTCATCGATGATGATAGCTACACAGACAGGGCACTCCAGACTGTGCAGTTTCTCCGGACACATATGTTTCGGTCGGCCTCTGGTGTTTTGCTGCGGAGCTGCTACACGTCTGCCGATGGTGACACCGTTACTCAAACGTAAGCTAAGATATTTAGAATTACATAATCGTTAAACAGTACGTTTTGTCATACCAGTCAATGATTATTACATTTTTATGTATTCATCTATATCTGCTCATGCGTTTGTTTGGGGAAGTGACCAATTTGTATGACCATATCAACAATTTGTAGGTGTGTTAATTTCAACAGTTTTTGTAGGTGTGTTGGTTTAACTGTTAATCACCAGATGGAACCACTGAGTTTAATCCTTGGTATGAATGGTAAATCAAATCTCTTTAAAGAGAGACAAAAGTCATGGTTTTGGGCCTGTGCACCTATAAGACTTACTAAGACATAACCATTTGCAACCACAACTAAGAATATTATGCCAGTGGTTTACTAGGAAAACTTTGTTGAAAACACAGCATTTTAATTTTGTCGCAAATGTCGTAGTCTGGCAATATTCGCACCCCAAATGAAAATACATTTGTATACACCTATTCCTATACTTGCCAATAGCATATGGCCATGCTGTTTACATCCAAATTCAACTTAGGTAACATAGTTTGGCCTTTGTTTACTAAACAAGTCCTCTTTCAGACAAAATAGCACTTTTTTAGACTTTGCATTGGTTCTGTGTATGCTGGCCTCATTTAATATGTCACGAGGAGTCTAGGTTACCCAATTTCCTAGAACTGCACATGTGCTTATCAGTCGTGCTGGTTAGCATGTCAGCCCTCAGTCAACCGGAGAAATGGCCTGAATCTCCCACTTTTAGAACACATTCTGATGAAACCACTGGCGTGATATTCTTGATTTTAGCTGCACATGGTTAGTTTTTATCATCTTTTTTAGGTATATAGCCCTAATACTGTGACTTTTGTTCCTGTTTAAAAATGTGTAAATACTTCTGTCATCTGCAGTTAAGTGCATTTCCTGTCAACTCTAATATGATGATTCCTTCTGTTGCAGATCAGTTCCAATAGAGGGCTTCAGCGATGACTATGCATTCCTTATTCAGGGTCTACTTGATCTGTATGAGACATCTCATGACCCTGACCTACTTGAATGGGCGGAGTTGCTTCAAACGAAACAGAACGAATTGTTCTGGGACGAGCGAAATGGTGGCTACTTCACTAGTCCTGCCGGCGACGAATCAGTCATTCTGAGGATGAAATCAGGTTAGTTTACTAAACTCATGTAAATGTTGTCATGGTTAACATTATTGGTAAAAGAGTAAACATAACTGGCTGGTCTTAATTATGACCCCCAAACAGTGGTGCTACCATGTGTCTCATCTTCCACCATGTGTCTCATCCTCCACCATGTATCTCATCTTCCACACGGTGTTTCATCCTCCACCATGTGTCTCATCCTCCACCATGTGTCTCATCCTCCACCATGTATCTCATCTTCCACCATGTGTCTCATTCTCCACCATGTGTCTCATCTTCCACCATGTGTCTCATCTTCCACCATGTGTCTCATCTTCCACCATGTGTCTCATCTTCCACCATGTATCTCATCCTCCACCATGTGTCTCATCCTCCACCATGTGTCTCATCTTCCACCATGTGTCTCATCTTCCACCATGTATCTCATCCTCCGCCATGTGTCTCATCCTCCACATGGTGTTTCATCCTCCACACGGTGTTTCATCCTTCACCATGTGTTTCATCCTCCACACGGTGTTTCATCCTCCACACGGTGTTTCATCCTTCACCATGTGTCTCATCCTCCACCATGTGTCTCATCTTCCACCATATGTCTCATCTTCCACCATGTGTCTCATCCTCCACCATGTGTCTCATCTTCCACCATGTGTCTCATCTTCCACCATGTATCTCATCCTCCACCATGTATCTCATCCTCCACCATGTGTCTCATCCTCCACCATGTATCTCATCTTCCACCATGTGTCTCATTCTCCACCATGTGTCTCATCTTCCACCATATGTCTCATCTTCCACCATGTGTCTCATCTTCCACCATGTGTCTCATCTTCCACCATGTATCTCATCCTCCACCATGTGTCTCATCCTCCACCATGTGTCTCATCTTCCACCATATGTCTCATCTTCCACCATGTGTCTCATCCTCCACCATGTGTCTCATCCTCCACCATGTGTCTCATCCTCCACCATGTATCTCATCTTCCACCATGTGTCTCATTCTCCACCATGTGTCTCATCCTCCACCATGTATCTCATCTTCCACCATGTGTCTCATTCTCCATCATGTGTCTCATCTTCCACCATGTGTCTCATCCTCCACCATGTATCTCATCTTCCACCATGTGTCTCATCCTCCACCATGTGTCTCATCCTCCACCATGTGTCTCATCTTCCACCATGTGTCTCATCCTCCACCATGTGTCTCATCCTCCACCATGTGTCTCATCTTCCACCATGTGTCTCATCCTCCACCATGTGTCTCATCCTCCACCATGTGTCTCATCTTCCACCATGTGTCTCATCCTTCACCATGTGTTTCATCCTTCACCATGTGTCTCATCCTCCACCATGTGTTTCATCCTCCACTGTGTGTCTCATCTTCCACCATGTGTCTCATCTTCCACCATGTGTCTCATCCTCCACCATGTGTTTCATCCTCCACCATGTGTCTCATCCTCCACCATGTGTCTCATCTTCCACCATGTGTCTCATCCTTCACCATGTGTTTCATCCTTCACCATGTGTCTCATCCTCCACCATGTGTCTCATCTTCCACCATGTGTCTCATCCTCCACCATGTGTTTCATCCTCCACCATGTGTCTCATCCTCCACCATGTGTTTCATCCTTCACCATGTGTTTCATCCTCCACGCGGTGTTTCATCCTTCACCATGTGTCTCATCCTCCACCATGTGTCTCATCCTCCACCATGTGTCTCATCTTCCATCATGTGTCTCATCCTCCACCATGTGTCTCATCTTCCACCATGTGTCTCATCTTCCACCATGTGTCTCATCCTCCACCATGTGTCTCATCCTCCACCATGTATCTCATCCTCCACCATGTGTCTCATCCTCCACCATGTGTCTCATCTTCCATCATGTGTCTCATCCTCCACCATGTGTCTCATCCTCCACCATGTGTCTCATCTTCCACCATATTTCTCATCCTCCACCATGTGTCTCATCCTCCACCATGTATCTCATCCTCCACCATGTATCTCATCCTCCACCATGTGTTTCATCCTTAACCATCTGTTTTATCCTCCACACGGTGTTTCATCCTCCACACGGTGTTTCATCCTTCACCATGTGTCTCATCCTCCACCATGTGTCTCATCCTCCACCATGTGTCTCATCTTCCACCATGTGTCTCATCCTCCACCATGTGTCTCATCTTCCACCATGTGTCTCATCTTCCACCATGTGTCTCATCCTCTGTCAGTTTTGTGTTTTCTATTATGAATTACAGTTACTAAAAATAGATTAGGTTACAATATGGTAGAAAACCCCATTAATTTGACTAGCTCCTTATTATCATCATCTTTTTTTGACTGTTTATTCCCCATTGGGAGTATCCACTCGGATCTTCCCCCGCCACGACATCCTGTCCACTGCGTCCCCCTCCGCGACCTCTGCCACCTCCGTGTCTCTCCTCACCACGTCTCTCGTTCTTAAACTTTGCCATTCCCTGCAGCATCTTCCATCCACTGGCAATCACCATGCCTTCTTTGTCACATTGTGTTCCTCTCTACATACATGTCCAACCCACCTCAGTCTGGCCTTTCATAGTTCGTGAGTTATGCACAACACATCCATCTCCTTTCTTATGTCTTCGTTACGTCATCTCTCAGTCATAGATATTCCTGCAATCCATTTCAGCATTCTCATCTCTGTTCTCTCAAGTATCCTTTCTTCATTATTGCAGATGGCCCATATCTCTGCACCACACATCAAGACAGGTCTTACTACAGTCATGTAAATCTTTCTTTTCAATTTCACTGGAATTCTTTTGCCACACCATTTTGCCCATGCTGAATTAACTCTGTTTCTGACATCTTCTTCACGTCCTTCTTCTTGGCAAATCACAGATCTCAGGTAGCAAAAGCTTTCAACTTGGTTAAGATCTTTTCCTGTAACTTCAGAAATCCTAATATATCTTCTTTGTTGCCCTCCCAACCATTCATCATCAGTCTTCTCCATGTTTACTCGTAAAATGTGTTTGTGCACAAATAAAAAACTCATGCACAACTGTCATATAAAATTAAATATTATATAATCATTATTAATTCAGGTACGTTTCATAAAGCTTGTGTATCTAGTTTTAAATGGTGCCTTTAAGACATAACATCATTACTTCGTTGTTGATATCACAGGTATTTATGCATACCAAATATGTTTTTAAATTGCAATCAAGTGGCAACATATGTATTGTATCTATCTATATCTGATACAAAAAGTTTGCTTCGATTGTTATCGCTAGTAAATATTCCGTAGTAGCATGGATTCATGTGAAGCCAATAAATAAACTGTTATCACAGACACTACAGTCATATTATTTTGACAATTATATATTTATAGCAAGTAAATCCATAGAGATGCTGATGGACACATTAATCAAATAGTATGGCTTGTTTTATTCCAATAAGGCCACATGCTGAAAACATGTTGAAATATAATTCTGAAGCCAGTTCTGTTCTTAATGGGTAACATTATGGCAGTAAGGTGGTGCCCTCTGGAGGAATTATTTGCACTACAAAAAAAACGACTCATCAATTTTTGTTTTAAATGCCACAATCAAATATTAGCACAGAATTAAAGCTGTGATGTTAGCAGAGTGAACAAATGAGACGTATATCAACATTATAAACATCAGGAAATATGTAGCTTTTTAACTAAATTGTTGTCGATTTTAACAAAATTGTTGGTATAGCAATCCCAAAGCACTGGTAAAGGACTGTCAACACCATATTTAGAAATTGTTGTTTTAATGTCTAGAATTTCGCCTATGTTGGTCATTGTGGCATTGCATTGCATTTGATAATTAATATTAACTAATAATAAATAGTGCTAGATACCACCCTTAAAATGGACAATAAGGGTAAATTTATGTCAATGAGTTGCTAAGCTTATATTTTTTCCTAAAGGCAATTTCTCATTTTCATTTAAACGCCCATTCACTGAGGAATTGTTTTGTAATGGTCTGTCTCCCAATCAGCCTGGTTGTTTGGGTGGGCGGGTGCTGAGGCGAGTTGTTGCAAGGTTCAACATGTAACGAACCATTTACTAATGAAGATTAATTGAGCATTTAGCACCTCATGGTAGAATGCCAAGGAAAGTGTGATAAACAAGATGTCTGAGTCTATGTGTTGATAATAACACTGTCTATATGTGTTAATAGCTAGTGCGCACAGGTATGGTGAATATGTGTCATGTGGCATTAGGTAATAAATAAGGTCACAGTGACATTGTATGTATATATATATATATATATATTTTATGTATCTATATATATATATATATATATATATATATATATATATATATATATATATATACAAAATCACTGGTGATGAAACTACAGTACCTGACTTTGTATATATATATATATATATATATATATATATATATATATATATATATATATATATATATATATATACATACAAAATCACTGGTGATGAAACTATTTGTGTAAATGAAGTTACAACAGTTGAATGATTTTATATATATATATATATATATATATATATATATATATATATATAAAATCATTGAACTGTTGTAACTTCATTTACACAAATAGTTTCATCACCAGTGATTTTGTATGTGTATATATATATATATATATATATATATATATATATATACATATACAAAAGTCAGGTACTGTCGTGTGGCTTGGCATCACCTATCAGCATCTTCATCATTATGCACTATCTTTCTTCATGCTAAGTATACATATACATATGTTTGTCATTGATGCATTAGCTAATAAATAAGGTCACAGTGACATTGTGTATTATATAAGTTATGGCAATGTTGGCTGCTTTGAATTGTTCCTATTTGATTATCATTGACTTATAACAAACAAAACATATTGCCTATATGTAAATGAGCCACAATTGGTTCGACCTAAGACTGATTGAAATCATTCAACTGTTGCAATTTAATTTACACAAATAGTTTCATCACCAGTGATTTTGTATATGTATATATATATATATATATATAATAATATATATATATATATATATACATACAATGTCACTGTGACCTTATTTTTTAGCTATATATATATATATATATATATATATATATATATATATATATATATATATATATATATATATATGTAGACTCTTGCCTGAAATAAAACATTATTACTATATTGTTATTACCTTAGAAAAAAATTTAGAATTTTTTGCAGAATATTCTGTAGGGTTTTTGCAGACATATCTATCGAATCTGTAGCTACAGTAGTATTTTATAGCTTTCTATAAATCCTATAGAATTCTATTGAATTTTTTAATTCTATAGATTTTTTACTAGGGGTTACCTTAGCTTTTATTTGTTATTTAACCTAGTCTGCTATGGTAATGTTTTGTGAAATGCTTAATGTTATATAACTTCAGTAATAACAAGTGATAAAGAGCTACAACACTAATGCCACAAGACAATGCAACATACATTTAATTAGTAATTATTAATAGGGCTAAGATTTCTAGAAAATGAGGAGGAAAAACCACTGCTGGTGTATATTGCTAATTCCAGTTTTTTTAGTTGTCCACACCACACCACACATCAGTTTGAAAAAATTAATAAATAAAAAATTTATACAAATCTCTGCCTTATATTAAGGGTACAGACTGGACATGAAATATGTGTATGTGATATCTTAAAAATACCTCATCATCAAAGTAGTTGGCCTGAATAAGTTGTAATATTTTTGTGTGATTTTTACCATTAGTCTAAATAGATTTTTATAATGGCCACCATATGGTAGTATAACCCAAATTCAAATCCAATCCATAGTTATGGTCATACACATGTGAACCAAATATGGGTCTTGGAAACTGTAGACATTATCACAGTTGTAAAGTATGTCCTCATGATTATGATGTTGAGACACTGCATCACTGGTGTACATATTTTTACCTATTAAATACCTCTTGCATTTTTGCACTTACAAACTAATTCAGCAACAATTTCCCACCAGTTCCTAACTGACTTTTAGTGTTCCTGTTGGTGAAGGCCGCAAAGTTCCTACTTGGTAATGTTCCACGTAGCCATGCTAAAAGGAATAAAGCCACAGGGAGAAAAGAGTTAACTAATGTAGTTTGGAAATCAGTTGGCACCTAAATCTATAAACACGTGAGTTGGGCAGCATATACACAGCGATTTGTTTTGGGGCCATTCTGGGGGCTGATCTTGTCTGACCCATTTGTCTGCAGCTATTTTTATCCCTGCCTGATTAGGTGTTTATTTACGTGAGGCGATTCACTCAGTGGGTGTCTTTTGAAGGCCTGTGATAAAACCCGCTTCTGTGGGGACCTGTTATACAAAAGTCAGGTACTGTCGTGTGGCCTAGCATCACCTATCAGCATCTTCATGATTCTGCGCTATCTTTCTTCATGCTAGGTATACATATACTTGTCATTGATGCGACAGAAGTCAAATTCACATTCCACAAATAAACCTCCTTGCTTTCTAATTAACTTTGCATTGATGTTGGTCTTCAAACAAAATTTTCAACTACATATTATCTTCTTCCTTCTTTTTCACCACTTCTTCTAATACAACTCGTGACTCTGTATTAGAGTATTGTCAAGCTGGGGGTACTGGTTCATAGAAGTTGGTGGTGTAGTGCTTGTTCGGGTTTATATTATTTTCAATTCATCGCATTTGTGTAATTTAGCAGGTTAGTATAGATTTGTGAACCTGTGAGGGAATATATGTGTTGTTAAAGCACCTATGCAAAAAGCACCAGCATCATTATACATTAAACAAAAATCATTTAAAGAGATTCATAAGGTCAATAATGTGAAATAAATATATTTCATTGATTCATGATCAAAAGTTGTCCTAATTATATTTCATCCACAATCTATTACGTTGGTGTTTCCCTGCCTAAATGGAGAAATAACCTAGAAAAAGTATTACTTTTAACGAAGCATGTATAGTAATACTTAGACACAACATGTTGTGAGGCTTTTTCCTACATTCATCTTGAGCAAGGTTCTAACAGTAGACATGGATTGGATTTATTGTAGTTGTAATTGTCAAAATCGTGCTGTCAACATCATGTTGTCAACATCGTGTTGTCAACATCGTGTTGTCAACATCGTGTTGTCAACATCGTGTTGTCAACATCGTGTTGTCAACATCGTGTTGTCAACATCGTGTTGTCAACATCGTGTTGTCAACATCGTGTTGTCAACATCGTGTTGTCAACATCGTGTTGTCAACATCGTGTTGTCAACATCGTGTTGTCAACATCGTGTTGTCAACATCGTGTTGTCAACATCGTGTTGTCAACATCGTGTTGTCAACATCGTGTTGTCAACATCGTGTTGTCAACATCGTGTTGTCAACATCGTGTTGTCAACATCGTGTTGTCAACATCGTGTTGTCAACATCCACATACCATCTTGATTCTGAGGAAGTCTACCACAAGTTTGCTCGTCGATTCTTTATTAGGACATTTATGGTAGCCATGTTGTGTGTTATTGTCCGCAAGACGTGTTTTCGCTGGGCTTATAGCCACTCGTACAGCCACATGTACAACTTGCCTTCTTGATACTTCATCCGTTGCAGTGTATAGCCTAACCATACAGGTTTTGTGATTAGATTATCTACAAGTAGGTTAATAGCCACTGACCACCCGGTATCATGTTAAGTCCACCTGGGAATCAAGACATGCTGAAGTTCATTTACAAGTGATCCTCTCTTGCAAGCTGCGTTGGTCACAGAGCCTTTCCATAAGGCTGTGAGTCAATCACATCGATCCTCTGACACGTGCTGTGCCGTGAGGTCACAACCCAGTTTTACATCGTTTACCAGACAACATTATCACACCAAATGTCCATCCTTTGTCTACAGTGTCTAGTCGTGCAGGCCACTTTCTGGTTTCATTTGTGTCGTATTTGTTCAGTTTTTGTTAATCAACTTTTCAATTATAATAGTAATGTGGTTAAACTACTTTGTACAGAACTTTTGGTTGGTTTAAAATTTATATTATCTACATTCAGTGGAGTGAGACCTATCTAGTGTCATAACTTGCAGTAGCTATCTGTGCCATGAACAGATTTACTAACAATCATGTCAGTTGTCAAAACATATGCTGTTCATGGTTAATACAATGCTAGTTAGCATCATTTTATTTGTTCGCAAGTCCACACACTAAACAGTCCTTTATCCAGTCCTAATAGGAGCTTCATGTTAGTGGGTTTTATAGGCTGAGACCACCAGCTCAGTGGGTCCATGACAAGCTACACATTAACCCCCTGTATGGGATAATTTACTTCCCCTGGCATAGATTCCAGACAAAATGGTCCTAATTTAAGAGCTTGGCTTCTCATGCCTATATATCTGATGATGCAGGAGTCGGCAGTTGTATCAGCAGGTCCAGCGACGAGCCTGGGATACGGTCCCGTTACCTCCTGGTGATGAGATGAACAATGTGCTAATTGAGCTACCAGTGTTTTTTTAAGCTTTCTCCTCAATTTTATTTTTTGCTCGTCTAGTTTCAGTTTCATTTGGTGAAAAATCGAACCTGTCTAATATCGACTTTGACATGTCAGCTCGTTTGTGCAAAATACTTTTTTTAACTGTGGTGAAATCATCCGTCAAACTATTAAATTAATTTGATTGTGGCAACAGCACATCAAGGCTATTCGCTTTCGGAAGCTACCAAATCTAACAATAACTGTCAATTCCTTCGATGATTTTAACAATAGCATGCTCTCCTTTAAACCAACTACATATAATTGCTTTAAACTATTCACACACCAGAAATTTGAACATAAATGGATCAGATTTGTGATGGGTGAAATTAATTGAGGAAGTTGTTTTTAGAGGCCGTCCACAATTGTCAACATTTACCTGGTCAAACAAAGCATACTAATTATCATATTCCCCTCCCTGAATTAGCACTTTAAAATTTTTTTAATTTTCCACATATAAATATATTAATGTAACATGTTATGACACAGTGCATGTATATAGAACATACAACAGAATATGTTTGCAAACATCTAAAGCTTTGCTTTTTTCTAACAACTCCATGGTGTTATATTGAAACATTTTTTTAATTTCCAAGATATCGGACTGTATTACAGCACCATGAAAAGTTATGCAATTTTAAACGATAGTAGTTTCATTACACATTAACCGTGCAATGCTGCATGATGCAAAGGTGGTCAAATTTCAACATAAAAAATTTGCATGCGGGACTTGATCACTTAAGTATGCTTAGTACGAATAGAGAAATATTGAGAATTGTGAACAGACCAGCAACTATCACAATAATGCTGCTACAAAACTTCATGCAGCGACCTGTCATCTTTCAGACCAGGACGGAGCAGAACCAAGCGCCAACAGCGTGTCAGCACTGAACCTTCTGCGATTGTCTCACTACCTCAACCACACAGACTGGAGAGATAGGGCAGGGCGGACCATGGGGGCGTTTTCACAAACCTTGGAGCAAGTGCCTGTTGCCCTGCCACAGATGTTGTGCACCCTGCTGGCCTGGCACACCCCCTGGAAACAGGTATTGCTGGGGTGGCATGCAGTGAATGCTTGGATGGTGTGCAATGCATGCTGGGACAGTGGGCAATGAATGCTGGGATATTGTATTGTGTAATGAATGTTAGAATGGTATGCTGTATTATTAATTATCCATATCTCAGTTATAATGCTGCGTTCAAATGCACTCGCACTTCTCATGAATGCATGTTCACGTCTAACTTCACGATGTGTAAATAGAGTTCACGACCCCCTTGAACTCATATAATATTATATGAGTTGTCAACTGGTGCTCCTTTTAAAATTTCATGTTCTCGACTCGTAGTTACAAGTTCACCGTGGTTATTAACTCTGTTTACATGTCGTGAACTGGTAAACTCAAACGCAGCATTAGTCAGATGCAGTGTATCCAAACATTGAGTGCTTTTCAGAAAAGGATTACAGAGAGAGGGAGGGAGGGAGAGAGGGGGGAGGGGGGAGGGAGGGAGGGAGGGAGGGAGGGAGGGAGGGAGGGAGGGAGGGAGGGAGGGAGATCTGAAAGACTATGCTGTTTTTCTTTATGGTATTTCAGCAGTTTGAATTAGGCTCTGTATTTCTATACTTTACCGTGTTGACTTGCTACTGCATATTATTCTTTTGCTCCACTCTTTATCTGTGCAGTTGGTTGTACAATGGCAGTCCAGTCTGTGGATTCAAACTAAGACATATGTGCATTCCCTCTTCCAGCCAGGCATGTGTCAATAAATCATGTAGTATAAATGGACCACATGGTTCATCCAATTTAAGATTATCGATCTTTTGTTGTCTCCAGCAAGTTGTGCAGAAATAGACCAAGATCTATTGATGTGCCTTTGAAACTAATGGGTCAGTCGTTCTACAATGTCTAGTACATCATCATCCATTACAGGACATAAAACACTGTTTGTTTAGCTGCCTATAAATGCAACATCCACCTCTGAATCATAATTTTGTTTTATTAATGATTTCTGTGTCTCTTAGTCGTCAGGTTTGGATGATCTGTCATTGTAACAATCAGTAATGATTGAGCATATTAACAAAGGTTACTAGTGCCAACAGTGGCTTGGAAAACGTTTGTGAAACTACTGAATAAATAATGTAGCTGTGCCATTTACTGCCATTGTTTAATTAGTAAAAAAATCATAACTCTAGGTGCACTGTTTTCATTGTAATGTAGTTTTGCTCATACAACAATGTGTTTAATTTGTCATAATAACATTTGTTGTATCATATTGTTAGTGAATAGTCAAAACGAAAAATTTCCATTTTGGATGGGTTTCATTTTATAAGTTAACATTACTCCTTTTCAAACTATAAAAACACTTAAGACCAAATGCACAGTGTGGCACCTTGCATGGTTAGTTTTAGAAAATACTTTTATTGTTTCCTAAAATAAATTTTTTTTCTTCATAATCTGTTTTTACTTTTCAACAACTAAACATCGTATGCGGTAATGTAGTGGTTAGAACATCAGGCCCTCAATTGAGAGAACCCGGGTTCGAATCCTCTTGCTGTTGTTTCGAAGCTTTGGCAATTTTGTTTATCCCACGTTGCCACAGTTCAGCTGTAAAAATGAGTAACTGGCTACAGACAGATTTGGATATCTGAATGAATAGTCTTCTTGCAGTAATTGCAGCATGGCTGAATGCTTCCCAGAGAAGTTGAGATGCCTTTGGAGTGAACAGGTCTACCAGGGGTGAAGCGTAAAGAACTTTGAACAGTCCCAAGGACTGGATATCGCGCTATCTGGGCAAGCTCTGATGTTATAAACTGTTTAGCCATTTTGGCTAAAGCCCCAATTTTTTTAGTAAAATACACATTGCTTTAGCCACTTTTTTTAATGTGCATCAAGAAAACAAAGCATGTGCATGCTTCTAAATGAAAATGCTAGTGGCCAAATTGGCTCAAATGGGTAACTTTTGTTTAGCTAAATCCAATGTCATGTGACCTATGGCCCAAATGGCCACTGGCAGCATTAGCCTAGGCTATATAAGAACGTACCTTTGACATCAAGAGTGATACCAAAAAAATGTGTTTTATAACTTCTGTATTTTGTTTCTTTCCAGATCATCATATTTGGTGACAAAGATGCTTCAGACACAAAGGAACTTGTACGATGTGTCCAGTCCTGTTTCATCCCCAACAAAATTCTCATTGTTGTCGATAGCAACAACAAAAACAATGACTACCTGAAGAGCAAGCTGGACATCCTGCTGTCTCTGGAGAAGATGGATGGAAAGGCCACTGCATTCGTCTGTGAGAATTTCACCTGCAAATCTCCTGTCAATACTGTGGCAGCACTAACTGAGTCTCTCCACTAAACTATGGAGACAGATTTGTTGCATTAATGGATAATTTTTATTACATCTACGTGTGGATCTTTGGGTGAGATGTTTCATCACAAAGATATTAATGGTATATCACATCTAAACCTGTCAATATTACCCACCTGTACTACCACACATATTTGTGAATATTTTTATGGCTGAATTTTTATTTTAACTAAGTTTTTAATTTTTTTATTCGTTCATTTATCCATGTTCCATATAGAATGCTGCCTTAAGCTTACAGGTGTGAATCCAGATTTATTGTGTCGGAATAATATCTTTGTCTGTATATATATATATACATATATATATATATATATATATATAATCTGTTTTTGTAAATATATATATATAATCCAGATTTATTGTGTTGGAGTAATATCTTTGTTTGTTCGTTGATATATATATATATCATATATATATATATATATATATATATATATATATATATATATATATATATACAAGCAGAGATATTATTCTTGCATAATAAATCTGGATACACACACAAACAAAGATATTACTCCGACACAATAAATCTGGATTATATATATATATATATATATATATATATATATATATATATATATATATATATATATATATATATATATATATATATATATATATATATACACACACACATGTATATATCATTGTTAACATGGCAGTTGCATTGCGAATCATGTTAACACTTTAACATGATGTTTAAAATATATTGTTAACACTTTAATTATATTGTGAGTTATGTTCACTGCACAAGCTTTTAATATTATTATTATTACCATCTTTATACATAATTTGTTTAATAATTTAAATTGTGGATCTTGAGTATATATATATATATATATATATATATATATATATATATATATATATATATATAACCATAAAATTGTCATGTCATGTTTTTATTAAGCTGTGATTGGTTCAAGCCCAAGCCAATGTTCAAACAACTCAGAGAAGTAGCTGCGTTCTTGATGCTTAATTGAAACATGTTGTGCCATTGCCAATGAATGCAATGTATTGTATCCAGTATTGGTTCCTGAAGCTGTGATATATGAAATTAATGTGTTTATATTGATAAACCGTTCATATTATTAGCTGCACAACTAATCTCATGTTTACATATTTGCCAAATAGTTGTGATGTTTGGTGACATCAAGTCTTGGCAGAACACAAATTTCATAATTATCTTAGTAGCATAGCTATGTATCAACATGTTAAATTATTGTGAAACCATGTTTAAAAACCAAAATCCGTTTTTGGATAGTACATGCAAGCTTTACAGAATGCAATCACTACCTGTGACAGACCCAGAATGGGTGTGGCGATCCCCAATTTTTTTTAAATAACTTGGTGAGCTATTTCTTTTTTATTTTCTTGTCTGACAAATCATGCATTATGTTACAATTGCATACTTCAAGAACAAGTGACATACTTCATCTGCTATAAGGAATCTATGCAAAACTGTCTGGGTCTGTTCCTAACATGATTTGAAATTCATCTGTGCACAGCAAATTTTTAAGAAGATTAACAGATTTGAGAAAATGTCATATTGTACCACTGTATGCTGAACATGACATATTGTATCATAGTATGCTGAAAGTTTGGCTTGGTGTGTATTTGAATAATTGTCTCTATTTTTATAGTGTATGTCATTTTTGTTCATTGGTGCAAAATATTAATGTTTCTTTCTTCAATGAATTGCTTGTATTTACAATACAATTTAATACTTGTGTTGTTGTTATTACTGCCATAAACATGGAATATAATTTTTGAAAATGTAATGTGAAAGATATGCAATAAACAATACGTGTTAATACGTTATTTAGTTCTGCATCATCATGACAGTATGTTAGCAAAAATAATTCACTGACTGTTGATACAGGAAAGGGCTTGATCATTAATTGCTATGTGTCAAATAAATGTAATTTTTCAAAACCGTGATTTTATTTACTAATCAGGAGTAATCCATAAAATAAAATAAAATGTATGTATTGTTTTACGTCAGATATTTCTCGTAAGGTTTAATTTTGCAACGAGCACTACTCAACCAAACAAATGCAATATTCAACAACAAACAAACAATGTTGTGGGTGACTTCAAATTTGACATTGTCAGTTTTCGCGCTGTGATGTCATAGTTGAACGTGACGTCACAGTCAGTGCAAAGACCGCATAGAGAACAGTGTGCTACCATTTGTCAAGTAGCTTACAACAATATTATGCTGTATAAAAACGTATGGGCAAAAAGCACAGAATTGCATGCGAAATGATACTGGATTGTACAATGCGCTGCATCTTTCAAATATCCATAGGCAGCTCAAGCTCAGATCATCAATTTTACAACTTATTGTGCCTAAAACAAAACAACTTGGGCAAACGTGCTTTCTCTGTCGCTGCGCCTAGGGTCTGGAATGAACTCCCCATCACTTTGAAAACATCTGAAACTATAGCTATTTTACGAAAAAAACTTGAGACATAGTTATTCCAAATTGCATTTCCACCATAAACCTTCGGTTGTCCCTCGTTCTGATAACGACTTTTGCGCGTCCCTGTTCATGACTATGCTTAATTAATGATTCTGTTTTGCTGAATATTACTATTCGACAACGGATGGATGACCAGTGACGTCACGCACGCGCCTGACGTCACCGGTGATGTAATCGCGTTCTTTGAGTGTACGTGCTGTTTATTTCGAAATTAAAAGTAGACATGGCGCTGGCAAAACCGCAACTACGTGGCTTGCTGCAATCGCGGCTCAAGCGACAGTTCGTCTACGGGGTGTTGTTCTGTTCGACGACCACCGGCGGTTTCTACTTCGGCATAAGGAAGCCGCGCGAAAAGAAGTACAAAGACTTCTATCGCAATCTCGACACGCAGAAGGAATTCGTGCGTCTTCGGGATGCCGGCGTCTTTCATTCGGTTAGACCCGGAGGAAAGGTAGGCACGGGGTGGTAGACCGTGCCCTCCTTGTCGACGTGGGAGTGTTGAGAGACGCCCCGTGTGCTGTGACACAATTTGATGCGAGAGCCTATGTGGAAACTGTTCCGAGACAAGCGGATGAACTTGTGACACGCCGGAATGGACCAATCAAATTAACGTGTCGAGATCTCGGTGGAGAAGCGAGTCATAATTTCTATTTTGCAAACTTGAACAACTCCATTTGAACATTATGAATAGTTGAACGTTACAACAAAACTACCAGAGAGTGCACCACTGAATCGTGGTGTTTTCATCTAAATAAGTTAAACAGACTTGGTAAATGACGCGAGTCTTGTATCGGTTTTCGTTACCGTCATATATTGTGTAAACTGATAGGAAAAAGAACGTTCTACGTGAACATCGTTATACGAATAAAACACGTTATCAAATTATCCTGATTGCATTATTTTGCCAGGCCATCCTAGAAATATAGGTATATCCGTTAAGCTGAAACGATTACAATGTGCGTGCGTGTTTACATACGTTCCACTTTAATACAATGAAAGGCGGCAAGATTTCTACTTGTAAACAAAATGGGTGTATGCGACCATATATTCGAGCACACACGCACGCACGCACACACGCACGCACGCACGCACGCACGCACCTGGCTGAAAACAAGGACCGACGTTGAGCAGCGGATGGCCAAGTCTAAGGCCGTGTTCACATATAATTTTCAGCCGATTTACGATGCGGATCAACTAATTCGGCTTTGTTCACATACACCGAGTTAAGCCGGATTAAACCACCAACTGAATTAGTGCATCAGAGGGCGAGGTGTGCGGGTCATATGCGCTCATACAGGGTTCAGCCTACTGTTACGTTTCCCATTGGTGACCATGTTGACGTTTTGCACGATTATAAGAAAATGGGACCATAAAAAATTCTGAAACTTCTTTCCTGCCATAACTCTTAAAACGGTTGAACGTGCCATGCCCGTCAATATTTACCAATTTCTGCATAAATTACTACGCACACGTGCCTTGTGGCGAAAAAATTTCCAACAATCCTTCCGCCTATTTAAATCATCTAAAAATCCACGGTTACACTGCTAACATGTTCTACCAACAAACTTGCCAATGTGTCTGCTCAAATGCAGTTATGTCAAATGATATGATTTTTTTTATTACACATCAAAAATTACTGTGCCCTACATTCGTCTAAATCAGTCTAACTGAGGCATGATCCCTACAGTTGTCTCCCGAGAGCGGAAGTCAACTTGTCAATATGGCGGGTTACCAGCTCGAAGTTATTTTACCGATAGTTGTCCTTTTGACTGTAGTAGCTCGTGTACTCAATAAATACACGAGTAATACGTACACGAGTAATAAGTACACGAGTAGTAAGTACACGAGTAACAAGTACACGAGTAACAAGTGCACGAGTAGTAAGTACACGAGTAATAAGTACACGAGTAACAAGTACACGAGTAGTAAGTACACGAGTAGTAAGTACACGAGTAGTAAGTACACGAGTAATAAGTACACGAGTAGTAAGTACACGAGTAATAAGTACACGAGTAGTAAGTACACGAGTAATAAGTACACGAGTAGTAAGTACACGAGTAATAAGTACACGAGTAGTAAGTACACGAGTAATAAGTACACGAGTAATAAGCTGCCCGGAGATTCTTTATCTTTATACGAATCTGTGCCACAGACCGATCACATCCCTTTCCCACCACCATTGCGGCTACCAGTTCGTATGCCTTCGTGTTTTTCGCATTTCCGTCAAAATGCCACATCACCGCTTGGTTGCCCCACACTTCCACCAAATCTGCCACCTCCTCTCTGCTCCACGTACTCCCCGCACAATATCAGTGAAAAAATCAGTCGTGATAACGGTATATCGATGGAAAAGTGACAGCTTACACAAAAGAACTGGGTCTAACCTGATTAAAAAGTGGAATTTCGGTTCACATACGGTCTCGCGAGACTACGGCCCTCTGTCATGCAGCAGCGCCGCCATCGCCGAGTTCACATTGGCTAATCCGCATCCTAATTCGCCTGTTTTCCCGCATTAGAATTCGGGTAGCTTATTGCGGATTAAGGGTGTTCAAATTGCGCTACCCGAATTGGGAACCGCATCCTAATGCGGATTAACTCTGTGTGTGAACACGGCCTTAGACCGAGTGGAGAACACCACACAGAACAACTGAATGGAATCTGTGTAAGCGGGCTGCTCGCGCGAGCTGGCTGTCGTGACTTGCTAAAGAAACTCTTAATAATAATAATAATACGCTCGCGCACGAACTACGTAATCACGTAATCATTCTCTTACAAGGCCACCCCTTCTGCAAAGGTGCAAGCCTTTGCTGTGCGACGCTTTCGGGGCCCGGGGTGTACTGCCATACAAAAACGGTGGGGGTGTGCCACCAGAGCCCCGTGGAGCACATGGAGAGAGATAAAACAATAAATTTAGGGTCACCAAGAGAGAATTATCGAACAATTTATATAATATCTATAAGCGTAAGGTAAGCCCGGGCGGAACGTTTTCATTTGGAAATTTCCCCTTCGGTGAAAGAGAGAATTATCAGATTTAAATGGGGCACAAAGAGAGAAAATTTACATTTTTCCTTCGGACAGAGAGAGAAAAATGGCCAAAAACAGGAGCATTTGCGCGCACATACATGTATACCTTAGTATAGGGAGTACCCCCCCCCACGGGTTTCGGGGTTCCTTCTCCACTTTGGGGAGATTGCTTTCTGTTGCCAAATGCATCTCCAGAACCACATCACCGTGGCCCTCATCAGTGTCGTCCCGGCGGTGGCTTCTTAAGGCTCACACAGAATAACCGTCTATTAGCGACTGCAGCTTAAGACAGTTGTCTCTCACACTGATTTGCAAGCCTTACAAAAACAGCTGACCAGAGGGAATTCACATACAAAAATGCACTGACAACACAAATCCATTTGCATTTAGTAATAGGTACTAAGAGGATATGGCACTCTGGGGAAGCAAATCAGAACGATTCGGGCCAAATGGTAGAACTGGAGAGTTTGTACGTATGCTAGTCATGTGCTCAACTGGTGAACAAGTGCAGCATGGCGCCACAGGGCGCCTCAACTATTTCCAACTTGCCGGGAAAAAAATCCGATTTAAAGAGCCGTGAAAGGGCACCTAATAGACACCTGCTGGATCCGCCGATGATTCCTACTGGTTTAAAACGCACAGCTTTTAAGTGAATCAGCCGTTTAATATAAAAGTAAAATGACTGGTTCGAGGTGATTCTATTAAGCGTAGTCCTTTGAAGTTCTATCCGTGCTGACGCCTCCGCTTAACATAAAAGTAAAATGACTGGTCCGAAGTGATTCTATTAAGCGTAGTCGACTGAAGTTCTGTCCGTGTTGACGCCTCCGCTTTGCTTCTATCGCCAGTATGAGTTTGTGTTATAGCGGCGGTATAGCACGACAAGGAAACAAAAGGCGTGAACATTGCATCAATCCAGTTTTCCGTTATCGAATCTTTGCGTAACAAAGCTCACGTGAGAATAAAACGATATCTTGACGTGGCCACCGCCTACGAAAAGACGTCTGCGATAACGACAGAAATATTGTATACATTTCACCGCGGTTTCTTTACCTGCGAAAATTCGTCAAAAATAGCGTACGTCGTGTACAAAATGGCGCGTTCGATTACGAAGGAACTATGGTTTATATAATTGCTTACAAAATGAGGGACGAACTTTTGATTGTCCTAAAACCGAATGACCACCGACCGAGACGACACCGAACACAGTCCCTAACTTTTAATTAAATCTAAAGCGTGAAATAAATATTAAATGGTACATTTGCGATGCGCCTCCCTTGTATTCGTACGTAACATATCCTAACATATCCTACGGCCTCGTCCAACTGTTTGTGCTACTCCCAGTGGCGTACTTATGGGGCGCGTTGGGCAATGCCCCCTTTGATATTTTTTATGTATAACGTGTCGCGCCTCTACATGGTAGCATGGTAAACTAATGGGTGAATAAGATTGCCCCCCCCCCCTCGGTTTGGCCTCTGCATTTGCGAGATCCTAGATACGCCCCTGCCACTAGCTACTCTGCCGCCGTCTCATAGGCCCTAAGATTTGCGGGCGATACTATTTCTATACTACAAAGTAGTTTCTGACCCTATCTGTTCCCTCGTACCTCCGTCAGTTTCGCGTGTAAGTGACTGAAATTTGGTATGGGGTGGTTCGTACCCCCACATTCAAAATGTTAAAATTCTCCCAGGGTGGGGATATTACCTGTGTGAACGTTTGACGCACATTACGCAACTCAGATCTATACGAGTTCGTAGTTACGTACAATTGTTAACAACGCTATGCGTGTTTTCTTCGATTGTTCCGATTTACGTGATCTACTTCAAACATCCACATAAGTTCCGTTGTACGGTTCGAACGCCTCGTGAAACCGGCAGTTGGGCATTGCCCTACCTAAACGTGACTGGGTAGTGCAAGTAGTCATAAGCTCTTGCGATGGCTGCGTTTTCTCCCGTACAACGCCGGGCAAGCCCTGTTGTATTCCATGGTGAAATACCATGGTGTTTTGAAACAGATAAACCATGGTAAAATACCATGACATGTCATGCAAACCATGGTGTACCATGGTGTTTTGTAAGTGCACAAACAATAAAGTCTGGTCACGTGCGTTTATGGTTTACACACCAGCAGACGTTAATCACAATTACCAAAACTTAAAAAAAAATATACTTTTAGCTCACATGTTCTGGCCTTTGTGATAAATGTAACTTAGTATACGTCAATTGTGTTCTAATAACATGTTTAATCACTGAGTGGTACCATGTGACTGTCGCTGTTGTAATTTCCTGGAAAACATGGGTGGCTCAACTAACCCAGTGGCTCAACTTACACTGCCTTCTCCTATACCACGAAAGACCATGTAATTCCATTGTATATGTTCAGGGTTAACTCGGCTAGTACTATAATAATTGTTCATTTTATTTAAGTTATGTCAGCCAAATATGGATACCGACATATACCACGACACGTAATCTTAGCCGGCGAACGGTGGGCAGCACATCGATGAACACCATCAACATAACAGAAATATCAACCATTGCATTTGATTGACATATATTCACAATGCAAACAAGTTTGAACAAAAAGGAGCCTTTACGTGTTTTGATAATATTCTGGCTCCTGGTTCGGGTGCCATTTTAACCAGATTTAACAAGCCAGAAGCGAGAAGCCCCGTATGGCACACATACAAAACAGCCAGTGGTTTATCGAGACTCCTGCAGCTTTAATTTTAAACTTAACAATCACGGGGTATCAACTGGCAACTTATAGCATCTCCGGGTGCATCGGAACGACACAACCCCGCAGTGCGTATTTAGGGGAAGGCCGTAATTTTCTGTTGCGGCGCTACATATGGTAAACTAATGGGTAACTAAGCGTGCCCGCCCACCCCACCCCCTCCCACCCCCCACCTCCACATCCACCCCATCCCCTTGGCCTCCAGGCCGACCCGCACATATGCAAATTTGCAAAGCGGAAATGTGCGCATTGGCCTAACCGTACAGGGCGTTTACAAAGCTGACCAGACTTGTCAGGGATGTAGTCTACATTTAATAAGCATATCGGTGTTTCACGTTCAAGTTACATAACGTAATGCAACAATTAGTTGACGTTAATTGCGCCTTTGTTGCGCCAAAGTTACAACGAAACCTTTGAGGCGCCCTGTAACCGCTGAAGTGGTATTTGATTACTAATCGTTCACACCGCATTAAGCGACTGTTTATTTTGTTTATTGTGCAGCTCTATAAATGACTGATCGCTCGGCTTACGGACTCAGTCACTAAACGATCAAACAAAATTCGCCAGATTTGTGTAACTGGTGACAAGGCTTACTAGAAGAATTGTGGTTAGTAAACTACAGTGTACCGATTTACAGTAGCTCAGATACAACGGACGTCTGAGGGGAGTATTGTTTTCTGTGGCGCCTAGACCAATAGATTGTTATTAGGCAAGACGACTATTGCTGAGGATGGAAGTCTAGAAGGCGTCATTCACTCCCACGTCCACTCACGTCGGGATTATCTCTCTCGTCTCAACACCGAGAGCCCCATTTACAGTGTGGACAATGTACAAAGGAACCAATACAAAGGTGTGTCCTACAATTCAACACCGTGTGCAAACATACGATTTTTTTTTACTAGGCTTTTTGTATTTTCATTGACATGCAGTTGCGTTTTTGTTAAATCATAAATGTTTCGAGTAAATTAACATGGAAGATGATTCCCCTCCTGTGTTGGCCAAACAAATCGGATTTTGCCTTCATACATATGCTTCCATAACTGACATATGCACAGAACAGTTGCTGTAGTCCTTGTTCATAAACTATTGTAAGCAGTCCTGGAAATGTGGAAGGGTAGGGTGGGGCAAGAAGCCCCTTAAGGAAAATAGCTATAGTTATTCATGAACTTATTTTGGGGTACCTACGCCAGCATATGATTGTTGTATGGTTATTGTATGTAATACCAACACATTAGTGGCAATTGACAAAACGCTAACTGTATGTAATCGTTATTTAACTATATTGTCCAGAAAGGCATCTTACCCCAGCCCTGGCGTAAGACGCCCCCTCATGTGGGGCATGAAGCCCCCGGGGCGTATTGCCCAAAACAATAATTGTCTTCACTTGCATAACTAGGGAATGATGGGGCTATTGTCCCCAGTGGCACTTTGGGGGGGGGTGGTGCCTTAACACTGTTTTACTTAAAAAAGAGTTACACATATTTATGCGTTGTTGATCACACGAATTCTGAACATATCGACAAAAGCCCAATTCGTGATCTCAAATCACCAGTGTGCACGCTTACATTTAACTTCTCAAACACGTGGCACTGACGTGAATTGCACGTGCCGTTTTGTATGCACACTCTCAAAGCATATCCGTGTTTTGTACTTTCGCTCAAATACGGGAAACGACAGATTCAGTAGTCTGGCGCTGTCGTCGATCGGGCGAGAGCTGGCTTCGACTCTGTGAGCGCCGAGTTCGCGTCACTCAAAACCCGAAAGATTAGGTTGTGTAGAACATGAAGGAGTTCCCGCGCTCGGGACCAACTATATCCCGGGCTCGTTGGCTCGTCGTTGTCGTTGAGATGGCAGTGGCGGGGCGAACTCGCAGTGAATAGTGAATAATATTATGTTGACATTTAGTAGTTTTGATCACTATCTATTCAGTAGGGATGGGTGGGGAAATTAGCTCCCATGGGCATGGGTTGAGACGCTCCCCTCGTATTTCCAACATTACATGCGCTTACTGTCGGTCTCTGATGGGTTAATTGCATAGTCTGCCCAAAAGCAAGTGCAGACGAAATAAACGGTTTAAAAAAATCTGCATTTTAATTTTCCATGCATGGCTGAGGTAAAAATGGTATTTGCAATGTTTTACTAAAACCAGTGGTACTTATTACCTGCTCAAGGTTGTATTTATGCTTCACACCAGGCATGGGGCGATAAATCAACAAGATTAATTAGTTTAGCTAACTGACTTAAATTAATTGAGAAAAAAATCCAAGATTAACTTGTATTTTGAAAGTTCATATTTTTTACGATTAACTTTTGCTGACTTATGTACGACCCTGTGAGCAACATGAAAAACAAATATGTTCTAATAATTAAACTGCGTCCATCAATATTTTCATGTGTGATTGTTACTGAGATGTTGAAGCAATTACAGGGTTTTGTATCTAGGAATAGCTATTCTATTACTGCGCTGTTTGTGGTGAGAGGTATTTTTAATTCTTTGCCCCAGCGCCACTTTCCCTGTGCTGACCGACACGATCAACGAGTTCAACTGTGTATGTGTGTGCGTGCGTGCGTGCGTGCGTGCGTGCGTGCGTGCGTGCGTGCGTGCGTGCGTGCGTGCGTGCGTGCGTGAGAGCGAACGAGCGTATGAGTGAGACAGCAAGCGCGTATGATGTTGGAAATACGAGGGGCGTCTTACCTCCCGGGGACTCCTTGCCGACAACTACCCTACCGTTTCAAAATCACTGGCGCTTCATTGGTTCACTACCACGCACCCAGAAATGTGCCCATGCGAACAATGTGTGTGCGTGCGTGCGTGCGTGCGTGCGTGCGTGCGTGCGTGCGTGCGTGCGTGCGTGCGTGCGTGCGTGCGTGCGTGCGTGCGTGCGTGCGTGCGTGCGTGCGTGCGTGCGTGCGTGCGTGCGTGCGTGCGTGCGTGTTGCTATTCAGATGTCCAGGGTTGCGATACTCTTGTTGTATCTTCTCTTCTGTAGCAGCTGCCTGTAAAACGTTGGCTACTATGTATACCCACTAGAACAGGGATCCGACGACAGGTGATTTCCCGGTTGATGGCTATGTTAACGTTTTACGTAAACATTCTTTAGAACAAAACATGACATCCACTGTCATTATGTTACCAATGAGCTCAACAAATTTGGTCTGCCGCCGTCGCCTTCGCCGCCGAAGTTACCACGACATTACCGCTTTCGGGTGGGAAATACGCGCGAACGAGAACGGCACGCAAAACAACGCGTTAAAAAATTACGAATGTTTATTGGCGGTGGATGTTTCCCGCGTTTCACGAGCACTTTCGCGCCTTTCCATGAGCAGGTGTTGACACCTATGTTTTAAGCATCAGGCTGGGTACGTTTTGACATGGCGGGGCCGGGTGAGGTTTAGAGAGAACGACCAGTGACATAAAATCGGCCATTTACCAAAAAATGGATTATGAAATGAAATTCCGACAATGCTTCTGTGAGAAAATGCAACTACTGTATTCGTAGGCCTGCACTCAACCGCTGACTGATAATCCGATTTATTTTGTTAGGGCTAACTTAATGTAATGTTGTTTTTTAACAAATCATTCAAATGATAACAGCAGTAACAACGTCCTTTATACGAAGTCGAAAACATAATAATTACCACGTGTGTTGTGAGCAAACGTCGAGTATTCGTAACAGTGGCGTACTTAGGATCTCGGAAATGGGGGCCAAAGGGGGCCCAGCTTAGTCACCAATTAGTTTACCATGTGGCGTATTTAGGGGGCGGCCATTGGCCCTTGACCCCCCTTTGGCTTAATCCCCCCATGTTTTTCCGTTGCGCCGTGGGTGACCAGGCTAGCCCCCTGGTCCCCCTTTTGCGAGAGCCTAGTGGCGCAACAGGTTATATGTATATACGAAAACACTCTTATCCTGTGGGGGTCTTAGCCCAACGCCACCAGAAGTGTGGCTTATCTGTGATATGTTTAGTTTCATCCGCCATTTGCTGTAGTGCTAAACTTTGCAATAACTTTAGTAATATGGATAAAGCATTATTGGAAGATCGTGACGTTGTATGCGTTACGTTGTATGCGTTACGTTGTAGGCGTGACGTTGTAATTGTGACGTTGTAGGCGTGATGTTGTAGGCGTAATGAATTGTAATGAATTGTAATGAATTGTAATGAATTGTATGTATGTGTAATTGATTGTAATTGATTGTAATTGATTGTAATTGATTGTAATTGATTGTAATTGATTGTAATTGATTGTATTTGATTGTTATTACCTGTAATTTGGTCCGCCGCCGTCGCCTTCGCCGCCGAAGTTACCAAGTTACCGCTTTCGGGTGGGCAATACACGCGAACGAGAACGGCACGCAAAACAACACGTTAAAAAATTACGAATGTTTATTGGAGGAGGATGTTTCCCGGGTTTCCATGAGCAGGTGTTGACACCTATGTTTTAAGCATCAGGCTGGGTACGTTTTGAAGACATGGCGTGGCCGGGTGAGGTTTAGAGAGAACGACCTGTGACATCAAATCGGCCATTTACAAAAAAATGGATTATGAAATGAAATTCCGACAATGCTTCTGTGAGAAAATGCAACTACTGTACACGTAGGCCTGCACTCAACCGCTGACTGATAATCCGATTAGTTTGTTAGGGCTAGCACATACTTCTTTGTCCCACGATATTTCTGTTAAAATCGTCATTAGATGTTTTAATTTACTCCTTCTCGTCACATGGCCTAGAAATTATGGTTGTCGTTTTCTGATTTTGTATATGGTCTTCCTTTTTTCGTTGGCTGTTCGCAGAATTGTTTCACTGCTTTTCTTTTCTGCCCACGATATTCTAAGCATTCGTCTCAAAAACCACATTTCTGCTGCTTCTATGTTCTTTCTAATTGTCTAATTGCTTAGTCAACGACCACGATTCACACCCATAGAGCAGTATAGCGTCTATGTAGCATTGCATAACATGTTTTCTAACTACAAGCTTTTGTTGGATAAAATACTTTTCATGTTCTGGAAAGCTGCTTTGGCCTGGGCAACGCGTTATTAATGATCCAATATAATTAAACCTATGAACTTATTTAAGAACAACGATATACTTAATTAACGTCTTAACGCAAACTGTTGGAACATGTTAAACAATCCATCAGTTTGTTGCGCTATTCTGGGGAAATATAGTTCTACAACAATATACACTACACCTGTTATATACGGAGTGGAATGTAATTATTTAATATTATAATTCGTAACAATTAACATATGGGAATTGTCTAAGATACACTCGAAACATATATGTTCATAGATTTATAAGTTAAGTTACGGCATGTCAAGTAAGCATGACTGTTGTCCAAAAACTAGATCTACACACGCCTCTTAGTCTTGAATTATGTATAGTCTCGTCGAAATGCTGTGTCGAAAGCAAGCCATCTTTTTACATGGATCTTACCTTACCTATCCTCTCGGGCCCATGAGGCTGCAATGCTCCTTCTCCTGCTTGTTCTGTCTTTGGCCACCAGTTTCGCTTCATTCCATGTTTCCACCCCAGATCTTGTCTTTCTTTTTCAACGGCTTCCTCCAGGTTGTTTTGGGAGACCCACTTTCCGTTTCCCTTCCGGTGTCCGTGTCAAAGCCACGAGGCAGTGGTTGTCTTCTTTCTTTCTGAGTACATGTCCTATTAACATCCATCTTCTGATCTGCGTTCTATGCTGATCTTCTTTAACTTGGTTCTGTTCAGGATATCTTTATTCAACATAACATACGGCCATCTTTGAAGATTCTCCTTAGACACTTGAATTGGAATGTGTCCAGTCTCCGGTTGTCGCTTTCGTTCGTGTTCCGGGTCTCACAACTGTACAATACCAGTAATTTTGAGCACATGTCAGATTGGATATTAGATAATTTATATCAGATTGGATATTAGATAATTTATTATCAATAAATCATGGTCAATGCTTGAATAGGGAGTTATTGTTGCGAACTATTCTAGGGAGTTATTGTTGTGAACTATTCTAGGGAGTTATTGTTGCGAACTACTCTACTACTGAGCATACTACATACATGTACATACTCCAAATGTTTAATTGAAAAATATAAATAAAATATATATATATATATATATATATATATATATATATATATATATATATATATATATATATATATATATATATATATATATATATATATATATTTTATATATTGAATAATTTAATAGTAATTGTAATACTAATAGTTTAAAATAAAATATAATAATAATAATAATACATTGCATTGCCTTCAACATTATTAGTAATAGAAAGGAAACTAAGTAATAGCAATATATTATGATATTGCTATGTAATATAATCTCTGGCCTGCCAACATTTTGGATTACATGGATCTAAAGGGATAAAAACGTTGACACTAACAACAGCTGAGCATTAAGGAAGTGTAATCAATGGCATCGAGAGGTAAATGTGAGAAACACTAGAATGAGTTGATTAAGGTAAATTTCAAGGAATATAATTAAAACTTTTGCAGAGTTTGCAGATACAGGGCCTGATATAAACAGGCAAAGAATTCCAAACATCTGCTGAAAATAAAATAATATAAAGTGGAGACCATCCGCTGTCGCCCCCTGGTGGCACATCACTCGAGTTCTAGGAATGACCACGTGACGCGGCCGTCGCGGAGACTGTAGCAGCTTCGAATCGTTGCACTGACGGGTTTCTCTTCTGATTAAGCCACAACGGAAACGGTGAGTCCGACAGACTGGATGGTATACGCGAGCCACGGCAGTGACAGACGCTAGTCGCAGCACCAGGCTTGAAACGGTCTCTGAGGATGTTCAATGTCATTCAGGCATCGTCGCGGGACGCTTGACACAGCGGCTTGTCATCGAGTGTGTCGCGGGAACGCGGATAAAGTATCTGATTGATGCCAATCTGACGGGACGTATTTTGGCAGTTACTCGAGCGCAACGGAGCGAACTCTGGATATTTCCAGCGTCGTCATTACGGTGGAAACGTCGTGTGTCGTCGTTAGCGACAGCTGCGTTTTGTCCCAACACGTCTGTAGTCGGTGGCTTTGAGTCTACCTTTATTAAAGGCAAATTTGGCGTGATTGTGGGTCGCGCTGGAACCAAAGGCAAATCACGTTTGTCGACCACGTTGATGCAATTGTTTCAGCTCGGTTCCAATTCTTGCCCGTAATGCCACCGTGAAAGGTCTGAAGGCCACTGTTAATTTGGTATCTGGGCGGTGCCGGTGACACCTAGGCTTGTCAAATTCAATTAGTTAGTGTTATAGGACCGTGACGAACTTTTGCCGCTCGTTATTTCGATTTGGCACGCATTGTTGTGCGACAAAATAGTCAATCGAAACCAAGGCAACTACCGCGACAGGGGCAGCGTCGAACACTGAACGCAAGTGATCAGTGTGTGTATTCGCCGTTGGCCACGCACAGCCGCCACTGGTTGCAGTCACACGGAGATGGCTGCAGCTACGCGCCTTGCTATCACCACGTCAATAACGAGTGGCAGAAGGTGCGAACGCTGTGGTGAGGTATTGCGGTCTTGGTGCAGGGAAATGCTCGCTGTCCACCACTAAATTCCAGCATTGTCGATGGCCGAGGAATCGAGCGGACGCACGGACGTCCCGTTGCCCGAATCCGCCAGCAAACATCCGATTACCAGTGTCGTCTGCTCGGAGGAAAACGGCGCGAAACCAACCGCTTCTGGTTCGCAGGACGAAGCCAAGGCGAGCAATGACGCAGATGAAAGGAACGTTAGTGTTACGGTCAGTAACGCGGATGTGGAAGCGGACGAGGAGGGGGAAGAGGACGATAATAAGGGACAGGAAGAGGAGGAGGAAGAGGATTTACTTTTCCCTGGATTCGTTCCGAAGGCTTTCTATTGTCTGAAGCAGACATCGAAGCCGCGATACTGGTGCCTGAAGCTCATCACTTGGCCATATCCTTTTTGTCGTCTTGTTGAGTTACGTTTGTGTAGTGTGTGCTGTTTTTTAATAATTATGTCCAAATAAATTGTGACGGCAGCCTTGCAGTTTTCTCCAGAATCCGACGTGACCGAGAATACAGGTAAGTGACGATTTATTTTCTTTGAAGCCCTGAGTGAAGCCTGAGTGAGGGTGAAGGTCAGTGGCAATTGCTGCTCATAAAGTCATAATCATAATCACCTGGCTAGACCGGCTCCCTCATTGTCATTGAACTAGGCGTGACCATTTTGACGTCTTACGTTGCCACTGGTCCTAACAAAACCAACACTGACAGTTTGTAATTAATGGGCGTTATTTAGAACTGCCAATGTTGTCCTTTAATCTGGAGTATTCTCGTTTTATATGCTTCTATGAACATTTTGTTTGACATGAAATTTTAACTGCAGAGTGGTCTTTCTTTGTGTGTGCTGGTGGCTACATAACAAGTAGCCATGTTTTTTGCATTATTGATGATTTTTTTAACAGATTGGTGACCACATTATCATGATTTCAACAGCCTGGCAATATGATCCCTCAGCATTCATGTGTGAAGTTGGATAGTAGTCCAGGTTTCCAGTCACTATTTGTTGGTAAAATTCTAGATTCAATGTTCTGCTTTCCTTGATATGTTACCTGATAGTCATATAAGCCTTTCTTCTTCCATTAAACGGCCAACATCATTATGTTGATGGTTCTGTAATTAAGATACAAGTGTACCAGTAACAATGACAGCCATACAGACTTCCTTGATGGACCTTGGTTTCACGTATGCTTTAGTAGTTTTTGATATGATCTGGCTTGCATTCAGCCAGTAACCCAAACACTGGGTATGTTCCTTGGTACATTATTTGTCATAGTCTGGGGGAGATAGCAAACACCATCCAAAAGTAAGTGGAGGCCTCTCAAATCTGTATAATGGTGAACATTAAAAGATAGGTTACCTTACTGTGGCCAGCATGACTTTCAAAGTTAGAATATAGCTCGGGAAATTTAAGTGATCATGCGGAAGATATTGAATCACCACAGTTTCCATGCAAATTGTAATTTATGTATATTGTAAAATTGTTAATGGTTGAAAATGTAGCATTTGAGCAAGGGGGTTATAAGAGGAATTTAAGCTTGGTATATACTGTATAGTAGGCAGCTTCATTTTGTAATACATGCATGTACGCACGCATGCACTCTCAGTCTTTGTAATGGCTGGCGGATGTTCCGTGCTGCACATAAATCTTTGCGGCCCCGTGTTTTGCCACAGAATTATCTGAGTTACAAGGATAGACTTATCATTACTGGATGATACAACGAGGGCACTTTCTGCATTGGATGCAGCACATCAGCCACGCGTGCGTACATGAACAAACTTGTATCAGTCTTCTGTGTATTCGAGCACCATGCTTAGGAGAAACACTGGTTTTTGTGTACGACCGTGAGATACAGAGACAAGTAGACATATCTAACTGCATGATGTATAGCAATATCCGTTCTAGATTTTTTTTCTATTTACGTATGTATAAAAAGATGATAGTTTGTTGTGATACTTTCTTGTGCCTTCATTTTGCATAATTTATGCTACTAAGCATAGTTGTCTAGCCCCTCGGTCCTAATGATGCATGCTCAAGCATGGCGAGGGCAGGAAATAAATGGAAACTGTAAATAATTCATACGTGAGAACAGTTCAATTAGTTTAGGCATTGTCTTTGGTCATTTACCAAGACATGTCCTAGCTACTGAAATTGTTCTATTGATTTCATGCATGCATGCAGTATTATTTATCAGTATAACTAAATACATGGATTAGATTGACTTTGATGATGGCTTGGTTTACTTGGTTATTCGTAATGATGCAGTTGCATTTGTGCAGGAAATGGCGACATGTAGGCAACTACATAGTGTCATGCCTCATTAACTGCCTTGGTCACCTGCTGTGTGCTCTTAGCTGCCTTTGACCTTTGCTTGTGAATCAGCTAGCTACAACTGCTGGCAGGTACTATCCCTGCGTTGTTATCAGGTAGCAACGTTGTGTTTTTCTTCCTGTTGGGAGCAAAAAAAAACAGAATATAAACAGTTGAAATTATGATGCCCATTTTATAAAAAATTGGCCACGGATCCGTCTGCCCATCTCAAAGTTTGATGAAGATGGGTAAAATAAAAATAAAAGATCAGTAATGGTTGTCATATAGGGAAGAACGGCTTCCACGAATGCCTTTCCTGTGCTTAGGGTTATACTTTTTAGAAAGTTAAAAACTGGCAAAAAATTATTTCTGACTAAGGGTTTGTACAGTGGGAGAATCATTAGTTCCCATGACCCCATCCAGTCTATAAGCAGATAGCAACACTGGAATGTACCAACATCCAGATTGTACTGGCTAAACCATCATTTTGTGGTGCCCATGACTAGTGTACAATCCTCCCACAATTACCCGGAATCACCTGAACTGCCTGTTCACATGACTGAACAGCTTCACGGTATACATGAGGTCATGGGGTATAATCTAAGATCTTAAATGCATGAGCTGGGTACTGATGACAGTCAGTCACCGAAGACATCATCAGTAACTGACTGCCTACTCCACTGTCTCCCCATGGAGAAGAGGGACTCAGATAACCAGATGGGGAAATAATTTTTTTCCAGCAGTTTGACAAAAGAATAAATGTAAATAAAAAACACGTTTGATTTTAATAAGGTTAAAAATGTAAATGTGCATGTACAGTATTGAAAAAACATTAACACTGTCAGCTATGGATAAATAAATAATGATCTGTCCCCCTATGAGTAAGTGACAGTAAGATGGGAACTACTACACCTACGACTGATGGGGTTGATGCATTTATATCTAAAGCTACTTCACTCATAAGCCTGAAATTAGATATATGTGAATTCAACAACAGGGTCAACCTGTGTGTAAATTTTTTTAACCAGAAAGCATCAAGAATTTGTTTGACTATTTCTAGGTTGATTTCATATGGAATGACCCATAAGTCTCGACCTCCCATCTCCCACCTATTTTTTAGGCCAACCTCCCATCTCCCACCGTTTTGTAGGGCCAACCTACTTTCTGCCACCCCCTCACTAATAGAGTGGTGCAGACATATGTATCCCTTCGTTGGCCAACATGCGTGTGTGCATGGTTGCACTCGTGTGGAGTTTGTACCAAATGTGCATGCAATTTTTTTGTCAGTTTGGTAATTGCTTGGCATTTGATCAATTGTAATTTATTGTTTGTCATTTCGGTGATATCTTTGTGTAAGGCAGTGCCAGTCACATTCAGGTGCACTTTTCAATAATGGCACGGCTGTGGGTGTTCTGTGATGTCGATAATAAATTGGGCATCTTAAGATCGGTCTCATGAATGTTCCATTGGTTCTTATGAATCTTAATCATTCAAATATCCCAGTATTCACTGCACTAGGTGCTGACCAATATAGATCCAGGATAGGACGCCACTGCATGAATATTAAGTGTGATGGGGAGTGACTACTATAGACGCAGAATGCAATGCAAGACAGAGACAAACAGAAAGGTCCATTTGCTGATATACCAATGAGAACTACTGTAAAATTTTGCAGTTTAAGCCAGTATAGTTCTCATGGAATTATTTGCCTCCAGTCTGCATTGTGTTTTCGTCACACTATCTTTGCTGTTTTGTTCTTGAAACATTGTTTCAGAAGAGCGACTTTGGTTCCAAACTTTAGTAGTTGGAAGAGATCTATTCATATAAATCACAGACTCACTGTAACTCACCAATGCATGTACAGACGCACACACGTGCGCACACAGTTAACCTAGTTATGCCACATAATGGTGCCTCGATTTTCTGTTGAGCTTTTCTTGCATCACTGCACCAGAGTTGTCATTTTGTTTGATCTTATGGTAAATGATTATTCTCTCCCTTTCGTTTGATGTCTTCCCAATTTCTCTCATTGTGGGGTTGCTCTGTGATCTCTTTCATGCAAATACCGTGACCTACCCAGGTTCATTATCACTATCACCCAGGGCTAAGAAGTTGTAGATGACAGTTGCATGTGTCATTCCAGTGCCTATGGGGCAAAAAATGACTGGGATAAAAACCAAGTGTGCAGATGTTGTATATTGTCACAAGGCCAAGTAATTCAACTGCCAGTGATTTATTATACTGATGAATCGTTTTTTGTGTGATCGGTGATTTGCTTTCATGCAGGTGCATCCATATTTGATTTGTCATCCCGTTCTGGCATTGACTTTGACCCTGATGAGACTAGGTAAATTCTGAATAAAAAAAAGTAAATGGCTAAATATGTCTAGTCTTGCTTGTTCATTGAATGTGTTTTTTTTTTCTTGTTGCACTGGTTGTTGAGCTGATGAAATATCTGAAATCTTAATAATTAGCATGATAAATTATGTTATGCACATTTTATTTTTAATGGCAATTATCACAATAATTATTTTGAGGGTTGCATCAAGATATTGGGTCTGTAATAAACAAATTGTTTTCATGTGAAATATGTCTATGTAGTTATTCCTCCATTGCCATGTGGATGGTGTTGTAATACATGATGTTTGATTTAATTTTTAAGCCATAATGGCTAATAAATATTGTAACGTAGCTGTTAATTCAGTATACAACATTGCAGGCTGAATTTGATTGGATCAAATGCTTAGCCTGGGTCATCGATTTCCAGCGTGTATGGATTATTACTTTTACAAGATCAGCTGAGTGGAATTTGGCTGTACTGTGTGTGCTACAATGCTGCTACGATGCGATCTGACTTGTATTTGTGAACAATATGTAAGATAATAATATGAATACAATAGGTTAATTATAGCTATTGGTGTTGCGTTATAGCAAGTTTGTTAATCAGATGACAATGGCATAGTGTGAATTTAGACGTTTTGAAGGAGTTTGTGATTATTTATTTTGTAGAATCTTCAGCATAATCGTGACACACATGGAACAAAGTTGGATTTAATTTGTGAAGTAAGTTCTAAAATGGTAAAATATTTGTGGGGCAATCATGGTTTCCTTTGATTATTTAGTGCTATTGACCATTTGAAATTCTGCGCGTGCGTGCGTGTGTGCCAATATGACTTTCCAATGAACCCTAGTCTTATTAATTATTCATTTATTTCCGAGAATCTAAAAAGGAAGGAAGATAATTGTTAAAAATCTTTATTATACACATTGTAATCTTTTTGTCTCCTGTTGTGAAAAATCACTAGTGTCATATTTCCAATATCGTTTAACATTATGGCATTGGTGTTCTTATTATCATCATCACAGATTCATTAGTAAATACCTATGTAAGGCAGCTTATCGAAGAACGATAATTTCCTCAGCTGCATACAGTAGTAACTGTGATAGAGTTGTGTTATATATTCCATTCCATCTGTATCAGATACTTGCCCCAGTGCTAATGAGATTTCAAAGTGTAATATTTCAGGTTGCATGTGATTACAGAATGTGTTATTTTACAACTATTAGTATTAGTCCTGACACTTCCAAATTATGTAAGTCTCACAGTTCGGTGCATGTCAGTACAGATCAATCTGTTTATTCCACACTATTACATCTGTGTACATCAAATAACTAAGTTCTCTTTGATTTCACACTGTAACAACATACAGAATGGCTTTATTCTGGAATGAAATGAATGTTTGCAGCCTGCAAAAGTGATATATGTATGTATGTATGTATGTATGTATCTATATATATATATATATATATATATATATATATATATATATATATATATATATATATATATATATTGGTGTAGTAGACACACCTGTTTTCGATGACAGGATGTAGGTGGGTGGATGATAATAGGGCAGTGATTACTAAGAAAGTCTAGCCAGTTCATAAATTACCCAGTGATGGGTGGGGATGGTTAAAAATATTTTAATACTGTGACTCGCGTTTTAGCTATTTGTTGTGATTAGTGTGGCATAAAGTGTGGGTTTGTTAGGTGTAGAAAGTAGAAAAGTGAAATGTTCTTTGGAATGTGTACTGATTGACCATCTCTAACTGAGCACGTGGAATACGTACTGGAAATGGACATTATACAGGTTTAGACAATTAATCACGTAAGTTGGTATTGAAAGCATGATATATCATCTGATGGAGAATGGATATAATTGAGACATGTATTCAGAGAAATATCACAAATATCTGACACATTGATGGCAACTAAGAAATGAGATTTGTAAGATACATTAAAAATAAAAAAAATTCTATCTACACACACACAAGTAAAATTATTGTAAATATGTTATCTATTGTAACTATGAAAACATGTTCTTTCACTTCCAGGAAATACAGTCTGCTCAGAACAGCTGCCATTTTCTAATGAGCTGCGAAATGGATGTTGCGCTCGTCTCGAGCTTTTACATCATACAAGATCATGGCACAAGTACATTTATTAACATGCATAAAAACTGCGTAGTTGCTTTTATTAGCCACATTTACTAGATGCTGTGCCTCTAAAAGCGGGCATATGTACTTGGTTGTCTTGGCAGCCATTCTGCGACTTGCTTTTTTCCTTCACCCAATCAATTTTCGTCAAAACGTAGACATCTAGGTCGATGACATCAGGACTGTTTTCAAAGAACTGGACTTGTGACCTACTTCATGCGCCATGTGACCTACTTCATGCGCCATGTGACTGCATAATCTAACTGTCTTTGGGCTTCAGCTGACTGTTCACGGAGAATATGTCAGACAAATTTGGCTACTCAGTGTGGGCACAGCACATATGCTACCAGAAAATGTGTGTGTGCAATATATAGAAAATGAAGGACTGTTAATGCTGTTAACTCTTTCTATACCGACTACGACTTTTTACGTAGTTACCCATTCTATACAGACTACGACTTTTTGTGTAGATATAGCATAGGCACATAGGCCTATCAAATTACCTGGAGTACAGTACACGCACACATGTTCCTATGACGTCATAAAATGTGTGTATGTATACTGGCCCGTGACACTTCCAGTTTTTATACTCTGTTCTGTTAAAATCTTCGGTGGTGATTTTGAGCATAGTAAATTATTAAATAAAGCTTTTTTTATTGCAAAATGACTGACACCATGCGCAATGGCAACAATGTTGATGCGTTCTCACATGATTCAGATGTTATTTTAAATAGTAATCAGGCATTTTTTTTAACCAGTCGATCGGTACAAGTTGATGACAACTGGATGCAACTTTGCCTAGTAGAGGATTCAGAAACCAACTGTGATTTTGAGGGTTTCCATGGAGGATGGGTTTTCGACAATTTCATGCATAGAGATACCCTCAAATGTGGTATGGATGGTGGTCCAAGAATAACTGTTTTCTAGTTGTGTTTTGCTACCTGAAAGACAAAAGTTGAAATAAATGTTATACACATCTTGTACTTGTGTTTATGGTCACTAGTATAACAAGTATTCAAGTTGAAAAATACAATCAATTTAGCTGTTGTTCTTTTAATACTGATATTTTTAAAGTGAATAAAAAATGATGGCACGTTTGGAGATTTTTGGTCATTACCTTATTTGATCAAATGTACCATAACTTTGTAATGGATGATACTTTTTTAATACTTTTCTTACCATTTGAATCAGAACTTAATTCTGAAGGTTTCATTCACTGATACTTGCAGTTAAAAAAAGAATTAGTCATGACTACTATAGCTTTAATGAATTAGTTAATTTAATGGATTAGTGATTTTGGCACATTTAACTAACAACAAAACATAATAAAACAGGCAAGATGTTGACATTCTATTTTGTGTGGTTGTAACCATCGTAACTGAAAATTTGCACTGGAAATGTCAGAGATTCAGCTTATGTTCATCAAATGTGGACAGTGGCATGGCAGTTATATGCAGACCTGTGCTATATTAAAGTGAAACAAAAGTTATCGTTTTGCAGCTATGAACCTAAAAAAATAATAAAAACTAACCATGTGCAACTAAGAACACCCTGCTTGCCCACCCGCAACCTTTGATCTGCAACTCTGATTTTAGTTACTTAATATAGCTAGTCTAATTAAGCTTTGTCTAAAATTACGTTTACCAGTATATCATTTTATATATATATATATATATATATATATATATATATATATATATATATATATATATATATATATATATATTACTTTTCTTATGATTCCATATATACATCTGATAATGTGTGTACGTGCAATGTGTGTACTGGCCCCCTATATATGGCGCTATATAAATGTTATTAATAATAATAATAACTAAGATCAAGACTATCAAACCAGTGGTTTACTCAGAATGTATTCTAAAGTGGGAGGTTCTTGTAATTTTCTGGTTGACTGAGGGCTGACAAATCGGGTTAACCTAGACTACATGTGAGGTATTAGTGAGGTAAGCATACAAAGAACCAGTCTCAAACAAACGTTCTGTTTTGACAGAAAGAGGACTAGTTTAGTAAAAACAAAATATTTTCCATAAGTTTGAACGCAAACAGCATAGCCATATCCTGTTGGCAAGTATAAGAATATGTGTGTACAAACATATTTTCATTTGGCGAGTGAAGATAGCCAGACTATGACACTTTTGACATTAGTTAGGGTTATGTAGTGCAGCCTATTTTGTGTGGTTGTTAAGATGTGTGTTCAACAAATTATTTCCTAGTAAACCACAGGCATGATATTCTTAATTGTAGTTGCAAATGGTTTTGTTTTAATACTTCTTATAAGTGATACGCACAAAACCATAACTTTTGTTTCCCATTAAAAATATTGAAAATTTACACAGGCTCGAGAGGGGTTTGGCTTGTGGGTTCTAAATATGATAATACTTCTTGGTAGTTGTGGTAGCCAGCTGACTTGCTAAGTGCAAACATCCGGCTACAAGACGCTGCCTTGTTAACATGTTTGGCCTGTGTATAATGGCCGATTATCACAGAGGGTGCGACGTTGATGTAAAAGGGTATCTATATATAGGGTGTATTTATGTTGCCCACGTGCCTGTGCTGCTGGATAAATGAAAGATGCACCATACAGAGCAGAGGAATGAGAAAGTGGCACTAGGGAGGTGTGCGTCTGTCTTGTGATGTGATGTTTTGCATTTTGTCCGTGTTGAGAATGCTATAGTCTGCATTCCTGGACGTCCATCAACACCAGATCTTTCTTGCTATGATGGATGTTTGACAAATAGCTTCATTGGCTTTTCTGCTACTTGTTCTAGCAGCCATGTCACACTCTGATCTTTGGCTTGTATATAAATGTGCCACCTTTCCAGCCACATACATAATCCCTTTGTAGTCTTTTTGCACAACATGCATAAAGTTTACTGTACAAATGTTTGTGTGTGTGTGTGGGTGAGTGTACGTGTGTGTGCGTGTGATTGGTCACATGTTGATTGCCTTAGTATAAGTTAATAAAATAGTTTCATATTAGCATTTATGCATCTACGAACAATTATTAAGTATATTATAATTACAGCTTAAATATAAAAATATGATGTGGTAAAATGCTGGTATGATGCTGGTTGATTTGCACTTGTCAATGTAATCAGACTAAATTAAGAATCAAATCAGACCCCACGTTAGTTAGTTGAACACACTGGAATGTCCCTGTTCATGATTATGCTTAATGCTTCTCTTTTGTTGTGCCTCTGAGCTCAGGTTCCTGAGAATATAGGCGCTAAAACAACACAATTGTGATTTTCCCCTTTTGATTACATTTTTGTGTGAGGGTGAACTGGTGAAGTGTTAAATTGGACAAGGAGTGTTACGTTGGGAAATTGTCTTGAAAGAACCTTGAGGAGTCTATAATTTTGGGAAGCCAAATTTGGGGAAATTTGTCTATCCTAAAACAATTTTTTTTGGTAAAAACTGGTTATTCTCATTAGTAGCTGCCAGTTGTCTATAGCAATCTGAATCTACATAGTGTTATGAAAAGGAAAGAGAATATAACAAGAATTACATATCTAGAAAAAGTGTTATATGAAATATATTTAATCATATTAAATATGTGACTTTCCTGCACAAATTATTGATCACCAGGAATTAAATGCATAGCTGGCCGGTCTTGTTCTATTGTGCCTGGCACAGAAACCAGGCTCCATTTGCCTTCATCAACATATCAGTGATGTTTAGTACCCTTCTCCCACCTTGGGGCTAATTGAACCAGCTTTCAGAGTATATGAGAAGATGTGTTGAAATAGCTCATTTGATCCACCAAATTAACCAGTCTGGATAAATGCTAAAGTTGCAGGATTAGAATTCCTTATGTTAATCCCTGCAGGATTAACATTTAGATTGCAATCCCATTTAATTGGGCCACCAAAATATAGGGATTCTTGTGTAATGTAATGAGATTACTGGCAATAAGAACTTGTAGTAATTGGCTTATTAATCTGACTACCAACATCCTACGAGATTTCTGAGTCAATATGTCAATTTGACTTATACAGCTATGTTGAATACAAGTTGTAATGAGATAGATCACTTGTGGAAAAGATTGTATTTGAAATGCTCACACCAAATGTATGACAAAATTGATCATTTGTGGAATATGTAAAAGAGAAAATTGTAAACATGCTGTGAATGTCATGAAAGCCTATGGTTGTAAGCAAACATGTCCCCTTTTGTTGTTAAAATGAGTTGTCGGTGATGCAGAAAGACATGCTTGGTTTGACAGGCTAAAGTAGAATTATTTGTGCGGATGTGATTACTGCTTCTTCCTGTGTCAGCATGCCTGGGGAATTCTCCACAACTAGCAGCTAACTGTTCATGCTAGCAAATTATGGTTTCATTTTCTTCTTTTTATCAACATATGTTGATGATGATGATAGGTTTTCATCTGGCAGTGAAAATTGTAACTTTTTTGGATTTTCCATAACTACTGTTGGTCAGAATCATTGTGTTGTGTTTGCATTATGGGTAATTATGGAGCAAAGTTACGGGTCAAAGCACAGACAGTCGTTCGTTAGAAGCTTGGTGGTACTCATATTTGTGGTATTGTGTATGCAAATTAATCATGGAATTGTGGATCATACTGCAAATTCTGTTCACGCTTTGTATTAATTTCCATGCTAGATATTTTCTTGATGTATTCTAGCTGATGTAAGGTGATAATGGGTATTATATTACTATGTGATGATGGAAATGTCAGGATGGACCTGCCTTTTATGAGCAAGCGGGTGAGAAATTATTAATTATCACATGATGAATATATCGATCATCTGTTTTCCAAGAAGTATCATGCCTTGGCCAGAATGTGAATGAATATTGTCATCATAAAAAGTGAATAATTGATTATTTTCCACCGAGATCTACATGTCCTGGTAGATAATACACTATTTAAACATTTGAAATTACATAAAAATGCATATTCTTTGATGGGTGATAGTAAAACAAACAAAATAATTTTTTTTTTCATTTGTAAAGGTTTAAGTTATGTATTAATCGTTAATAAAAACCGTTAAATGTGGATAACATTTATTTGAGCATTTCGGATCATAACACAGAACAGTGAATCTCACCTGGATAACTTGAACATGTGTTTTACAAAGCAGGTAAATAGTATTATGGCTTTGCTAAGGATACTTCTGAAATAACAATGACATAACCTGTCCATTTTCATAAGAAGTTGTGTTGCAGAAGCCAAAGAGTATGTTGACTATTTACTTTTTGTTGTGTCGGCGATGTGCCCCAAAAATCAAACACTGCTCAAAACTATCCCGTCCCTGACGGGAAAGCCAGCACGCTGCCGAGATCGATGGGACTATTTAGAAATGGTCTCATCTCGAGCCCATGTGCGACGAGTCTCCTTGGTGTGCAGCCTGCTTAAGAATGACATTTGTTATTGTTTTATCAAAAGTTACTCCAATATCCAGATACTGCTGTACACCCCCGTAGGCATTCTGCTACAACATTATTGCCGTACACACTACCTGCTTGGTGCTTCTCAAGCGCCCGACCAGGAAGCAGCTCTGGCTACGCGAGCTAGAATCAGTGGGTTAGAGAGACTACCACTTTTTGAGTCCACGACAGGTTACACCTTTAACCCCGGTGTGGGATCTTTTACTTCCCCTGGCATACTAGATAGAACAGACTTGCAGCTTTTACTGCCTCTTGCAAAAGACACATACAAAGTAGGGTAAACGAAATTGCCCGAGCTTCGAAACGACAAGTGGCATTGAACCACCATCCTCTTGATTGGCAGTCTGGTGCTTTAACTACTGCACCACTACACCACTGCACTTCAACTGGTGAAATGACCAAGTACACATGTATTGTGGCAGAAAAAGTTGGGCCAAAAAATCAGTGTAATGGTTTTCAAGTTGTGGACTGCCGCTGATGCCCAATCTGGGACGTACATTTGACACGCACTGCACCTGCATTTGTCCTCCAGCAATCTGCTGGACAGACTTTCATGCAAACCGCTGTGTTCTCAGCTTCCTGATTAAGTTCATGAATTATTACTCAAGTCAATTTGAAGTTAAACATGCACGCAATTCATAAGGGATTCAAACTTACGGCTGGGTGAAGGGTAGGTGCCTAGACTCTTGTTCCAAGAAACGTGATTTATTGTTGTCTATCAGCGGTCGGTTTGTGGAATGTTTATTTCGGTATGTGGAATTTTTTATTGTTTGTGGTGAGTTCTGTAATAAAAAAGCAGGAACGAATTTAACCCAAAACATTGTTTTAGAATCACATGACATATGTAATGTTGTCTCCTCATTATCCCTATAGTCCGGGGTGAGGCTGGCACCAATACCAGTTGTCGATTTTTGTTTCCCCTTCATTGCTAGTCCCGTTTCACTGCCATCTCCACTCCCCTCCATCCCTCGCACTCATTCTCTAATCTCCTACTCCCGCCAAATCTTCACGCAGTCCTCCTGTCTCGGTTTTCCTCTTCTTCTCTAGTGCATCTGCTCTCTTTGTCAACCGTACCCCTTACATTATTTTCATGTGTCCAGCCCATCAGTTATTAATATAGACAAATGTCATTGAAATAGGTGTGCTTTAACTAAACCATATTTTGTGTCATATGACGAAATAAAATACTTTCATCTGAGTTCCGCGTTTTCAAAAGCAAAAAGCTCAACTATTATAAGGAAATAAAATACTTTCAAATAAATGAGTTCAGTGTTTACAATAACAGAAAGCTGAACTACTGTTGTTTTGTTTCATTCACTTAATCATTGTAACTATAAGAAGTACTCATTACAAGAATGATATTCTTTGTTCAGTTCCACATATATTTCTCCTTGGTTTCTGACTAAATTATCCGACCTGTTTCTTAACAATATTTAAATTTCAAAATTACAGTGGTATATCACTATTGATGTAACTTTCGGCCAAAGTGACATGAATAGCGAGGTGACCGTCTTAGCATGACTTACATGTCCTATCCTTTCCTGGTATTGAAATAATTTGGGACTGTCCCAGGGTGACCATAAAGGCGTGGTGGCTGTAGTACAGAGGCGAGCGTAAAGCGAGGTCCTAATTTGTCTGGTGTTGTTGTTCATCAAGAAAGTGATTGCTTGCTGGGAAAACATGTTCCTGGACTACTTAATATAGAGCGGCAGACTAAGGGGATGGGCCACTGGCACAGCCCATTCTTGTGAGCTTCAAGCAGAGGTTCCCTTGTGGCCTTTTTGTCTCAGGTTGGGATCAGAGTTAATCTGTTAATGTTCACACTTAAACCTGCATCACCCCTGGCTTCAGGGATTGCTGGGATGGTGGTCACTGCCCCAAGATTGTTTCCATGGACACCAGCATTGGTGTTGTCTGCAATTGCTTGGTCAGTTATTGGAACCAAATATTTCACTTCACCTCGTTTTCCCTCCACTTGTGTCTTGTATACTGAACAAGTTATTGTCAGTTAATCTGGAATATCCAGTAATTTATTTCAGAGACGATAATTATCCATTCAACTTTACATCTAAGTTGTCAGCATATCTGCCTTATATATGGCAAATGGAAATTATATACTATCAGTGGTGTATTTAGGGTGGGCATTGGGCAGTGGCTCTCCTTTGGCTTAACTTTGATTTTTTTGTGTATATAACCTGTTGCACTACTACATGGTAGCATGGTAAACTATTGGATGACTAAGCTTGCCCCCCCCACCCAGCCCCTAAGCCTCCCCCTTTGCAACATCCTAGATATGCCACTGTATACTATATTGTATCATTGCTTCCGTATTTAACTCATAACGAACATTGTATTTTGGCATGAATCTTAGGTTCCTTGTTTGCTAATGCAGTTTATAATGGCAATAATTAGTGATAACATCAAGAGGTATGGTAACTGCTTCCCACCATTGACTGGTACCAAGAGATTATTCAACCAAGGAAAAAGAATTGAATGTTCAGAGGTTTGTTAAATGACATAACGTCTATGCAGACCCTTAAAATGTTGCCATTTCCTGATAATCACCACTACACAGATTTCACACTTGTTTTTGCTTGTATGTCAGTTGTGTGATTACACAGATCACCCACTAGGCTATGGTTGCCAACATCCATGTGAAAAACAAACTACAGTCGAGCCTCGTTATAACGCCTTGGTCGGGGTCCATGATTTCAGACCGTGCTGTACGTGAGGCACATTAGGTGTTCCCATATCTGCCACCAGGGAGCTACTAAACAACAGCGATCACCACCTGCTGCACCAAGTCCAAGTAAAAAACTATATGATTTGACACACGTAGTATGTAAGCTGATTAGACATAGAAAACGACAACAGGTAGAACTAGTAATTGCTTCATGTTGTCCTTCAACTGATCTTGATTGAAGCATAAATTTATGACACACCACTTAACATCGATTCATCTTTTCATATGCGGATGACGAATTCATATTTTCGTGCACCGGTAGCGCCATGGGTTAGCATTTGGCATGTTTGTTTCGCATTGCGAAAATGATTAGATTTACAATTCAATGGAAGCTTGCCATATCACCCCAGTGTTATATTGGTATTGCATACTAAATTGCAGTTAAGGCTGTTTATCTGATTCTTACGCGAGGCGTATTTGTGAATCTCGATTCCAATTTACAAACCGCTAAAGTGAAGCCAGCGACAGCGATTGATGTCAGCTGCAGCGCAAAACAAACAACACGTTGATACTCATTCATTGACTTGAGAATTATCAAAGCAAATCTAAATAGGTTGAAACAGGTCCATTTGGCATTTCCACCTGGTGGCAGAAAATCGGGGTCCACGACCGACCGCCTCTTATCCAAATCTGCGTAATAATGAAGTGCGACTGTATGTTTAGTTGGATCAGTTGACCTGTGAAGAGGTTTCGATTTGTAAATTCATTGCTTTCCTGTAGTGTTTACAGCAACTCAGTTAGGATGTAACTGTACCTTAAATACCACAAATCAGCTTGGATTGAATGTACCGCAGTCCAGGAGGGTGACAAATGCTGTTCGTTCATGCACCAGCACAAAGTACTTGTTTGCCCGGTTAATGTAAAGCAATGATAACGTATCTGTGATGATAGAAGTCATCCGATGTAGATTACCTCTTCGTGATGGGCGTGGTGCTAGTCACCTTTGTGACCTTGCCATCGAAGCAGAACAGTGTCTGTAGACTTAGTTCTTTGGTCATGGCCAGGAAGTGGTATATGTCTAGACTGGCCCTTGGCTCTGGCCATGCAATTGTGTATGGCCTTTGGTTATGGCCACACAGTAGTGTATGGCCCATGTCTGTGACTAGGCAGTGAGGTATGGCCCTTGACTCTGACCAGGCAATTGTGCATGACCAAATGTTGGCTGTTGACAGACAATAGTGCATGGCCGATGGCTGTGGCCAAACTGTGGTGTGTAGCCCATTAGATAAGGCCAGACAGTAGTGTATGGCCATTGGGTGTGGCCAGGCAGTGACATGTAGCCAACTGTGGTAGCCAGACAATTGTGTATGACAATTGGCTGTGGCCAGACAATAATGTATGGCCAAGCAGTGATATATAGCACTGTTGTGGCCAGAGAGTGATGTATAGGCCTTGGCTCTGGCCAGACAATTGTACGTAGCCATTAGCTGTAGCCAGGCAGTGATATACAGCCCTTTGTAGTGGCCAGGCAGTGATGTATAACCCTTGGCCCTGGCAAGGCAGTGATGTATGGCCTTTTGCTGTGGCTAGACAATTGTGTATGACTTTTGGCTGTGGCCAGACAATAATGTATGGCCATTACCTCTGGCCAGGCAATGATATCCAGCACTTTGTTGTGGCCAGACAGTGTTGTATAGCCCTTGGCTCTAGCCAGACAATTGTGTGTAGCCATTGGCTGTGGCAAGGCAGTGATGTGTGGCCCTTTGCTGTGGCCAGGCAATAGTGTATGACCCATGGCTGGCATTGGCAGTGATATAATTATGGCTTTTCGCTGTAGTCCTAGGTTGTGGCCAAGCTTTTGTGTGTGGTGCTGGCCTGGCAATGTTTTGTGTTTTGGCTGTGGCCAGGCACTGGCAGTGATTTGTAGCCCTTGCCACTAGTCCGGGCAGTGACTTGTCCTGATAAATGGCAATGAGTAATACGCTGCCATTGGCGGTGGCCTAAGCCAGATCTCCCTCTCTGTCTTGCAGTCAGATGTCACCAGACATGTAGCAGCAAGCTGTTTTAGTGCAATACACAGCTGTGTCTGCTGCATTAACACCTTGGGCATGATGTGTATTTAGTGATTTATTGAAAATCCATCAGGCCTGAGTGATAGTTTAGACCCGACAGAATCAATAAAAACATGCCACTCAGTTGCAACATATGCCATATTTGGTGTCCAGAAATAATCACAATGCAATGGCATGCATTCTTTTGATAGTGGTTAGACTCCTGTAGTTCAGTTATATTGGATCAAAACGTGCGATCTACCAGTGACATGAAGATTTCCACCAGACATGTATATATGATGTAAGCCTTTCAGCCAGTGGTGTATTGGGGGGGGGTGGCAGTGGGCCTTGGCCCATCTTTGGCTTAATTGTGATTTTTATGTAATCTGTTGTGCTACTACATGGAAGCATGGTAAACTAGTGGGTGACTAGGCTTTGCCCCCCCATTTGCCCCCCCCGCGAGGTCCTAGATACACCACTACTTTCACCGGTCATTTTATTTTGTTATTACATTTTAGATAGTATGTTTGGGTAATATCTGGTATTAATAGTTTGAAATCATACCGCATTTAATTATATTTACTTACCGCGCCTGAAAGCAGATCCAGGGATGTTTTTTACATCGCAAATTGTAAATCTACGATTTCATATCCTGAAGGAAAATTAACATTTCTACAGAAGTGTATGCAGCAGTTGATACCAAAATATGATGAAAAATTTGGAAATCAGCCATACATGTATCGAAGCCTCTGGCAGGAGAATAAATGAACTCATTACATAATTTAACATGCAGACAGTCGGTGCGTGCTTCCAGGAAGAACTAAAACTTCTCATCCTGTTCTTGGATTCACCCAGGATTCACTGCGGGTCTTATCGGACTACCTACATTAGTGAGCCAGTGTGAATGGTATATGCAAGAACTTGTATAACGTCTGCAAGCCATGTGTGCAGCTAGTGATGCTGGTGGGACAACTAATCTGACCAGGGACATGTCCGTAGATGATTCATTAGCCCTGGTTATGGCAAGCGGGCCTGCCTAGTTGAGTGTAAAATGTTCGCTAGAGATTTAGGATTTGATGCAATAAAGCTGAGATTTAGTTTGGACCTATGTGTAGCGCAGCAGACGTATCATCCGTGTTTCTGTAATAAACACCTGCCAGTTTTTACGGCTGAAGCACAATATTTATGCGATACATCAATCTTCAGAATCAGTAGTTTTACTTAATTTATACATAGGTACCTCATTCATATATAAATTTAACTAAAAAGATAATTTCTTTAAAATTCAATTCATTATACATGTTAAGAAAAAATATATGATTTAATAAAGTTTTTATGGTTATCATTTTCGATTTATTGAGATAGAATTTTGGCTAGGTTTTTTTTTGTTGATGACAATTTTTTGTTTTAATATGAGACTGCCAGTAGCATGACTGCTTCATCATATCAACACATCTATTTCATATTGCCAGTTGTCATTGTCCTATTGATTATATGCTGCATATATGCGTTTGTGCCTCTTTCTATTGATTTGTGCCTCTTTCTATTGATTTGTGCCATCAGATGTAATATAGGCGTTGAAATATGATGAGATTGACTTGTGCAACACCAAACGTAACATGACATACATAACAAACATAACAGCCAAACTGTGAGGAAATAACTTCATTACAAATATCTTCTTTCTTTTAATGGCATGATCGCATATGGATGTGTATGGACATATTGGTTTATTAATGTGTTGCAATAACATTGTGTACCAACAAAAAATTACAACTGGATCATCTGCCTATGTGACATCAGGGAAATTACAGTGATGAGTTGGTCTGGCCTCCTTCCACAGATAAGGCGGGATTGACATTTTCAACCTGTAATAGCTTGTACCCGGTTATGTTTTGTTTTTTAATCATTTTTAATTATACTTCCACTAAAGGTTGCACATTGGATCTGGTGCCTTCTGTAAACAATTTACATTTGTTTATGCTAACAACAGACTTCCATGCCTATAACTCTAATGCACAGTGTGCCCAGTGAATGTGCTTGAAAATTGATTACTGTTAATTGGTTGCTATTTATCTTGGCATTCTATGCTATTGAGCTTGCACATGCTGCACATGCAGCATGCACCCAAGTAGCCGTCTTCAAGTCTCCTGTACCTGTACAGTGTCACGACTAGGACAAAGTCTGACGGATTTTTGCCGCTGTCACCACGCCGCACATCTGTACAGCGACGTGGGCGTCAAAATCAATATGCGCTTGCTACACCTGTTCAGGCCACATAATATGTTACAGTTGATGTAACCAGTCACTGTTGTTATCGTTGCTTGTTCTGCTCTGTCAATGTATATAATTCATATCCTTGTGGCTTCATTATGTTGTATGTTGTGGCTTCATTATGTTGTATGTTGTGACTTCATTATGTTGTATGTTGCTCTGGTTGCCCCAAATCCTCTGGCTCTGGTTATTCCTCTATCTGATTTTAGTTTTTGTAGGTTTCCAGAGAAAAGGAAATACTGTGTAGACTGGGTCACTGGCTTGCTAATTGTGAATTCAACTTGAAAATACATAAATATGTATACGAGTTGGGAAAGTTTTCATATTATTAATGAAGTTTAAATATTTTGGCAGTTTGTTTGCTTAAGATTAAAATATAGTAAACAGTTAATGCTTCCCGCTTTTTCATGAGCCCTTTGCGGCATTTCCATGAGCAGATGTTAACAGCTATGGTTTGGGAACCTGTGCATTAGATATGAGAATAGGAACGTGAAACCTGACCAGCCGGTGGGTGGACATGACGCAGGCACTGTGAGTAAACTGAATTCAACTGTTTCACAGACATTGCATCATATCCCTATACCCACCCACTCACCCACCCATGGTATAACATTTCCAGCTGTCGATCACTTGAGTCGCGCTTGCACAATCACTGAAGTTGACTTTCACGATCGTATTTTTAACGCATGCTACCGGAACAGAACGGATAGCTATGATTCACTTGACGTATACGATAATCACATTGGGAGAGATAGTGCTGAAGTTTATGATGTCAGGAAGTCATTTATCATCAACTACACTAAGTATTTGAGAATTCTTTTTTGGAACCTCGAAACTCCTTGAGATGTCCTAGAATTGGGTTATTATACCTGCAAGGTCACAAGATCATGCAGACAAAGTACAGTGAACTGAAAGTGTAGCTTGTTGGTTCTGGAAAGCAGTCCAAAAGCCCCCAGGGATTCTTTACAAATCACTTACCTACTGATTACTTTATTACATTGATAGTCCTATGTAGCTGGAAGTAAATAGGTTAAGCGTAAGGAGATATTGTCTGTTATGTTACTTTCCTAATTGTATTTTTAAAGTTCAGAGTCTTAGGCTCTTTAGCTGATGAAATATTAACATTTAAACATTCTATGCACATCTTGTAGTATTTCATTAGTAGTAGTATTTTAAATTATTTATTTAGCAATTCTACACTATTGTGTATTTATCTAAAAATAATTCTTATTAGTCACAGTATTTTAATCTATTTATTTATTTAGTAATTCTTGACTATCTTATACATTTGTAATATGCTGTCTGTGTGAAGTGCCACAAACTGTTTTGTGATTTGGTGCTGTCACTGCCATATCAATCACAAAGACCAAACTTAAGATGTCAACATTGTCTAGTGAAGTAGAAATTTCTATAAAACATTAGCCCAATTTTCACTCTTGATACATGTTCAAATCAACCATGAAGATCTGATCACTGAGATCTATTTGCATGATAGAAACAAGCATTGCGGAAATCTGTGCATTGAACGTTGCCAAGTGTTTTGGTATATCGTCAAACCAGTGTCGTTAAAATATTATTTATTTCACTGCGGTGCAGAACAGTCAAGGTGTGGGCAGAGATTTGGGTGTGATTGAAGTAATGTCCTTGTTTCAAGTCAGTCAGGAGAAAGCAAGCTGAAAAGCCACATGCTCAAAACAGTAACATGAGATTCTATGCAGATGTCAAGTTAAGTAAGAAGATAAACTAAAGCATCTAATGGACATCAGCTGGCTGCATATGTGATCTCGTGGTTAGGCTTTGTAGCTTAAAAAGAAGTGCAATCCAACATTTAGGTTCATGTTGACAGAATAAGGGGTGTCCATGGATTGATTAATGGGTCTCCATGGATTGTTTAAGGGGTATCCAGGGATTGTTTAAGAGTTCTGCAGGTATTGTCTAAGGGGGTCCAGGTGTTATCTAAGGGGTGTCCAGGGATTGTTTAAGGGGTGTCCAGGGATTGTTGTAGCGGAGAACCTTTTAGCAGCATAAAATTAATAATTCTTACTCCTGTGCAGTTATCATAACCTTGATAAAATACATCTTTCAAAATGTGTTGTATAAATATGTGATCAAAAGAGGGTACCATGATATTAATTATCTATTTTTTTCATCAAACAAATATTGTAGATCAGCATTAATTATATTTGTTAAGCTTTCAGCAACATCATGCTTGGACTCCAATATTTAGGATAGCCATTTTTCAATGTTTCCATTAATCATTGCATTTCTACCCTAGGAGTGACCAATGATAAATTTCCACGGTGTACACAACTTGCAGTTATTCATAACGGTGCTTTTAAAAAATCATAACGGCGCTAATAATTGTCGCACAAATGTGATTGAGGTATCATTTTGTTGCTAAAACGACTGTTATAATAAAATGATAAAAACTACAGCACATAATCTTATCATGGGGATATTACTATTTGAATTTCATCAAAAAAGGAAAGCAATTTTTTTTTCACCCTGCCACCAGATAATTACTGAGTGGCTATACATATGTCCCTATGTCCAACTGGAAAAAAATTTTGACTTTTATTTTTATGATTTTTTTCTAACACCGGGCTATGCCGATTCAGATAGGCCCATCAGTCCCACATCTTTTACTGTGGCAGTGCGGGTAGTGGAAGCTGGCAGAAATTCTGATGGCAACTTGCTGATATTTACCTCAAAAAAGCCCCCAACATCGTTCTAACTGTCTGAACTAGTATAATAACATAATTCACTAATGCTGTCATTAAATTTGCTGAAATATTGATGTGGAAGCTTGAAATAATCCAGCCTAAAGTGAACTGTGAACACAGAATGAAGTGAGAAAACAAAATGGTGGATTAGTAAATAAAAAGCCCAGGCAACATATATTTGTAATGACGATGCTCATTCGCTGCGTATTTGAATAGGCCAATCATAGAACTTTCCTAAGGTATAACATGTTACACATTTAGGTAGTATGAATGGAAAAGTAAATTTATTCTGTGGAGTGTAGAAAAAGCAGCCAAATATGGCCAAGAACTATCTGACATGTTTTGTAAGTTAGATCGTCATTAGCTATCATTGACGAAGGGTGATTCAGCTTTCCAATGATACCATTCGTTCTCATGTGAGGTACTGGTGACAGAAACGAAAATTTTTACTACAGAGTGATTGGCCCAAAATTGGCCCAAAATCGATCAGAACACTTCGCACTGATTGTGCTGGCCAAATTCGGCCCAATGGTCACTCCTAGGGTTAAGAAACTGCTCGGACTGCAACTTTTCCAGCTCTAAATATAACACCAGTGCACTGTCTTTTAAAATGTCAAGAACCACCACGTATTTCCACCTATTATTGGCTCAGACATAGTTGGCAAAAAACAACCGAAAATCAATTGTCAGTAAGTTAGTTATGGCTAAGCAATCATTGAGCGTCAAAAGTAAAACCAATAACCACCACCACCAGTAAATTACACGACAACCTTAGACATACTCAATGGCAAAAAATAACTAAACTGTTTTAGAGCAGTTTTATGCATATTGTGGTACATAATTGTAACAAATATGATCTACACAATGTATATTTTATTGATTTTATTGATTGAGTTAAACAGTTACATGATGTAATTGAAAAAGTAATAAAAAAATAAATGAAAGTACTGTGTACCAATTACTTTTAAAAATAAAACACCAATTACTTTTTAAAATAAAACACCAATTACAGTTCCAGAATAAAAATTTATATTTCAAATTATGATGTAATTGACCCCAAGTCTGAATTTTTTTTATATATCTCCAGCCTGCTACCCTTTGTGTACTCTACATTATATAATACACAAAACATTCCATAGTTTATGGTGCTGCTCAACAGTGTTTACTTGAAGGAACTGTAGCTAGAAGTTGGCTTCAGAGTGGCCAAGCGTCTGTGTGTGGCTGGGTATAATCATAACCAGCAGGTTTGTTGATTAGTGTCACTGACACACTGCGTCCCTGGGGAAAATATGTGATGCTTGCTTCCTAGGAATCCCACAGTCTGCAGAAATGAAGATTGATTAACATTCAGAACAAACTTTACAATCCAATTATCAACCAAGAGCAGCTGGTACATCAGAAGTTGAGGTCAATCTAGTCAGTACAATTGTACATGAGTACATTGTTGTATTGAGATTTGAATATGGGTGTTCAGGAAATGATGATGTTGCAATATTTTTAACATGTACTTTCTTCATTTTAACCCAAATTTAATTTTCTTGCTATTCTATGATTTTCAGGTTTCTGACTTGTTAACTGTACACACAAACTAATCCAATGCTTTCTTGAAATTTTGCACATTGAGTTTTATAAAGTATGACAACTTATGGTATATTTTTCTTTATAAAGTGTTGTTTTTATTACATTTTGTAGTCTCATATTGAAGGAGAAAATCTGAATATATTTCTTTAAAATAATTTCTAAAAATAGTTAAGCTAATATGTACTGCTCTTGTTCTTAAAATAAACTTTCTTGTACTTGCTCTTGCTTGGCATTCTGATTTAGTAAACCTTGCCAAGCATGTTTTATTTAGGGCTTGCTTGACATCTATTTTTAATGAGATTTAAGAGAATAACTGGATTGCCCTCCAAATCTACAAGCTCCAGATGTAAAATTGCCAAGAAAACCATTGGTTTATCAAGATTCCAAAAATTTTTCATCATATTTAGCCCGACTATATCTGATATCTGTCAGTTCTATTTTTAAACATATTCACACTACCAGCATTAAAACAATCAGTTGATGATTTGTTCTAATAATTTACCATCCTCTGTGTCTTGTCTTATGTCCAGTGTATGCTAATGCTACTGTGTGCCCTCTAATTCTGCTACTGTCTAGAAAATATTTATCAGTAGCTTCATAACCATTTAATATTTACCAGGTCTTATATTCTGATTAGTGCATTGAGCATTCTGTGTGTTTTGACATTGAACCAATAACGTGCTGTGAGGGTGGTACTTGTCTTTGTGGTTCTGGTCCATTCCATTGATTGTGTTGACTACCTGTTCTAGGTAGTTTACCTGTAGCCCACTCAGGCCCACTGCTACCTGGTAGTAATAACTTGTTGCCTGTTTGTTTGTCACATCTTAGCTTTTGGTCATAAGTAGTAATTTATTAGCTGCACATTGGTCTGGAATTACACGTCAACATCATGTCTGTTTTTTCTAGAAGGTGATTCCCTATAATTTTTTTCATTAATGTTGGATTAGAAAGCACTAACAATAGTGTGTTATTGCTGTGAGCTTATATACATCATTAGTGTGGTTTTCTTCACCAAAACTGTCGTGGGGAGATGACATGTCTCTTTATGTTGCATTAAAACATTGTTAACACTTAATGTTTGGGAACTTAATTGGTATTTATCTCTTGAAATGGTGAACATTTTGTTGAATAAATTTTTACAAGTAGAAAATAAGAAAGCTATTTATGCAATAATTTATTACTATTAGTACCAGTATGTCACATTGTGGAGAGTGATTAGGTGACATGTTTTTCAGTAATTTAGTATCACAATTCGTTATATGTCATATGTAGCAGAATGTGGAAGAAGACATTTTTAATCCAAATCAGTGTGGACTGTCTGTTGTGACAGATCTATACTGTTTTCCTATCAGGTAATGCTATCTTCGGTCACCAAGCAGACAAAAACTGCTCAGGTCGCTAGAAATGTTTTTGTATTTACATTGGTGATTGGGGGAGTGGGTGGTTCTATCCTGTTTAAATGAAGCTATGGATGGATGGATCAGGATGATATGGCTCCTGAGCAATCAAATATGCTGTATTTGTAATCATAATTAATTTTGGTTTTGAATGAAGCTATAATTGAAAAAAAAAATTTGGAACAGTTACATAATTTCTAATTCATTCAGTATTTTTTTCATGGCACTTTTGTGAAAAACTCCCAAGACTTAATTATGACAACTGCTTACATAAAGGAAATTCATTACTGAATAAACTTATGGAATAAACATTTGGTCGCACATAATGTATCTGTAATTGAAATGGTGTAGCTATAATTGATATGAACATTTAGAAGTGTTATTGTAATTGAAATGAAAAATTAAAAGTAATTGATTTGATTTTGTTTAATTAGAACAAGCACTTGGCCATATGGTGCGGCCGTAATACCTCTTCAAAAGTCCAATCACGTGGTTCTGATGGGCTCATCGCAGTTGAAGCTGCTTGGTGCCGTTGTGAGTGCCATAAATATTAGATATGTTTGGCAGTCGATTGCCAACGCTGGTGAAGCGCCATCGTGAATTGTCTGATAGTCGACTGTGCTTGTGTACCAGAGATGAAAAGACAGAACACTAGGTGACTCCGCAATGGCTCTACTCAGGAATGAAGATTACTGTGCCAGTAGCAGATGCATGCTCATAAAGCATTCTGATAACTTGTGCTCCCTGACATGCTGAAGGGTGCCTCTTTCCGTGACTAGGGCAATATCAGCAAACCATTCACAAGGTGTTTTAGAGAATAATCTCCAGGCAGTCAGCATGTCCTACATACAAACACAGCACTGATAAGTGTCAAATCCATCTTTGCCACCAGACCCACCCTTGGGGTATGTGTTACCTAACTGGCCATAAAGACAAGTGCCTGTCACTGAATTGATACCCAGGAATATACTAGCAGTCAGTTAACAGCTACCCTGAAACACCAGCTGTCAATCAACAGTAATTACCCAGGAAGATACCATCTGTCAATCAACAATTAACCCCAAGCAGGAAGATGTTGCCTTTTAATCCAGGCTGGTATTTTGTGATGAAACCTGCACTGTTGCTCTTGATTGGAAGTTGATGCAGTGTTACTTTTCAAATAGGCATACAGATCAATCTTTGCCTGTCTGCTCAGGTTACTAAAAAACTGTGTGTGTGTGGTACTCCATCCAGAAAATAATGAACGTTTTCGTTCAAATCTGGACCATAGCCTAGCAACAGGAATCACCACTTTTTCTCCCAGGGTGGCCAAGTTATTACCTGTACATTTAAATGGGATATATGATAACAACAACTGTTAGATACAGTGCTCTAATTGTATACCTATGATGTTAAACCAGGTCCGTCCTCAGGGTTTTGAAAAGGGGGTTTGGGAATATACAATCAGCCGGGAATTGTTGAGATGATTTATGAAAAATTTTACACTTAAAGAAACACATTCTCAGGAAGGCATGTAAAAGTAGTGCTAGAGCTGTGTCACTACAGGTAGAATTCATGACGGTGTTACGGTGACAGGGCTCCATTTCAGCTACAGTGTGTACTGCGCTCAGCTCACCTGTTTTATCCTGAAGCACAGTGCACACACTGAGGCATTTGCCATATCTGTTGCCAGAGGGCAGTACAATTCCAGGCACCTATCATTGCATTTACTTGGCAGCTGATTTAGCCTGTGATCTCTTGTGGCCATCTGAATGTCATTCGGGTTTGTAGATGGCAATGTCTGGATGGTTAGATTAATAAGATGCCACCTTCCAAACTCTACAGCACTGTAACAGAGACAAAATTCTCAGCTGCATTTAGTAAGCATGTTTAAATGGTTTAATTAGCTGCTTTTTTAATCAAAGCTGATGTGGATGCTTATTTTTGCTGATGCATAAATTGAAGGAAGTTCACAAATGCAAACTAATCCGATGCTGACTTACGCCGCATTAAAAAGCTCAGCTTGTAAAACACAATGGCTCAAGTCTGAGAATGTGTATCGATTGGCATAGACTAGTTAATGGCCTTCCACATTCACGTTGTCTCACACTCATGTAGTGTGCCTACGTGTAAGGCAACAGTTAACCAATATAAATGTTGTATTTGGCTCTTCTAAGATATTCACCATATATGTGATATATATATATATATATATATATATATATATATATATATATATATATATATATATATATATATATATATATGTATATATATATATATATATATATATATATATATATATATATATATCACATCACCAAGAAATTTAATCAGCCAAGGATGTACAGAAAATAATAAACTCATACTTTCATCAATCCAGAATTGCATGAATCATGTTGCAGTGGTACATTGTTTGGTACACATATCAATCTCCATACTCTGTGTTATGCATTTACCCCCTGTGCATAGTGGGGTATCTTACATCTCCTGGTTTGATAGCTAGCAAGTAGACGGGAACTCATTCTTTAGCGCTTATCCTGCAGACAGAAATGTTCTACTTCCTGCCTATATGTCTGGGAGAACTTTCCCAATGGGTGGGATACGGATCATGGAATCTTCCGATCACAAGGTTAGTACCGTAAGTCACTGTTCCCCGTCGCAACCAATGAATGCCATATTGTGCCAGTCCAAATGCCCTTAATGTATGTTAACTGCATCATTGCCATACAAGTACCCTCATTATTTATGCAAATCCAATATCCTGGCTGATGATTTTGCGAGTGCATGGCTGTACTATCACACCTCATTGAGACTTCAGTGCACCAGGAAATTACACACACTCAACTGCCTCATGCGAGTCTCCTCCCGTTGATCCGTTGAAATCACTAATTTCCTTGGATGCAGTTTTGATCGAGCTATCTCCACATGGACGGATAACCACAAGGTTCAGGAATGTGGGCGACATTCCTCGAGTTGTCTGCAGGTCTTATTGGTGCCTGTTTTTATCTTGTAGAGACAGTATGACTGAGTTCTTCAGTAGTTGCAGCGCAGTAATCTCGCTCCTCCACCAGATAAAGCTAGTTAAGATCGGACAAATTCTGCGTTTGTCTGGCAGCATCGATTAGATCCTGCCTGATTGATTTGCACAAGATTTATTCAATTAGAGATTATCACGAGCAGGTTAGGAAAGACATATGAAACCCGATATATTTCTGCTGAGTGATAACAAGAAGGGGCCAGGCAGTCTGTGATAATGAACAATGTTCGCAAATTAGCGTGGCTAGGAATATATAGAATGCCCCAGTCACGACCAGGTGATATACAGGACGGCAACTGTCATGATGTTAAGTCATCACTGCAGACCCGTGGTGATGAAGTATCTAGCCGTTTTATCATTGCCAATAAACTGGCAGGGCTCTTTTTGAAGATACATTCAGTGCGACTGTGTTGCAGGTTTTATGTGGAGGATGTTTTGGCTGATGTGGTGGACAGTGCTGTAGATGCTGCCGTTGTCAAACCAATGTGGGTTGACGGCAGTTATAAAAGGCTGTAGATGTTTCTACAGGTGTGCAGTTTTGACCAAGACCATATAGTGTTCAGCCATTTTGTTACACCCTAACTGTTATCAGCTGCACCCCTTGTGGGGTACATAAAGAAATGTACTGCTACACCGAATTACTGCAGTGACACTTCAGTAATTATATTCCCCAGTAGACCTGGATGGTTACTGGTTAGTTCTGTGAGCCAAATGTGTAATAACTTTGCTGTTCCTTGGGCTTTAGGTCACACAGATGTGATAAATATCAAATCCAGTCTACAACTCCTATGAGAAATTGCCAGCACCACTAACCAGGCCAGGAGTAGCACTTTGCAGCTATCTGCCTTATCTGATTTAGATTAGTCATGTATTCCTTGGTGTGCAGCCAGATCCCAGTGGTTACTTTTCAAACCATAATGGATATAGTGTTGATGGTTTAAACTGACAGATTGCAGTGTCAGACTCATTGCACTCTGGGGGAATAGAGGCATCCATTGGGAATCTAGGCACAGTGATTGTAGGCAGTGGATCAGGCTGAAATGTTTGCTCTGTTGCTAAAGAGAATCTGCAGAAATATCCACAGAGACAACTACAAAGGCAAGCCTTTACAGGTTTCTTGAAAGGTAAAAAAGTCAAATATCACTTTCCAAGAAATGATCAAGGGACAATGTATTAGTTTTTCTTTCTGCATTGTGTCAATCCACAACCGGTTTGAATTACTTCACAAATGCAAACTAATCTGATCTCTGCCTTCATCAATGTCAGTCCTTTGATGAAGGCAGAGAAATTCGGCTGAAATATCCAGTGAGAAAACTTCAGGTTTCTTGAGTGCTAAAAGGTCTAATCCACCCTGTGTGCTTGAACCTGTTTGTATTTGTTTACATCCATAAGTAGGAAAATACTGAAATTACTATTGTCAGTACAATAAAACCAGTTGACCTGGGCCAACCTCGTAATGTTTTATTTGTTTCATTTGCAAATAAAACTTCATCTTGAAAAAATTCTAGAGCTCTAGCCAAGTAATTAGTCTAACCAATTATTGCCACCCAGTTGATTTGCACAATATTTTTTCTTTGCTCTCATATCTGGTGTGGTGAACCTCAATGTGTTCTTATTACCCCGCAATTGACCCTGTTGAACTAAAGCTATTACTGCACTTACAAATGCTAAAGGTTTGTTGATTAATTAATTGCCTTTGACCTTCCTCAATGCAGTGTTGTCATAGATCAGATAAAAAGGCTTGCTCAGTGTTAACAGCTATCATTAACATTACACTGCTCGTTACTATGGCGATGACAGGACTATACCGTAATTATTATCTGTGCCATAGAGTATTTTCACCTGTAAATTGTCACTGACCTTTTTATCCATGTAATGATTTGTACACAGGTTACCAACACAATTTGTACACAGGTTACCAACACAATTTGTACACAGGTTACCAACACAATTTCTTTCCTGACACAAATTATCTATTGAAGCAGCTATTCAGTTTACGTAGAACATCAATCATAGTCAGATTAAAACTTTTCGATACCTGTGATTCAATTATGTATCACCTCCCTGCTTCATAAATTATGTTTTTTTGTTTTGTTAATTTTTTTTATTTTTGCTTGATATAATAAATATACATTGATATTTTTTTATTTAATTATGTCTAGTACTTCTAGAGTTTATTATTTGCAAGAATATGCTTTCTTTGAAAAAAAACTGTAGAGATTTCAAATTTAATATGGTTATAAAGTAATTTAGTTGGATTATCGGTATTCCTGTTGTGATGCGAAAGAATAATCATTGGTGCACCCTTGGTGCATATCAAGTAAAAAGGCAGAACATTTCATGATCCACTGTTGAATGCTGATTATTGGTGTTCTGGAATGTGGGATGTGAATGTGGGATGTTCCTGTTGGCATGCCTGGATGGGGCCACAGAGGAAGTGATATCGGATGGTAGGAAAAGAATATGTGGTATCTGACAATAAATCAACAGCTTTCATTTTGGTTGGCTACCGATGTTTGTAGGTTTTTATGGTTTGGGATGATCTCAAAACATGCATTATACTGCACCAGTACGGTGTACATTATGGCTCTATATGGTATATGGTATGTATTGTATGTTTTGTACGGTATATGTTTGTTTCCTGGTGAATCTAAAAAACATATTGAAAAACTATGCTAAGACCTTCCTTGTATTCGCAGGCATAAAATTACAGTTATTTGTTGAACCTTAATAACTACTATCATAATTTAAACAGTTATTTATTTCTGCCTAAACCTGACACGAGAACACACGTTCCACACACTACACGCAGGAAATGCATTCGCAGGAAATGCAGTTCATGCATAACAGTGGCGCCACACTGTGGCCATTGATCGACTTTTATAATTTGCTCTCCCGGACATACGCACTCCGCATGGAAGTAGCACAATAGTGTGCGCCATAATATGTTGAATGCATTCTTTTCATTAAAATGTGGTGACTTATGTAGTTCTGGAAGCTTCAAGTATTGTCAGTTGAAGATGTAACGTACCATATGAATACCTGTTCGACTGAATATAAAAATACCAGTACATCGATATACCGCCATTCGGTACAATAATACACTACACGAAACTGATGTAATTTAATCTCAAACCCCCTCCACCTACTTTCTATTACATTTATATGTATGCAACTTTATAAACTTAATATTTGCCAGGTCGCCTTTCAGCCGTCTTCTTGTAAAACTAATAGAAGACCAAATAGAAATGTTTAAAATAGTGAACGGTTATGAGGATGTTGATAGGAATATGTTCTTCAAACTTAAAGAAGGCAGTAGAACTAGAGGACACAAAGCAGCATTAGTTAAGGAACGGTGTAGGTTGGACATGAGAAAGTACTATTTCTCACAACTGTGATAAAAAATGGAACAAACTACCAAATGATTGTATTAATGCTAGTAGTGTGAATATGTTTAAAAATAGAATTGACATGATAAGGGTGGGCTATACATAGATGATAAAATTGTTGGACTCTCGATAAGTCAATGGTTTCCTTGTCCACTTGCCATCTGGAACTTGTTGTTTGGGATGGCAATCTTGTTAAATCTTGTTAAAAACTGCCAGTGTGTACTCAGTCAGCACCCACATGAACTGTAATGGGAAAATAAAAAATTGGGGATAATACATGCAAAAAAAACAGCTGCTGACCCGTTCTTCCATTAAACCAATTCTGTGTATTGTCACACATCAAAGTTTTTTGAGAGCACCCCTTAAAGAAAACATCTGAACAGCATTGAAGACATATTTAATTATCTGCATAGGTCTAATATTTTTTAGTAGGAAGAACAACGTCAAAGCATACTTAACTCTCAGGGTTAGCAGAATTGCAATATACTGTTCAATTGTTATAATAGCTAAAACAATAGATGGAGCAGTCTTGGTTTTAAATTGTGAATAAAATTTTATCTTTACAACATTTCATAACTGGACTAATTTCCAAACGTACCGATCAAATCAGCAAAACATCTAAGAAACTATAGATAAACATTTAAATTAATGATTGCTTGTACAGGAAGCATGCTGACTGTTCTTGGAATGATGGCTGCCCTTAGAAGTCTCTTTAGAATGCAGGCCAACCAAACAACATCTACAGGGTGGTGATAATTGAATTAAATCAGCATTCAGTGAAACATTGCTGCAGCGTATAAAATAAAAACTTAAACAGACATCCTACCTCTCCTACACCCAAGTGCATGGCTGAAGAAACCACACAAAGGAATTCTAATGCTCAAAGGAATTATAGTTGAAAAAATACTGTTTATTACTGCTCTAATGGTTGTCAGGTATTGTGTATTATGTGATAGAATTGACAATGAGGATGATTGGTTTCATGATCTGATGGCTGTCAGGCATTTAGTTGAACATTGAAACCTTCCAACTAGATAGATAAAACTAATAAACAAACTAACGTCTATGTCTGGTGCTAGATGAAGCTAACCTTAAAAATATTAACAGGTTTTTGTCATACTGCCCAAATCTATGTGTTAGTGAGCAACATTTAACAAATATACTTTGACCATCATCTGTTTAATTTGTATCTTTGAAGTTGTTTTCATAATACTTACATCTAGGAGATACTTACATAGTTTGAATCAAACGAAGTAGTGTGTATATTTAATGAGTAAGCTCAGTATAATGTAGTTTGCATAGAATGTACATGTGTATGCGTGCATAGACTGCATTGAACATATTGACAGTAATGTAGTGTGTGTAAATAGTTTGATTTAAAGGCGAGTGCTGTGTTGTGTAAGGATGCGTAGTTGTTTGTTTACTTGTGTATGTCTTTACGTAAACATGTAAATGCAGCGTGTCCGAGTGGGTGCACGTGTGGGTGGCTGCACGTGTGGGTGGGTGCACGTGTGGAGGTGGGTGCACATGTGTGGGTGGGTGCACGTGTGGGTGGGTGCAGGTGTGCAAGTGTTATAAATACTCAGAGATGTGTGCGTGTGTTTGCGTCTTTGTAATCATACTTTTATCTGGGCGGCAAACTAACACCAGCCCAGCGGCTAATGGTCAATACTTTTGCAGTCGGTTGCATCGACTAAGTTGCCAGTCCATGTGGTACGTTGCTTTTACAGCCCTTTTGTATCATAATTTTGACCACTTGTATGTTTATCAGTAAAAAAATGTTAATAAATTTCATCCTGATTTCAACATATCAACTGAACTGCTCCATGTCAGCCAAACATGGCATTTACACTGCCACCTGGTGAGATAAAGAGTTCTCATGACGATGACAAAATGTGGATGGGCAGGGTGGTGGGTTTGTGAATGAGTCGGTAAGTGAAGAAGTATATATGTGAGTCTGTACATGTGAGAATGTGTATACGTGTGAATGTATGTGTGTATATCTCACATGCTCGGTGAGTTATAGTGTCTATGCTTCTATACAAGTTTGTACACATATTCAATGTTTCTGTAAATGTTATAAGCTAGAAATCGTAGAAGTGACATTTTCAGCTGGATTCTGCAATCAATCTTTTGTTGTATTCCTCTGATGCAAAGTGACCAGGCTATTATAAGATGGATTTTAGGAGGATCATTAGTAGTTAATGAGTACTATGATGAATAGTCATCCAGGATTATGGACCAGAGCTTCTGTCCATCACAGACTGTCAGATTACATAACAGGACCAGGTGGCTACTAAATTGCCCAATTCACTGATCCTCCATTGGTCAGGGTTAGCTATGTATTCCAGGAGCAATTGCGTTACTTAGGAATTGCCCAGGCGATTACATAATACTGTAGAGGATTCCTTGAACACCTGGATTACTTAAGAAGTTGTGTAATAACTGGGTGTGTTCATGGAATGAGTAAGTAATTTTTTTATTGTGTGACTGGGTAAAGTCAGATATGTGTAGTCCGTCCTGTATTTGAATATATGGTAAATCAAAGCCAAACAGTTGCATTCCTAGAACATGAAACGAATTCCATATTTCGTAATGTTTTTTATGTCATTGTGTAGTTCTTTCAGAACCTTGGTATACATTTTGTAACGTGATTACAAGGTAACTGTGAATGTGCTTCTGTTGCACAATATTTGCATTCATCTTTTATTTTGTTGATAGATCAGTTGAAATATTAACGTTTCTCATAATGTGATTAATTTCTATGAAATATACATTAAGACGTTACTGTGGTGATACTTGAAAAATACCTGTTTTTTGTTAAGAGTACACTTACTACATATTAATAATCAAAACGATATTTCACATATGGTGAATCTAAATGACGAGATGTTTTTCTCACCAGTCACTGAGACGTTATTAACTGGTTCTCGGTAACCCTGTATGTACTGGCCTCAGTGCATACTTTACAGTCCTAGAATAGCAGGGCTGGCGCAGTGTAAACAACAAATAACATATATCCAGTTGGTCTGAAAGGTGTACAATCTGTTCAGTGGGCCAACAAATAGCTGCTGTTTATAGGAACAGGAAGCTAAAGTTGTCTCAGATGAATGACTGGGACAGGTTGTGGGTGGAACCCAAACCTGTATGGCCTGTGTACTTGAAGAACTCATTGTAAAAAGGTTCCAGGAAAAATGCAGGGTTAGTAATATTATGGAATCAACTTTTGTGAGCATTAAGCACAGTGAGCATGTACCCGGTACTCATGTAATTGGTGAAACTTGGCAAGGCAGACATAAACCTGGATTTGGTACAATTCTAGGAAGTGTCTTTTCTTACCTGGGTGTCTTGTGCATGTGCGGGCATATGTAATGTTGTTTATCCATATGGTGTGCCACATGATTCAGACATAGGTTATACAGGCATGACGCCATTTTGTGCAGACATTAATCTTGTCACTTTTAGTGTCTGGAAAGTTTGGGAAATCACCTCATTATTAGCTTTGCAAAACAGTTAAGCAAGGGTATAGTTTTGCTAAGAATTGTTCAGTCTCCTTTTTTTCATGGTTGTTCGTCGCATATGTGATATAGTTGATGTTGTCCATTGGCTGAGATATAATTTAATAAAGCTGGCACAGAGATATTGCTTACCAATCCTGTACAGGCAGACCATCAAGTTTAATAAAACTGATGCAACATCTGACTCATATCACAGCTGGTTTATTGGAAGTATTCAGAAATGCCTTTTAGATGGGCATTAAACCTAGCACTGGAGTCATGGGAAGTGAAAGGCCAGGGTTTGGTAATGGCAGTGGTAACAAAATGGTAGTCTGTCTCTTTCCCACCTAAAACATTAGCTGCAGTGACCAATAGTTATGTTAGCTGCCTTGAATGAACGTGTAAATGAAATGAGCAATGCCTTTTAACCCTTTCATGGCCAAATTATCACCAATTTGTACCTGTTGCTGAGTTGTATTGTTTCAATGCATTGTCTCCTAGAGTCCTATTAAATCAAGAAATGACATTGTGAACAAATACTATAATTGGCTCGGGTTGCATGAATGCAAATTAATGACATTTTTCATTGGATAAAAATAAAATTGCACAGTAGTTGAAGCACTAACTGCTGAAGTAATTATAAAAAAAAATTTTGAGTTATGTGAATTTACTCACAAAATATGCTTTGCTAAAGTTTCAAAAAAAATATTTTCTGAATTCTCGATAATTAATTTTTTTATTTCCCAACAATAATTAGCAGACACACGCATATGAAATGTAGATAAATTCATATGCTGTAAAATGCAAAAAGAATTTCATGTCTATGGTAAGCAAAACTGAAATCACAGTATTTTTTCTGAATGCACGTATTTTCATGATTTCCATTAAACTGTACATGAAACATCATTCTCATCATAATCAGTGCCATTAGAAATATTATCTTCATCAAGGCTGATGTTGCTGTCACTGTCGACGGTGTCGTGTTACCTCTCGACAACGTCGACATCAAAACTAACTAAAAATCCATTAAAGTCCGAATCACTTGAATCTGACATAATGACAACTTTCAGAATTGCAATCGGGCTATGGAAAAATGCCACTCTATCCCACTGCGCAATAATGTACAACAAACAGAATGCTCAAAACTCATTTAATCGTAGACATTGCTGATGTTTTCGTGTTTTGAAACTATGCAGACATTCTCTATGATACTAGCTCGCAGCAAACGACAAGCTTTTATTTGATTGGCTGAAAATTATGTAACCAAAACCGTAGTGTAAAAGTGGTTCCGTTTTCAGTATTTGATGTCGAACCCAGAACAAGTTTGCCAATAAAACTTTAGTCATTTTTTTAGTATTTAGTCATGGAAATCGTCAACATTTCCAAATTTTTTATTTGATAGTCAAACTTCACTGTATTATCTGACGACTGGTGGAAGGAAATGCCCTTATTGGCTGACACTGTTTACAATTATACAGTTTAAAAATGGATCCTGTTGCCAGGCGATTTGAGGCGCTGGCCACGAGGCGTAGTCGGGTTGATTCGGGCATTCTGGCCACGAGAGAGTTAAAAAGGATGAACTGAATTTAACAAACTTTCTACTGAATAACCTAGATACTCAATAAAAACAAATTTAGCTAATTTAGCTGATTTCTAAGGGCAACTTTTTTCCTATTTTATTATCTTCCTAATGAGACGAAACTTGCAGTGCAGTAGGCTTAATCTAGTATTGGTTGAATAATTGTTCCTGAGGAACTTGGTCTAGTCTGACATATGATGGTCTGACTGTCATAGGAGAAATTTCTTATGATTTTTGTTGTTTGTGTGTGTGTGCGTGTGCGACGTGCGTGTGCGACGTGCGTGTGTGTGATTGCACTTTCATGTCACTGCCTCGCTGCAGCAGTGAGGATAGTTTCGCTTGTGCTGCTTTCAAGATGTTCTAGCTAATGTTCTTCCGTTGACTTCTGTCATCTGATCTCAGGCAGTCTAGATCTCGCTGGTTTCGAAGAAGCTTGCAGACTTCCTGCAGATCTTTGTTGAGGGCAGTTGGAGTGTTGTTCGTGGTCGCCCTCGCCAGCCAGCAACTTCAGCGGATGTGTAATATACTATTTTTGTTATGTAATATACTATTTGGTAATAGATAAGAAAACTAACTCATCTTGATAACCATCTGTTCTTGCATGTCCATGCCACTTTGGAAAGTAATCTGTCCCTGGTATTTCTGCAGTATCTCTTTACAAATAGAAAAAAAAGTGGAAGACAAAAAAGTAAAATATGCCTTAAAAACATTCCCATGGCAGGTGCGTAACTATTTATCATGACCATGACTAACTGTGTATGTTAACAGTAGTGACTTCTGCAGTCATACACAAATACTGCAATAATCATAAGGGGCTGTTCCATCTTCTCACCTGTAATAAATTATGATTATATTGTGCTATGTTCATATTTCAAAAAGTATTATTAGCAGTTTAATATATTTATTTATTTAGCAATTCTAGACCATGTTATTAATTTCTAATATGCAGTGAAGCATCACAAGCAACCAACCAACTATATCAAATCAAATATATTAGTAGTAGTAGTAGTAGTAGTAGTAGTAGTAATATAGTATTCCTAATGGACTACAGCTTATGAAACTTCAGGATACACCAGACACTGCCCTGGTCCAGGTTCACAGTGTGGTGCATCATTGGTCAGATTTCCTACTGATTGGAATGGTCATTAGTACAGGGAACATAGCCTTCTTGTTTCCAGTGAAAGCTCTTTACTGATACCTGGTGCATAATTGAAATGAATATTATGTGTTTTGATCGAAAAAAAATGGCATGCCATCCAATTTTTAATATTCCTACAACATGAAGACGTAAACCATATTTTTATCATTAATCAGGTCCATCATTATGACAATTTCTAATTGAGTTTATTAGAAAATGTGTAATATTTGGCTGGATTAGGAAAGGGTATGTTTTACGCCTGCGAAATATTAAAATAGGATTACTACTGGAAATAGTTAGATGTACAAAAGTCGTAGTACTGACTTGTACAGTACTGCACAAATACTGCATAATAATTATGAATATGATATGATGGTTGTCCCAACTGCTGGATTATCAGTAGAACTGTTAATGGACTGTGGCATATGAAACTTTAGGAGACATCAGACACTGCCCTGGCTCAGATTCACAGCTTGGTGCCTCGTTGGTCAGATTTCCTGCTGACCTGCTTGGTCATTAGTGGTCCTGACCTCTCCTACTTGTCTCTGTACCACAACCCATTAGTGTCTTCAGCAGGCCCCATGCATGCCACACACAACACACCACATGTTTTGTGGATAAAGCCAGTGCTTGTCCTGCTGACCAAGGTGAGGTGATTACCATAGAGCAACATGCTCTGATTCTAGGGCCAGCCGCTGTAGGTTTATCAAATGTCTACTGGGGTTATCATGGCAGCTGTTTGCAGCATCATTGACTCCTGGTCTAGTTAGAACCCAAAGAGATAGGTATTATGTACGATAGTCACAGAATTGTCCTTTATTGAGGAGGCATTTTACACTATCATCCTTCAGAAGTGTGTTCAGGCAACATATGTATTTTCTTCGTGGCTTATCTTTCCGTTAGCTTACAGTCCCTAATGTCAGTTATTCAGAGTCACAGTATTTCTCCTTTCTGCATGCAGAAGAAATTTTATTCATTGACACAATTTTTTTTGTTTTCAGGTGTGTGATGTCATAGTTTGACACCATATACACATAAAAAAATTCTATTGTTTATGATGATACACCTGAGAAGTTGTCACAGACCAAAATTACCGAGGATATTGTCAAGTTGATGCTTACAATGTCTACTTGTCTGTCAGTATCTGGTGAAAGCATGTTAAAAATTAAGGCCTTTTTATCAGCAGCCACCGCCAATTAAAAATGCTTCCCGCCGATTAAGTTAGCCAAAATGCACAAGTTATCAGCCCAACCCCGCCGATTCATCCCAGTCGCCATGACTGTGTTGGACTGTATTAGTGATGCACATTACAGTACTTAATAAGCTATGCTAATTCGATATAAAATACAGTTGTGACAAACTACTTCTTCCTTAACAGCGACAGATTGCTGCCAAGGCAAAAGCGAAGTCCGCACATGCAAGGGAAACCCCGGGCATTTGTAACATGGATGATTCACATTTTATGACATTTGTAACGTGGATGATTCACATTTTATGATGTCAGTATCTTGGGGAATACCAGGGAAACACCCAAACAAAGATGGCAGACAAAGTTGCAAGAATCGTAGTGTTTGAAAATTTGTTAAGGATATTACGCCAATTTACTTCATACTGGTGATAGGAGGCAGACATAATAATATAATATGCCAACACATTCTGATTAATGTGATATTTGGCTGTGAAAGATTTGATTTGGAGTGAATTGAGAACGGCGTTGTCAGATTTTTGCTCGTGCTTGGCCCAGGGCAGTGCAAGTGGCAGTGCACACGAATCGTCGGCATCAAACATAACATTACTTTCAACAATTGTAGCTGTTTTACAAATAAAATTCACACTGAAATGTTTATTAATTTCATTACTTTATTTTATTGGTCTGATAGTTATAAGAAATGAACGACAACATTTGGTATGGTTTATATTTATTATTCTAATTTAAAGCAGTGTTTTAGCTTTATGCGCAAAAACTTTACTTTATTACATATACTTATAATTTATACATTTTTGTCGGGCCAGTTCAAACTCACCTGAGTCTGTTCAAAATAGAACTGGGCTAGTTTAAAAAAAAAATCTGGGCCAGTTCATTTTTTTGCTAATTTCAGACACTGCAATAAGGTAACTATTTAACACCAGTGGTATAATTTGGAGGCTAGTGTAGAACAACTAAAAAGTGGTGTTAACTGTTTAACACCAGATGGAGACACTTTTCAGTTGTTCCACACTGGTCAAGTTACAATAATTATGGATGCTGCTGATTAGAAGAGGTGACCGGCTGTCCGCTAATTAGGGCATGTACGCTTAATAGGTCGAATATGGTACATATTGAATCTAATTGTTTGCTGCCGTGTGTATGTCCAAGCCTAGACTTGTTGCATGGCCCATGAACTCCTTTGTCAAGTAATCCTGAATCAAGAAAACTGAGGTTCAAATCTTTTTGTGGCATTTTAAAGCCTGTGCAATCTTGCTCACTAAAGTTCATTCCGTTGCATAGATGAGTACCAGGTTATGGTGGAATTATGTGAATGAATATCTGTGGTAATTGCAGCTGAATGCTTCCCAGAGAAGTCGAGTTGGTGTTTGAATGAAGAATAAAGTGCTTTGAGCGATCCGTGTGATTGAGTACCGAGCTATATAAATGAGAACATATATAGTTTTCTTATTGATGCAGTTGTTTTTCCCCCAGTCATATCATCCAGACAATATCTCCCTTCCCCGGCTTTGAGCTGCACCATACTTGCTGCTAGTACCACTTCCCAGTTACCATGTTGGCCCTCCACCTTTCAGGAGACGGACTACCACATTGCTAGCCTCTCCTCCATCCCTCCCCCCATCCCTACTCCCTCCCCATCCCTCCTTCCTCCCCATCCCTCCTCCCTCCCCCATCCCTCCCCATCCCTCCTCCCTTCCCCATCCCTCCTCCCTCCCCCATCCCTTCCCCATCCCTCCTCCCTCCCCATCCCTCCTCCCTCCCCCCATCCCACCACTTCTCCAGGCATGCATTATGTCATCCCAAGTAATCACAGTGTAACAGCAATATGTGACTGTCAGAGAACACTGGATCTTGATTGAACTCTAATGATCTGGAACAAATGCCTGCTCTGCTCTGTCATGTAGGCATTGTCGCAGCCGAGCAGATCTTGCCATCCTCAAATCAATATCACTGCAGCGTGAGAGGAATACAAATATTTATCAAAGGGTGATACAGTGCCACCCAGCCCTAGGTATGTGTGATGTGGAACAAATGCAAATCATATTATAAGCATAAATAATTTATTTCATGCTTTTTCTGTGAAGTGCATTAAGCTTCCAAGTGACTTTGCTATAGAAAAGGTCAATGTTGACTTGCACACTTATTTTGTAGGTGGACTGCATACAATATACAATATACTTCTGAAGTGCTTTTCTAAAGATTTCTACAGATCTTTGTGAACCAAATATCACAAGCCTGTCAACATAAAGGGTAAAAGCAAAATCAACAATCTTAGGTAATAATTCCACCAGTTGGTCGAGGACGCTAAGTATCTAGGGGAAAGTTCCATGCCGTGTTAGTTCCACTAATATGGCGTGGATTCAATATACCATGTCACATGTGACACTGCTGTACAATTTGATATGTTGACGAGCAGTGCACACTGGCTGTTGTACAGGGTATTCCTACAGGTGCGTCAGATTCTCAGATGTGACAACTACAATTGGCTTGTTAACCTGTCAACTGCAGACGAGGCAGAGATTGATAAAATTACCTGTGTACACTGACATGGCCTACATGTGACATTGACATCATCGTCATGTGGTTCTGTATGCTCTCGGAAGGTCAAGGTCGGCTCTCTTGGAGTGCTACTCCTGTGTCTGTTAAATCATTCTGTCTAGATCAACATATGTCGGCCCCATCCATACCTGGTAGTTTTTGTCACTCCATGTGGCTCTTGGTCTTCCTCTAGTTCTTTTGCCATCTGCATGCAATTCCTTCTAAGAGTTCCCTCTGTAGTCTGATAATGTGACAAAAATATTTTTATTTGTGCTTCAGGATTTTTTTACAAGGAGGTGGTTTTATATATATATATATATATATATATATATATATATATATATATATATATATATATATATATATATATATATATATATATATATATATATATACCAATGTGAATTGAATTAACTCAGTTAATTTAATTTAATTTACTTTTCCAGAAAGGCTAATATAATTTAATTAATTAACTTTACCAAAAGTGTTTTCAGACACTATTTCAGTCACTAGTCTGGTTCAGGCTTGTGTGAATGGGAGGGAGAACATTCCAGATCACATATACACTGTACCAAATATGATGGAGTCATCATTCAGGCACCTGTGAATTTGGAGGAAAGGTCTAGACAACAGAATATCATCTGGTAGTTAAGTTGATGGCTAAACTTAGCTTCTGCAAATCTTACTTTGAAGTAAATATCTGGGCCTGGCAACTTGCAGCCAAATAGACCTATGGGGCCATTAGACAAATGCAGCTATAATATGTACGTGCACATATAACCATTAATGTGGAGTTGTAGAGAAAGGTAATATAGCTTCAGTTTGGAATCTTTTTACAGTCCCAACTTAAATCAAAAGCATGCCAGTTCTAGTGATGCATAAAAAATAGTGTATACATATTTAAATGCCAGTGTGTAAAGGGGAAAACCTAATGATTTAGTATAAAACACTGGATACGTAACAACTTGGTGCATAGAAAGTATGTATAATTTTGTTAATTTGGTGTTTGGAGTGAACCCCACACCTGCAAATCTTCAGTCACAACTTTTCAGTCCTTTCAGATAAAAATTTTTATTTTTGTAACAAGTATCTACAACTTTTAAAAAGTGATCAAATGCCCCATGAAGAAATGTCTTGGCATGTAAATATTGTATACGCAACTATCTTTCCAACAAAGTTTCAAAACACATTCCTGTTACAAGTCTTGTGATTTTAGAACTGTTTTAAATATGTAAACATTTACACCAACACAAATGAATTAAGATTAATTGTAAATTTTATTTAATTGAAGAATTTGTTAATTTGTTTTAATTGGAGAATTTCTTTGTTAATTATAATTTAATTATTTAACTTTTCAAGTTAATTATCCCATGCTTGTTATATACATAGTTGAATTGATCCACAGTTATAAACTGTTGATACAGTGCCTTCTTATCCTGATCACTGTGAAAGCCGTATAGGGTGACTGATTAGTACTGAAAGTTGGCACTGTTATATTTATCCAAGGAAGTTCAAGGAACCCAACTTCTACATTCAGTTGTGATAAGTAAGAAATTAAGTAGTTTATATTCATTTTTGGCCAACTTGGTTGACAAAAAAGCTTGCATATAATATTTATTAAACAAATAAGTTTACAGATCAATGAATCCTGCCATAATTATGAAATATTTTAGTCAGAAACTGTAATGAGTGGAGTGTGGCAGGGGTCTCAACCTCCCATTAAAGCCAACCTCCCACCATTTATAGGGCAAACCTCCCACCATTTATAGGGTCATCCTCCTACCATTTATAGGGTCATCCTCCCACCATTTATAGGGCCATCCTCCCACCATTTATAGGGCCAACCTCCCACCATTTATAGGGCCAACTTATTACCATTTATAGGGCTGACCCCCCATTTATAGGGCCAAGCTCCCACCATATATACGGCCAACCTATCACCATTTATAGGGCTGACCTCCCACCGTTTATAGGGCAAACCTTTCAACATTTATATTGTCAACTTCCCACTATTTATAGGGTCAATCTCCCAACATTTATAGGACAAAGTTCCCACCACTTATAGGGCCAACCTCCAACCATATATAGGGCCAACCTCCCACCACTTATAGGGCCAACCTCCTACCACTTATGGGCAACCCTTTTATAGGACCAACCTCATTCCATTTGTAGGGCCAACCTCCCACCATTTATAGGGCCAACCTCCCACCATTTATAGGGCCAACCTTCTGCCATTTATAGGGCCAAAGAATGTGTGGCAGGAGTCTCAACCTCCCATCTCCCACCTATTATGGGGCGAGCCTTCCACCATATTTTAGGACCAGCCCCCTCTAGTATAAAGACACTCTTTCACGAAATCAGTTTAAAATTGTGCTATTGTTCTTGCCAACTGTATATGTATGATGCTGATACAGCACATTATGTTCTGCTCGCAGCTTCCGAGCTGATGTTTAGACGACATTCACAATGCAGCGATTTATTGCACTTGCCACATTATCACACCAATCCTTCATATCATTATGTACATTGTCACGTTTGCTGCAGAGACAGAATTAAACTGTCAATTATGTCACCATGGCAACATTACAGCACTTTGTCTGATGGACACTTTCTCTGCATACCGTTTCAGGTAGTTATGATTTCAGCGGCAGGCCGTGGTTGCAGTCTGCAGACAAAACCTGACGTCAAGCCCTGTGACATGACGTCAAGCCAATGCCACTGTCACTCTATCTTAATGTCAGGAACAAAGTTTTTTGTTCATTGATATGCTGCCGTGAAAATATCCCTGACGTCACTTGCTTATTATCTTGGCTTGCTGTCCAGGATGCTTCCAAATGTTATATAATTCTCTTATTTTTTACTTCCATTTTTTATAAAGCTGGATAAATATGACATTTCACAATTGTATAATTGGCCTATAGGATTCCTATTCAGATAGAGTGTCAGTATGTTGCCACAGATCAGCCTACACAAAATACCTATGTTGAACGAAATCCGCTAGTTTTACTGGAAATCTGCCGAGAAATTAAAAGTATTTGTTCTTCGGCATTTATAAGTTTGTCATTCGATTTTACACTTGTGTGATGAATAGAACAAAATATATACTTTATCAATAAAAAAAATTGGAAAATCTCTACATAAGAATCACTTAGTAGGCTCAACATGAACATTTAATAAACGTACATAATTAGCTCCACCATTCTAAGATTAGCTATAATGTCCTGTGGTTTGGCTACAGGGTAGGAAATTGGCAGAGCACTTTGAACATGTTGCATGTGTTTGTTGAAACATGGAATTTGCAATAAATACCAAGCATTGTGCAATACACAGTAAAAACCTGTGCAGATGGTGATGATTGTATTTAACTTCATTTGATGTTGAAATAGTGCATTTGTTTTGGACCAAAAAGTTTAAATGTTAAGTATGTTGTATATTTCCATAGTGGGTTCAGAATATAATAAAGTAACCACTGTGCAGACTAATGATTTGTTGTATAAGTTAACAAGTTTACTCTATAACGTGCAGAAGGACATCTGTTGATGGTTTTAGAAAAACAAACACGCACGCACGCACGCACGCACGCACGCACGCACGCATGCATGCAAGTACGCACACATGCTCACTACACACATACATATGCACATACTCGTACACAAAGGTACACAGGCATATGTATGCATGCACACACGCATCCCAAAAACTATTTGAGGTCTTGACATTAAGCTATTGTACCCAGTGGCCCGTCGGACCAGTAGATGTTAAAAGTTACTGCCCCCCCCAAAAGTTAACTGGCCCAATTTTTTTATTCATTTAAAAAACCACTATTTTTTTGTAACACATCGCATTTCAAGTCAAAGAATGCAAGTTTGGCCACTATTTATTTTGCCGTTGTGATTTACTTTCAGTCAGTATTCCATATGGCAGAGAATGTTGCTGCAGGAATTGTTTGAGAATCATGCCCTCAAGCTCTGTCGAAGCCGCAGGCACAGCAGGTCACGTTTTGAGAACGACAGGTGATGCCGCAGTGTGCGTATTGAGTTACAGTTAGTTATACTTGACGGGCGAACCAGACCTGACACTGTGTATAACTATGACTGTTACAATTGGATTATTTCTTTTGAATATAAACTTTTGTACTGAAGTACAAAGTTACGGTTACAATAGCTAATACGTATCACACAGAAGAAAATGCTGCGATGTACTGATATTATACTGGTAACACGGTGCAACCCTAGCAAAATATAGGCGTCCGCAATTCACAAAAAGTCCACACGTGTGGACTGTTTTGTGTGGCTCGTACATATCAAAACATGATTGCAACCGTATGAAGCGACAACGCAAAATCAGATGAGATGAAGATTGTGTTTAATTGTAGTACCGGGGTGGATGGCAAGGACAAGCGATGGAAATGATGACCTGTGGCTGTGACTAATGGGATAAAAACAATCTAAAACTATGTTGACCCATGGGGCCAGTAAAATATGGAAACTTATTGGCCCGACAGCCCCCAAAAAGGCGCTATGCCCTCGGGCTAATGTTAATGTCCAGGCCTGTGGGTGGGGGTGGGGGTGGGGGTGTGGGTGTGTGTACAAACATAGTTTTAACATGTATTACTAAATAAATCCTGGTTTTTTCTAAAAGTAACAAAATAGTTTCAGGGAATGAAAAAAATGGTTCGAATCCCAGTGCTTTTGTCAGTTTTCTAATCCACTCGTGGTATCAGGAATTCACTGGTGATGGCAAAGACTGATACAGTGCTGCATATTGCACAGTAAACTTGCTGTGGCTAATAGCTTCAGGTCAGACATGTCGGTGATTTATGAAGGTTGTGAATAATTTAGAACTATGCATAATGTATGAGAAAAGTGGTAATAAATGGAGTTACTGGAACATGTACGATATAGATGGCCTCGGGCAGAAAAACACAAAAACCATTACGCAGTACAAAAAATCAATTACGCCTGAGCAACAACAAAACGTACAGATTTAGCAAAATTTTAATTCCCATGGACATGATATTGGTGTTGCAATCTCAGTATGGAAATTGGTAACCAAACTAACTCTGCCATGATGTCATAATGTTTTGGCTGCACAGAGAAGGTTAATTAACTGTGTGCTGTGTGTACAATCATTAATACTGAATAATTGAATAAATCATTGTAACATTATAACCTTTGAAGGAGCCGTGGATGTAGCATTTTAATTTTATAATTGTTTGTCTGAACCTGATACCACATGGTCCTCAGATTCCTTAATTATATTTTTCTATGGTCAATACACTATATGCAACAGTTGAGATATTAATTGTGCTTCAAATTCCTGGAATCATTTGACGTAGAGTAAAATGAAATGATTGATGGTTGGAGAGTCATTAATGTGCCTTTCTAGAAGACAGTATTGATGTTCTGTTTGTTGGCAGTGGGCGTAGGAAAGCATTGTCTTCGTGACGGTCTTCTCGTCTCGCAGCATGGAATACTATCCCTGTGTGGCAATCCTGTGGAGTGTCGGTTTTTGTTCTGCAGACATGGGTTATGAGCCTGCCGGTAAATAGAAGAATAGCTTTGACGTTATGTAAGAAAAGTAATGAGACTAGCTGCTAGTAATAAAGGTCACTCAGTCTGCTATTCTCCAGAAAAGGTTGCAACGTGATACAGATGTGCCATAGAGAATGCAGTGGTTATACCATTCCTTTTTTAAAGGAAATTCCTTTCAATACCAATTTATTTCTGTTCAATCCCTTTTAAGAGAGTCCTTCATATTACTATGTTTTTGTAGCATATTCCTTTTAATTCATTTATTGCATAACAAGAAAATGATTTAAGAATATTGCCTCCTGGCTGTGAAGTATGAATATTTGCCTGGGAATGAAGATCTGAAGTATTGAAAAGACAAATGTGTCTTAGAAGTTTAATTCAAGAATCAGTATGATGACTAACGTGCTACCAGGCAGATTTACATTAATAATGACTAAATGACTTGTTTAAGAAATGTGTAAAGTTTATATATATATATTATATATATGGATCCTTTAATGTTTAGATCCTTAGAAACCTTAAACATTTCTTTGGAATCTATAATTTAATGTCCTTAAACAAATCCTTTGAATTCATAAACTTTTGTAAAAAAATTCCTTAACTTTTTCTCAACTGATAATGCCTCATTCCAGAATTGCAGTTATTTTGTAAACATACTGAATTCTGTGTGACAAAAACTCTGAACCAAGGCCACATGTCATTGCTTGAATACTGGACACAGGGACATGAAGGCACCTGACTAGGCAGTAGCTGCTTAGTGTAACTACTGTATATGAATTATTCAGTTTCTCTTTCACCTGCACTGAACCTGCTCTAGTGACAATGAACTCTCCAGACATGCCTTCTGGATAATTGGGTCAGGCAGTGTGTCCCCGCAAAACATCCATTTCTATAGATAGACTATTGTTTTGTAGCAAAAGAAAACCCCGAAAGCTTGATATACAAAAGTAGTTATGTTGGTTAAGACATTTTTCTATTCAACCATTTTCGATTCAGTAGGAAAGCCAGGGATATAATCCCTTAATTAGCATTGTGGGTCATAATTGAATGATAATTATACATAAGGGGAACACCCACAAAATGTAACTTGATATCTATCAACCTTTTTCATACCTAATTCGCCATGTCGTTATGGTTTTCATTAATAACAGACATTACATTGGCCAATAATTTCTGGGGCATGTTCCAGGTGTGCAACCCCCCATAAAACCTGTATCTGGTAAAACAAGCTTCCCTATTGCCAGATGTGGCACTAGTTAGACATAGGTCCAGTATTTAGCCATGGGGGCATGGTTGTGTTACGGTAGTGTAAACCAAACCTGTAGAATGTACGCTCACTCCACAATTTAACAAGCAATAAAGTTGTCAACAGCTGATTTTGAACTAATGAAATCTAAGAATTGCATTTGCCAATTTGGAAGGTATGTGTGGGGTTCCTATAGGTTAGAACATCGATCTCAATCGAGATGGCTAGTGTCTGAATCCTCTTGCTACCATTTTGAAGCCTGGTCATTTTTTCACTCCCTGTTGCCTTGATTCATTCAAGTGTATGATTATAAATGAAGTCTGCTGGGGGTGATGTACAAGGTGCTTTGAGTGATCCCAAGGACTAAATCTGTGTTATCTAACAATGACTTAGCCTGTCCATTTCTACCAGTGGGTTATGTGTTGCATAAGCCTAAAGATCTGCAATCTGTTATTTAGGATCCTAAATAATGTTCCTCCATGTCTTGATTTGAACCCCAGTACCACTGGCGCCCTCTGCCAGGGCTTTTAATTATTGTGCCATGTAAGACTCAAGTTTTTCTTAGCTTTGAGAAAATGCTTCAAAACTTCCGGTTTTTTAGAAAGGTTCTTCATCGCATCTGTACCATGTAATTTCCTGTGGATATTATGCTATATAAGAACTTGCCTTTTCCTTTATGTTCACCACTTGAAACCTGCCCCAGGTGCAAGCCAGACTGTAAGAGACACTAATTAGACAGTTGCCATTAGCTGATGAAAATAATCAATAGTAATGGACAGCACCACCTCTCTTTGACGATCATGACCATAACATGTTCAAGTTACCAAATACATTCACCGAAAAACAATTAAATACAATATTGAATTGACCCAGACAGGATCATGCTTCTGGGTTTGGTTCATTTGGTGCTGTCCATCGATATGTTACAAACATTTGACTAATATTAAAACTTGAGTTTTATGTATATATCCTGTTTATTATTTGAAGTGTTTTGGCATTAATTAAGTCTTGCATCCACATACTACGAAATATTTTTAATAGGAAGCATTTTAATGTCTCCAACTGCAATCTAGGGTATAAATTGCAATGTAATATGTGACATTTTAAGGAAATAAACCATAAATTGTCATGCTAAAGCCCCCTCAAATATGCAACATTTAGGGGTAGAATTCAGTATTCATGTGACAACCCCCAGCCCTTATATGGGAAAAAACCTGCAATTGGTCTAATTATTAGTTAACCCTCCTGTTGATATTTCATGGCCAACAGGTGTTTGTGGTTGTAGCTGCTGATAGTGGGCTGTAGTACATGCAAACTTGCGTTAGAGAAACACCAATCTCAATATATATATGCTTCATGTTTGTGGTGGCAAGGCTTGTGTTTGTTTACAATCTCTGGACTAGTTCACAGACCTTCCACTAATGCCACAAACAAACATGTTTTGCAGCCAATTGTGCAATGATACCACACCACGTGTTCATTTCATACCCAGTTTACGCCTTCACTAAATTAACACTGGTCCGATTTTAACATAGGTATGCGTTGTTCTGGCACTCGGATGTATCACGCTCGTTAAAGGCAATGCTTCCACTGGTGCAAACTGATTACACCCAACTTGAAATGTGAGAGCAAAACTGTAGAACTGACTTGACACTACAGAACTGGAGTAAATGGTCTAAAATACCAGTACTCAACGAATCAATTATTTAACAACACAACTCAATTATTTATCAGCACAACAACAATGACTCAGTTATTTATAAACACAACACAACAACGACTCAATTATTTATCAGAACAACACAACAAAGACAATTATTTATCAACACAACAACAACAACTCAATTATTTATCAGCACAACACACTGACTCAATTATTTATCAGCACAACACACTGACTCAATTATTTATCAACACAACAACAATGACTCAATTATTTATCAACACAACAACAACTCAATTATTTATCAACACAGCACAACAACACAACCTCTGTTTGATATCATCCCTCTTTTACAACCTTTGGGAATAGTTGACATTATCCAGAGACAGTTTTAAAGGTACAATATGTCTGACCGTTTTTATCGTAAAATCATGTTAAAGAGTATAGACTATACCTGTTCCAACATCTTGACTGCCAAATATGTTTTAGTGAATAAATTTTTTTTAATATAATATGACTTATCTGTTTAATTTGAATGTTTCACTCCATATATCCCGTTTACACCGCATGTTGAACAGCAAGGTCGATATTCATAAACAGACAATGGTCAAATTATATAAAAAGATGGTGTTTCATACAAACACACTTGGACAGTCAGGATGTTGGAACAGATCATTTTATAGTTTATACTATACATATAGGACACTAATTACAATACAAATGATTGGAATTTGCACCTTAAGATAACAAAAGAATGGTCTTCAGACGGATGGTGTGTGTGTGTAATTTTTCTTAGTGCTTTCCTTAGACAAAATTATATGCTGTGTGTGACAGATGACAACCCATTTTGACCAGCTTGCCGCAAAATCAATTTCTAACATATGTCTTTTGGGGTTGTCATGGCAATAGTGTGGTTATGTAATACAGCTTAAAACTCCATCCTCAACTGATTTAGCCTATCACGAATCAAGTTCGTTGATGTCCTAACATGTAGAATGTGAACAGCTTAAGTAATATCTGCAGTCGGTTTAATAAAGAAATGTGTATTTTTTCAAATCAGTGAAAGAATTGACTTTAGTTGTTAGATCTGGTCAGGCTCAAAATAGTGGATATCCAAAACATTAAACACTTTATAGGGTCAAGGCTGATCATGGGCATAACATCCGTCCTCTTGCTGATCACATGACAAAGTTATGAAATTTCTCTAAGGGTGAAATTCGTTGTTTTTCAGCATTTCCATTTTCACTTCAATAAATGCTTAATTAAGCATTAAATAATTTAATAGTTTGATGATTTCACAAAAACTAAATACAAAAATTTAATTTGAAGTGAGACAAGCAAAAAATAGGGGTGAGGAGGCACCTGTAACTTGGGGATTGCCAGAATGATTAAAATGGCAACTATTCCCAAAGTTATTTAAGTGAATCTTGCTCTTTCTGCATTTTTAACTGTTGTCGGGGTTGTGGGGTGCGGTGGCGTATTAGTTAAAACATTGGACTCTCAGTCAAGAGAACTCGGTTTTGAATCCGCTTGCTGCCGTTTTGAAACTTGGTCAATTATGTTCACTCCACTCAGCTGTATAAAAGAGTACCTGGCTATAGACAGTGGTGGATATGTGAATGAACAGTCTTTACCCAGTAATTGCAGCATGGCTGAAAGCTTCCTAGAGAAGTTGAGTTGGTGTTGGAATGAACAGGTCTGCCAGGGAGTGAAGTATAAAGCAACCTGAACAGTCCTATATTTCAAATGAGACATTATGAGCTACTGATTTGTGTAGTGGGGGCAGACTCCCATTTTGAGAGACAGACATTTGTGGGAATAACAGGTGTTTTCCTGACAAATTAATATATTGGAAAAACCATGGCTGTGAAGTGGTTAATCCCAGATGTTTTGTATTATCAGAATTCGGTTGCAAAAAACTTACACAGTACTGCATAAAAAACGTTTAATAAACAACAATGTATATCTTTCACAAGGCATAGTGGCCGCACCTATTTGCACCATAGGTTAATTTTTGCAGTGTTAGCAAATTGAATTTTTATTATTACACCACGGTAGTGTTGTTAAGTTTGGTATGTTTTTTTCATACCTGCAATGTGGGCCAGTTTTAGAATGTGATGTTTTAAGTAGATGGGGCAATGTCCAAAGACACCGAATGGCCCACATTTGTTTGTATATAAATATAAATTTAATTTCTACCAAACATGGTAGATAATAAATGTCAGACAGAAAGTCGGCCAACTTTCTAATCTATCTGGTTTTGGTGTTGTTGCCTCGCATAAAGATTACTATGCAATCTAATTGCATATATCCATTTCTGCAGCTTCTAAATTTTCCTAGTTTCCGCAAGAATTATGATCAGCCTTTCCGCAGCAGCTAACATGCACGTCGGTGGAATCTATAGGAGGATGCATAAACAGCTGAGGAAAGGCCTCACTGCCATTAAGCTGGATTTTAGCACTTGAATCATAGATAATGATTGGTGAAAGGCAGTCCCTAGACAGAGGTGAATGGCTAAGATTCCAGGTTCATCACAAGCTTTTGAATAATTGATGCTCTGTATTGAAGAAACAATCCAGAGACAAATGTCAGTGGATTGGATTATCGACCTGTACTAAGACTCTAAGCTGTGCTTTTGATATTTATCTTCGGGGAATTTTCATTCAGCACAATCCAAACCCCGTGGTCAGTGATGCTGTCTTTTTTGGGACCTCCACCAAAGACTGTGTGATTATGCAGAAATGCACCTTGGCAGTAGCTGGAGTGGATCTTTGATAAATCTTTACTAAAAATGACACGACAGTATGGATGCATAAAAATAACAACCGCACGACGGCAGCTTTGAAAAGTGGGAGTAATCCTAACTCCTTGTGGGATTGTGTTTTCCACCACATAATCTAAACGCCTGACAACACTCTTTCTCCTTCATCACTTCCGTTATGAATTATTAAAACACCTGTGGTTTCACTCTTGGTGCTTCTGTTTTATAAATACCCACACTTGGCAGATCCCACCCATTGATTCATAAACCCTAGTGGAGGCGCCCCAGTATGCTAATGTCAACCCCCCAGCTATATCATGTCTCCCTTCTAATCAGTGCCAGTTGTGGTTAGATGTGGCATCAAAAACATGCCACACATAGGCAGACTAGTTTTTCTCAAGGTACACAATACGAGTGTGTAGAAAGATAGTTAGGCAAATGTTTCCCGCCGTGGGCTTCCTGTTACCTGGAAATCTGACCAGGACAGCTTTTTGTGGTATAGGTGTGCTTCAATCATGATTAGGGTGAGAATGGTACATGCCACAGGGTTGACCAAAAATCTAAAATAACCGGATTATTATCCTGACAGCTGGTTTATTATGTGCATTTTTTAAAGCATGGGCATAAATGTTATAGGAACATAATATATGACAATTATTGTAAATTAATATTTTGTTTTTAAATATTTTACCTGAATTTGGTGATGTTATTTGTTGGGTTTTGCTGTTTGGTTTAGGTATATGTTGAAAATACATATCTGGAAAAAAGCTGGAATTTATCCTTGATGACATTGGTAATGTGTGACATTTGCGATGTTTATTTATTCTATTTTATTCCTTTTTCACATCATAAGTCATTGACATATATTGTTCTAGGGTTTCCAAGTTTAGTATTTTTTTAAATAATTTCCTTTGAAAAATATTTTTTTAAAGAATCCATGGTAACAGATATTTTGAGCTTCCATGGATGACACTGCCAGAATGACTTGCAGCTCACTGACATTTTGTCATATACTTGATGAATAAATTTGGTTCGTTTTTCCATTCATAAGTTGCTGACATCCGGTATGTGTGCGAGGCATACCTGAGTGACTTCAGACGTCCTGCAGATGCCGTTCATAGCAGCTGACTTGTCTACGAGCCAGCCTGTGTGTACATTACACTGTTCTGATTGACACCACGATGTTTCCGCTTACAACTTGGATGTACGCCACATGCATTTCAATCACATATTGCAAGCATTAGGCTACTTTCATGAGCACGTTTAGTTGGGATGCATCGTTTTGGAGTAACGCCTTCTGTGAATGTTAACCATGTGGCTTGGTGGCTCTTACTAAGCAGGAGACCACACTGAAACGCTGGCATGGCAATTCTACAGAAGGCTTTCACCAGTCTGCAGACATCACACTTGCAGTTTAGGTTTTATGCATGAGCGATTTCTGTCGATCAGCTGCCGTGTATGGAGGTGATAGTGTTTTTCATTCTCTGAAGTAGATGTGACATGCAAAATATTCTAACGTTATATGTTGTCAATATGACTAATAACTGCCACATAAATGGTTGCCTGTTTTGTTAGTAGCAAAGTGTTATATCATTGTTTATATATACAGAGACATGATTTGTGTAGTAAATAACATAATTTATATATTTCCTACACATAATAGTAAATAGATCTGTTTTTAATATTTAAATATTCCCTGGTAATTGTTTCATGTTGTAGATATCGATTTTGTATTAAAGCCCACCTCCTGACATTTCAAAACTTGGGCAGTTTTGTTCATCCCACATTGCCTGTGTCTTTTGGAAGAGACTAAACGCTGATTGTTTCTTCTATCTGGTGTCTATGCCAGTACAGGAAAATGGAAAAACCTGTCATGAACTCAGTGTGCCCCACAGAGTTGGTGATCTCTATCTCTAACAGTTTCACTATCTCCCAGTTTGCTGTGATCAACTGTTTAACGAGTCATCAGGCATCAAAGCAAGGTTGTGTATATGACGCACACATAGGAGTGGGAATGCCTCCATTTTTTTGGACAGACAGACATAATTTTGACCATTTGTACAAGTTTAAATCAGTAATACAAATCACAAATATAAAGGTCAAGGAGACTCCCGTTAAGACAAACACATGTCACTAACATGGGATCCACCTTTTATCAAAATAAGTAATAATTATGTTAGTATATAGTCATACTGTAGTCACAACAGCAACATAATAATATGATACACATTATTATGCCATGTAGTTGCAACATCCTTTACATATGATACATTGTAGTCGCCATGGATTAACCTGAAGTCCCTGCTGCAGGAGATGAAGCAATTACCTGACAGACGTGTCAAACATTGGCCCAGGGAGATGTACTTGTACTATAGCAGTCTCACAGGACTGATGCCCGCAGAGTCCAGATGCCCTCAGTTGATGTCAATTTGGTGTCTACCTCTCCAGCACACACACCCCTGAGCTTTGAGGTTGAGTATGATGATCCGGGTCAGGATATTCATGTTGATTACAAAGGAAGTGAGAGTTCCATTGATGAGAGTGACGGTAGCTAAACAGTCCAATTCATGAGGCACAAAGTCGATCACATACATCACATACAAAAGTTGGATTTATCATCTTAATACCAGGCTCGGTGTTTCAAAGATGTTCGCATTCTTTTTGGCAGTGCCCCGTCTCAGTTTTGATACCTGTCGAAATGCACAACACCGTCGTTGCAGACAGATTTCCAATTTGTGTAGTTTTCCCGACAAAGGGCATAAGAAGTTGGTCTAAGCCCTCATCTTAGCTATTTGAAAACAACAGTTTGAAAAGAAAGTGTCAATGCTAGCAGCATGAATATGTTTAAAAACAAAATATCTCAGAAATTGTTGGACTCTCGATAAACCAATGGTTTCCTTGCGCACTTGGCATCTGGGTCTCTTTATTGTATATTATCTATGGTGTAGCTATTGTGGGTGCTGAATTGCATAAGACTAGACTGGTGTAAACAGTCTCTCCCTGGGAGGACAGTGCATGATGGGAATGTTGGGAGATGTGCTAGGGAAGAGTTTATCAGTAGCTCACTGCTGGTGTGCACTTGCTGATAACAGCACTGACTGTACTACTGAGGGTTGAGGCAGACAGGCCAACTTTGCAGTAAACAAACCACAACCACTGATAACGACTCAATTAGGACAATTATGACGTGTGCTTGTTGCTCTTTTGTCCTGCAGATGGCCTAGGAAGCTAGATGTGTTGTATCTGATGGGCATTCCCAATGCAATATGGAATGCCAGGCCAGTTGCGGTGTGTTACTTCTGTAGCCAGTGTTCTGGCGTGGTAGAAGACTTGCTGATAGAGCGTCAAGGTTTTTCTCCAGTGCTGAGCAGCTCTGTCCACATATATGAATCAGCAAGTTATTTGTGGAATAAAAAAGTATTTGTGTTCCTTTGCTGCAGGATACCACATGCAGTGAAACATTCGAAAATAGTTCTGCAAAGTAATGGGAAACAGTTGAGCGCCATCTGTGGACCATTGACTTACTAATTAAGCACAGTTGCCAAATTTATAGTTGTTTTTCTTGGCAGGAATAAACGTGCCATATTTGCATTCTTGTGTAATTTATCCTTCCAAGCCTTCTGCCTTGTGGTAATTTTGTTTACACTTATTTTCCTTATGCATTCTTCAGCATTCCTCCAGTTTATCCTGATTACTTACTTAGTCCTCTTTGCTCAAGGTAGGGCATAGGGCTGAAACGATCTTTCCAACGCACTCTGTCATTTGCTGCTTTCTTCATTTCTTCCCAGGTGGTTCCATGTTTCTTTACTTCCTCGGCTATTGATCTCCTCCAAGTAGTTTTGGGTCTGCCTGTTTTTCTTTTTCTTTGGTTCCAGTCTAAGGCCTGTCTCTTGACATTTTTGGTTTGTTTTTGGAGGGTGTGTCCTATCCATGTCCATTTTCTTCTTGCAATCTTTCTTCTGATACTGTGATGGTCTGTCCTCCTCCAGATTTCTTTGTTTGTGGTTTTATCCTACCATTTGGTTTTCAGAATGTGTCTCAGACATGTGTTTAATGAATGTTTGTAGTATCCTGATTAGAGGAATGTAATAAGTATTATACACATGGAATAAGAGAGTCAAACAGATACGAAAAGGTTCGATACGGATTAAACATCCCTGTAGCACATATATCTTTGGCTCCAATCCAAATCACAAAACTAACAGGTACATTTGTTGTTGACATATGGGTTTACCAATTACCCATTAGGGTGTTCTGTTTATTCCCTAACCTAATAGCTATAACTGTAACTAGTGGAGATCGACCTACATTTTCAGTTAGCAGGGTCCAAGAGGTGGCCATGAACAATGTATGAAATGTAGCGCCATTTTGAGACATCATTGCAAAGAAAGTTTATTTGACAAAACAATTAAGTGGGATCTTCTGTTTCATTATCATATCCAACGATGTTATACATAATCAGTAAAGTATATGATTTATCAAGTAAAAATTGCCATATTTATGCTCAAAACATAACATGTTGTACATTTCATCCTCTTGCAAATCTGTATATTTGAACACAAATACTACTCCTGAATAATAACCAACAAAGAATTTTATGGGGACATAGCCGCAAACAAGAACATCTTGGTCTCAAACAAGAATGTCTGGGCCTCAAACAAGAGGTCTGGTCTCCAGACAAGAATGTATGGGCCTCAAACAAGAATGCCCGATGCTTGAACAAGAATGTTGTGTCCTTAAACAAGAATTTATGGTGCTTAAACAAGAATATAAGAGCCTCAGACAAGAATGCATTGGGCTCAAACAAGAATGTCTGGTCCTTAAACAAGAATGTTTGGTCTTCAAGTAAGTGCAAAGTGAGGAATAAAATCCTGTGTTAATTTCTCCTTGTTCTCATTCCACCAGTCCTCAACTACTGTACTGCTTTGGCCAGCTGCTTTCATGCCATACAGCTGCTTTCTATGAAAAAGCAGGCTGGTCCCTAGTGAAGCCATACAAGGCTACGTTAAAACGTGAAGAGATTGTGAGATTTGCGACAAGCTGCAGCATGTCCTTGTGGTCCTGCGCTCGGTAAGAGTGATGGAGGATGCTGTATGGCTTCAAATGCATTTCAAGACATGCTGGAGCCAGCTACAGAAGGCTCGGTGCTTGTTACCAGTGCTCAGTCTCGTCCAATCTCTGTCACTGATAACAATTCAGACTCGCCTCAGGAGCATGTCTTCGGTTTGTGGTCGTTGCTCCAGGTCAAGCAATTTACAGAATCCTCCACAAGCGTGATGCAATATACAGGTAGTGCTAAAAATATTTCATTAGAAACATCTAATTTGCGAGCATTGAATAGAGAAAGGGTTGCTAGGTTTGAAATAACAGTAAAAAGGTGGCATTCTTTTTGCTGGCTAATCCAAGTGATTGATTTGATTTCGAGCACTCGCAACCAAAGTAAGAAACCTGGTCCCACTGCACTTCCAGTTTATAGATTTTATAAGCCGGTACTCTAATAATGTGTTTACATGTACTCAAAATAAAGCAAAAAAAGTTGAATAAAATTCCTTTCCCAAAATGTCCTTAAAAGTAGTGTTCCCTGTCCTGATACCTATCCAAGGAAAAATCGGCCCAGTGAATTTTTGCATGAAGACAGAAAAATTCTTCCTTTCCTAAAAACACCCTTTGCTAAATACATGTGATGTCCCTGTTCTGTAAACATAGACAAGGAAAAACTTACCCTAGTAAAATAATGTGTAGCTTCATTAACAATGTGGTTATGTTTGTTAAAATAAGCCAAAAAAGATGGGGGAAATCCTTCCTTACTTCTTTCCTAAAGACAATGATTCGATCCCTTATTTCCATGCCAGGGAAACTCAGTGTTGAGTAGCTCTGTTGCCTTGCATATTCATATCTACGAAAGCATCTTTGAGGCGACACTTCAGAATCAGTCACAGACTAAATGTCACATTTATCACAATAAACGCAGCAATTTTAGTTGCGTTTCCAAGCAATGCATTCATTCTAGTGTTGCCGAGAAAAATCATCTCACTATCATGTGTGTCACTTTGCAATTAGTGAATGCTTGTCAGACAGGGATGGCACAATACCTGGACATACATGTTAAGTAAATCGGAGGGTCTCGAAAAAACGGGGATTTATATGTAAATCGGAGGGTCTCAGAAAATCGGGGATTTATACGTAAATCGGGTAGTCTCGGAAAATCAGGAACTTGTATGTAAATCGGAGGGTCTAAGAGAACAAAATATTACAAAAAGAATACTTTCCATGACAATAACAACCATGTTTTATTATCACCAATCACCAACAGTTCATATATGATACAAAACCACATTATATATATATATTCACAAATAACTCATGAGCTCTAGACATCTGGCACAGAAGAATAACGCCTATGTTGATCTCACATAGAGCATGCAGGGTGACTTTACCAAGCATGACAGGCACACGCCTATAATTTATGAAAACCCTCACACATACAGGTGTATATCACAAATCTACCAGAAAAGAATAACGTCCATGTCGATCTCACAGAACATGCACAACAGACACAAGCCTACACATTTACTGGTAAACCTTCATATAATCCCATGTCGCAACCGTGGCCGACGTGAGAAGATCCTTCTCTGGCACAAAGGAATAGCATGCAGTGTGTCGTTGCTGAGCTGTGACCGAGAGTCAGTGTTGACTCAGAAAAACATACACTAGTCAGCCGGTAAAATAAAACCCAATTAGGCCATGCCGAGTTCGGAAAATAACATAGGAAAAAACATTTTTTGGGTTTCACTGAAAATCCAGGAGATTGGTTCTCCTTTCCAGGAGATTTGGTGGATTTCCAGGAGTCTCCTGGTGAATGTAGGAGACTTAACATGTATGCCTGGAAACTGAGGAGGCTCAGTGGTTTGGTGTCTGCTTTATGTCTCAGGAGGTTGTGGGTTCTTCCTTTTTAGGGGTTTAGCTCCAGCCCATCGGGTAATTTGTCAGGGGTGTTAACATAATGGTTAGAATGCTGGACTCTCCATTGAAAAAACTGGGGCTCTTGTTGCTGTTTTATCCCGGGCAGTTTTGTTCAGTTCATATTGCCTCAGTTCATGTGACTACATGAATGAGTACCTGGTTATAGAGAGTAGTATCATTACATAAATGAATAGCTTTTGTAAGGTAATTGTGGCATGGCTGAATGGGCGAAAGTCTGCAAGTTGATGTTGTTCCTTTTACTGGTACTGTTGGCCCCACAGCTGGTACTGTTGGCCCCACAGCAGATACTGTTGGCTCCAAATTTGGTACTGTTGGCCCCACAGCTGGTTATGTTGGCCTCACAACAGATACTGTTGGCCTCACAACAGATAATGTTGACCCCACAGATGGTACTGTTTGGCCCCATAGCTGGTACTGTTGGCCCCACATATGGTATTGTTGGCCCCACAGCTGGTACTGTTGGCCCCACAGCTAGCTGGTACTGTTCGCCCCACAGCATATATTATTGGTCCCTTAGCTGTTCCTATTGGCCCCACAGCTGGTACTGTTGGCCCCACAGCTAGCTGGTACTGTTGGCCCCACAGCAGATACTATTGGTCTCTTAGCTGTTCCTATTGGCTCCACAGATGGTCATGTTGGCTCCACAACTGGTACTATTGGCCCACATCTGGTAATATTGGCTAATTGTAGTAGTGTGGCATGGAGTACACGGTAGTATTTTCAGTACTACTTGGGAAGTGTTTTCAAAGTTGTTAATTGCATCTGCTAGTGGCATAACGTTGATTAATGTTGCCATCTCATTCAATGTAAATTGGTAAGCAGAAAACATTGACAGGCTTGGCAAAAAAGCAGTTTTTTTGCACTGTGAAAGGCCAGAAATGAGTATGACTTTACAATAACCAAAGCATAGCTTGATGTATTGTATGGATTATTTTTTAGATGGCTATCATGAAAAATGGCTGAAACTCATGAGTCAGTCAAATCAGGTAGACATCACGTATTTTTATTACTGTGGAATAGTTATAAAGATCTTGCCTAAACTTTATTTATTTATTATTTTAATTAATTATATATTAATACACATATATATATATGTGTGTGTGTGTATGTCAGTGGTGTACATCTTGTATAGCTTTTACACGTGTGTTAATTATATGATTTTACTTATGATGTATAGGGGAAGACAGTGTTAGTTGAGCCAGTTTTCATTCTTTTTGGTATAATCAAATTGGGTAAATGCTTTATTTGCATAATTTACATAGGCCTTGTACTAAAATTTCATAACAACACAGCTCACACATCTACCCAATGGCTACAACACGTCTCTCATAAGTCTACACATTTAACTAAGAAGTCGACACACTTAAGGTGGCTGGGGTAACTAGCGTGTCAGTTGATTTTTATATTTTTTTCTTCATAACATGCTAGGATGTACTGAACTAAATGTTGATACCGCACTAAGGTCATGTTTCGCCAATCCCAGAAAGGCAACAACAATGTTTCCATAGTAATGACCACGTGCGCTATGATGTTGGAACCAGCTATATTTGTTCGCTGTGAAAACGGACCACATCGTCTGGTTACTGTAATGCTACTACACATCAGTATTATATCTACCTAACTAAATCATGTACTTAAACCAGCAAATGTCAGCGTTTATCGTGCCTTTGACACAAACGGAAATACCAACATGTATGTGACCTGGTGACCTCGCGGGATAACAGACCAATCAAAATGACCGTACACACACCCTGCCATGTGTTTGTTAGATGGCTAGCATAACCTGATACCATAGTACAAATTCAAGGACTATTGTGGGGGCAAATTAAGGGGACATGTCAATATTACAAATGGCCATTATGTTTTGTCAACAATACACAAAACGCCAGTGAAAAACCTTAAATTTCAACACAAAAACAAGCGTTTAATGAGATTGTGTTTTCATTAACAACCAGGAAATAAAATATTGCTTGAGAAAAAAAACAACACTCGCGACATTGCAGTTTTGCATACGAATGCGTCTAACATGCACGTAACGTAATACAGCAGTAAATTACGATTGATGAAGGGATTGTGTCAAAAATACACTGCTACTTTAGGCTGTCATTCAACTTTTGCTTAATTCATTCACAGTGGTGTAGCAGACATAACTGTATAAGTTATCAGTTACACTGTTATATATATATTCTTATATATATAAATAAATGATATATATATGTCATTTATTTCTTTGGGGATTATCTCAAAACTATTAAACTTAGTTTTTAATGGCTATTTTTTCATATTTACCAAAAAACATTAAAAACCTTGTAACATAACCAAATAAAGGAAAAACTAAAATTGTTTTATCTGGCATATTATAGAATATGTCAACTACAATCTGTGAAGAAATGGTTAATTTATCTTTAAAACTTCTACTGAAACTAATCAATTCAAGACAAGCATATAATAGCCACCCCAGCTACCTTAATTATGACAGAGTTATTGGCCAATCACAAATAAATGTTAATATGTTGCACTGTAGCTCTCTGGTGTCCCAATTTGCTCGACAAAATTAATGCAGTGATGTATTTTGGGGTAAAAAACACTTGTCTTCGTTCTTTATCTGCTGCTCAGCTAACCCTCCCTTGGGTGGCTCAACTAGCCCCGTTTTGACAATTAAATTTGTTTATTAACTTCTCACTAATGCACAAAGCAATGTAAATAATCTTCTTCCTTATGTGGAGTTAAGCCATTTGTAAGTGCACTGACAATAAAATCTGGTCACATGCTTTGATGTTTTACACAACAGCAGACATTAATCACGATAACCAAAAGTTTCAAAAAACATACTTTTAACCCACATTTTTTGACCGTTGTGACAAATGGCACTTATTGTACGTCAATCGTGTTCTAATAACAGGTTCAATCACTGTTGCTGCTGTAGTTTCCTGGGAAACATGGGTGGCTCAACTAGCCCAGTGGCTCAATTGACACTGCTTTATCCCAGAAGAAGTATTTGGATGTGGTGCTATATAAAAATGTATTATTATTATTAAACTATGTGATTTTTTTAACTAGGACCTGGCCATGTATAGCAGATTTCAGAACATGCCATAAATGCTACAGGAATTGACTAAGTGAGCCTCTGAAGGTGTAGGCACAGCAGACTTCTGAAAATGACAACCATACAATACAGATGAAATATTCATCAGAGAAAATTATTTCTGGCATTACCATGACACCTGATGTGTAGTACCTCCTGAAGTGTATGTCCTGACAGAGGACATGTTTGCAGGCTATAACTGCGGCCATAGTGTGGCGGGAGATTCTCCTCTTGTCTACAGCACAAGGACGCCTGTCATCAAAGTGATTGTCATTGCTCCTGAGTGGCTGTGACAGTATGTCATCTCCAAGGTGCTTCTGTGCTGACAGGGTCATTGGTTCAGTTGCATACCCTGTGGGCAGCACCGTGCACAGGTTGTTGGGCATTATGCATGGCATCTGCTGTCTTCAGTCTTCAGTTCTTTAATCTGGCTCCGGATAAATCTGGGCGGGTCTCTGTAGTCTTCAGGTATTGATCCATGGTCAGACCAGGAGATCTTGGACATGTTTTTCAGAGACTTTACACTGGTGTGTGCCTGTCTCGTGAAATTGAGCTGTGGCAGGCTTTTCAGGGATTGTTTGACGAGCCTCTTCCGGATGTTCTGATTAGCAGGAAATTCTATAGGTATCCCCCATCTCATCACAGCGCTGCATTGATTGTGTTTGTTTTATTGCCGAACGAAAGTGCTGAAGGCAGGCAAAGTGCACATGTACGTGAGCTACTGTATTGCAGACCTGCTAAGTCTCCCATGTCCGGTGGGAAACTCTGTTTCTGTTACCCTTCATGCTCTCACAGGCATGATATGAAAGCAGGGTTTCTCCCATTAAAAAACTCCCATTTTTAGACTATTTTCCATTTTCGGACTACCTACCCATTTTACGAAAATAATTTTCTGCCGTTTTCCTTTGAATTGGCCATGGTGAATCACAACTTTCATTTTGATTGGTCAATAATCATGTCATTGATGTTTCTGACTAGAAAGAATACAACGAAGAGCAACCAAAATGATTCCAGAATTGAGAGACCTTAGTTACGAAAGTCGCTTATTACAATGTGGTTTGACACTAGAGACCAGCAAACTAAGAGGAGACCAAATAGAAGTGTTTAAAATAGTGAACGGTTATGAGGATGTTGATAGGAATATGTTCTTCAAACATAAAGAAGGCAGTAGAACAAGAAGACGCAAAGCAGCATTAGTTAAGGAGCAGTGTAGGTTGGACATGAGAAAGTACTCTTTCTCACAGAGGGTGATAAATGAGTGGAACAAACTGCCAAATGATTGTGTTAATGCTAGTAGTGTGAATATGTTTAAAAATAGAATTGACAGATATTTGATAAGGGTGGGCTACACATAGATGAGAAAATTGTTGGACTCTCGATAAGCCAATGGCTTCCTTGTCCACTTGCCATCTGGAACTTGTTCTTTGGGATGGCGATCTTGTTAAATCTTGTTAAATTATAGCAAGCTGTAAAATCTTGCCCTTGATGGTGCAAAGGGTGTGATTTTGTATTGTGTAGAAAATCTACAGACCTGCCATTTCAGAAACATAATAGTACTACTGTTTATCAAAGAGATCATCACAAGAGTGCTAAATGTTGGCATTGTGGGATTTTCTAAGCCAAAATTTGATTCAATGGTCAGGCCAATCATGCCTGTTCTCATGAAATCACTCATGTTACCAAGTAATTTTACGTTTGGTTGCTAGAACATGCACATAGCCACGATGAAGAGATCATTTGTTTTGCTACCAATTAAACGTACTGTCAGTAGATGTTTGTAATGATGACGGTTTTTATGTTTTCTCAGGCCTTCTATGCTAATAAAGCATGTGGGTGGCTCAGAAAATGTGTAGTTCTTTGACAAGGATGTCAAGCAGTTATTGGGATTTCTCTATTGAGTCCGTCACATTACGTCCATTGGAAAAAAGTCATGCCTATGCCCCCAGCCATGTCAGTGCATGTGAATTATTCATTTGGTGTTGCATAGGACAGGACAAGTGTTTTTTTCATGACCACTGATAATGAGCAAGATGGTGGAATGCGGAGCGGTCAGTTTAGTAAAGGTCATCTGTCTCTAAATGAGGTCATAGTATGGTCAGCGCAATGTCTGGCCATTGTCAAAACAAATGGGTGCCAATTTAGTCTTAGAAACTGGTTTGTGCAGATAGATAAAAGCCATTAGCGCACCAGATCACTGCAAAGACATCGAGCCACACGTCTGACGACAAAGAAGGTAGTAAGGAAAAAGTTCTCAATGTGCACTATGCAATGATTGGATCAATTACACTGACATCAAACACCATTCCCTCATAGCTAGGCAGAGTGGATTCATTAACGCCTGAGAGGCTATGAAGACTAAGACACAGCAGCTGAAGCCAGTGGCCAAGTACAGCAATTTTTTAAGCTTTTCCTTACAGTCTCTCGCTTGAGTTCTATGGTCCATGCTCTGTTCCAGTATAAACAGTTTTACAAACATGAAAAATATATGGTCCTTTCCCAAAATTTATAATCCCAATTCGGGACTATACATGGGCAACATGGCCTTAAAAATGGCTGGCCAAAGTGTACTTTTGCATGCTCATCACAGAACAACCAGTATTTTAAGCATCACAATTTCAGTGAAAATTACATGTAAAGAAGATAAATACTAGTTATACGTCTCAATAAACTGAAGAGAAATACTCTAAAATCTAAACAAAGAACCAAGGCTATGTAACAATAATAAAATTAAACACAACCATTAAAATAACACATTAATCCAGCTTTGATAGTCGTCATAATTTTTTGTAGCGAGGAATGTAAATTGGAACAATGATGTAATCCAATTTAATTTATGTTTTCAAATTTGTAAGGGTTTTTAATTGGTTCACCTCCAACATCAGTAGCAAGATGTGGCATACTAACTACAGTTTATATGCAAGCTATCCTGTAATGTTATGCAATGAAATCATTAATACAAAATCGGCTATTTAATTTCAGCTTCATCTTAGGATATTGTATTTAACAAAGTAGTTTATTAAACACGAAGAACAAATTAAATAATATTTATTAATTAAAACACATTTTGGCTAATTACATTTTTAATATATGTGGAGCCATCTAGTGAGTGATGGGACAATCATTTGAAGTCATGAACAAGTCATACAGAACATGAGCATAACTGGTCTGGTAAGTTGTTATAAATGAACTTATCTAGGGTGTTCCAAGAAATGACTTAAGCAATGATCTTATCAGGGCATACTAGATTTAGGCAATGATCTTATCAAGGCATACTAGACTTGGGCAATGATCTTATCAGGGCATACTAGACCAGATTTATTAAAATTGTTAGAATGAATTTGCATTAGCCAAATGTGTAACGATGATAAAGCATTTTTAAGTTCAGCACATTTTTGTAAAGCCAGGTGTCGTAAGCACAAACTCAACAAAATCCAATGGGTATATGACTCGTCCATTGGGCTGATGAGATGTGGCCTATCGACATTCTGGTTAGATTTTCATTCAGTATCACAAACAGAAGGATGCCATCTTTCTGTGGAATGCAGGGAGTTTATTGACCAGTTGCAATGTGGGAGGTCTCCAGTCACAGGCATTGATCTAGTGTGAAGCTTCTTGGATGTGTACAACATATGTAATTTGTACTACACGTGTAAAAGTTACTCAGCAAAGTGAGTTTTAATGCTTTCTTCAGGCTTATATATCTTTATTTTCATCTGAAGTTCCTCAGTTGGTGGCCGTGATAATAGGAAGTAAATGATTAGGTTATGCTACATGACAGGTGCATGCGTGCGTGCTTGTGCGACTGTGTGCAGTTGTTTGTTCATATCTATGTAGATCCACTTCTCTGTATGTACGTACAAACACATGCATGCATGCACATACACGGTGGCAGATTGGATGAATATCTTTTCATAAGTTATTGAACAGATCACAGTAATTTAACTACAATATGCTTGGATGTATTTAGTGACTGCAGTTTACATACTAACGTACCAATGCATCCAAATAGGAATAATTTCAAGGTGTGGTTCTGGAATTTTTTGCCACATGCGCCACGCCTCTGGTGCTTTCTGATTAGATAGCCCGCTGTGTGGCACCACTGTGACTGGTTTCTGAACAATTCAATTAAGGATTATTTAAATCATAGGTTAGTGCTGACCATCGGAGCTTAAACTGAAACAGAATAAAGTAATTGTAGCATAGACCATTATCGAATATATCATTGGAGATATGCAGACATACTGATCACGGTACACACACTGGCCTTTGATGTGATTACGATGGCTACCATCTTTTTCATTCGTGGTTTTTGTGATTACTGGATTTTCTATCTTGCGCAATTGTGGGAATGTGCTTGTCAGTAGTTGGTGCCTGTTTTGATGATGAATTGGTGTAGCAGTCCCTGACATAATAGCACAGACAAGCACATGCCCTTTCAGACAAAAATGAGGGGGAGTGTTTTATCACCACAGAAATCAATACTCAGCTTGGCGGAGGGATACAATACAATTTGAGTGCCGAAATGTCCATAATAACACGTGCACAGCAGCCAGTCAAGGTTTATGATGCCATGTTTCATATTTATTTCTGTTCGGTGCCACACAAGCAGAGATATAATATTGTACGACTGGTCAAATGTTGCACTAAGTGAAATGTTTTCGTTGCTGTGAAAGGTTTGCTTGAATGTTTGAATTTTTTTGTCACAAAATGGTTTTATATTTTGTGGACTAGTATAAATAAATTGGGTTTGGACATTTGCCCACCAGATATTTGTTTGTAACCTAGAAGAGTTGCTTCCTAGGAAGATTGCCGTGGTTGACCAGTAGGTTTACCTCTGTTTTTTAGTTGCTTATTTTACAACCCTTTTCTACCCTGCCTGAGCTGTGCATAGAAACAAAATCACAGAGATCTTTCACTGAAAATGGCTCTGAGGATGCTGAAAATGAAAGCCATTGAATTGGATACACAGTTCTGGTTTTACTATGACATAAAAGTAATTTGTTTTGCTGAGTTTGTGCTGTGAATTTTTCTTTCCATTATGTTTTCCTGTAAGTGTGTCAAATGCACCAGTTGCATCTAGCCTCCTACCTCGTCTAGCCACCTACTTCATCTATGTGAAAACTGTATTAGTGTTGATCCCAGTTTATCTAAGCAGGTCTTAATTATTATTGTGAATGATGGTGGCAATAAATACTTTATGGTTCCTAATAGCTCAGACTGAAACAGCTAATGTTATGATACATCAGTGTGCCAGACAATGTGCATGCATAATGTGAATGCATCTAATTTGTATTGTAGGTGTTTCACTTTCATTATTTTAACTTGTCATTGTTTCACTTTAACTGTCTTGTCAGCATTTCACTTTCATTATCTGAACTTATATATTTTTCACTTTCATTATGTTAATTAGTCTGAGAACCATGACCATGCAGCACGTGCACATTTTCAGTGGCAACAATTACTTGCATTCCTTATGATGTTGTTTACCAATTCTTTCATGCGTTGATGAGTTATTGTATTTTCCAACCTGGATATTTATATTTTATTGCGCTTTGCTATTTTCTTGTAAGTCTCTTGTTGTCGCGTCAATGTGGGATTGACTATTTTAGGTGTGACTATTGTGGTGAATGCGGATTAACTGTGAATAAAACAATATTGGCATATGTGATCGTCACTGCAATATTTATAAATATTTTTCATCTTCCTGTTGCTCTCCTTAACCTTGTTGCACATGGTTTGAGCGCATCAGTATGGGCGTTATCATACTCAACTGCATCACCCTTGGCATGTACCAGCCATGCAACGATGTTGTGTGCAACTCGACGCGCTGCCAGGTCCTCGCTGGCATGGATCACTTCATTTTTGCATTCTTCGCGGTCGAAATGTTTGTGAAGCTCATCGCCATGGGCGTCTATGGCAAGGAAACATACCTCGCAGAGACGTGGAATCGACTCGATATGTTCATCGTCATCTCTGGGTAAGTTAACTATCCTTTATCCTTTAATTATCCTTTTACCAGTTGTTCACATGAAAAAGTGTTGTGATAAATCTTAAGAGGTTTTCTTCATGGGATTAATATAAATGATTGTGGAAAACCTATCATTTGTGAAATGTGAAAAACCCATCATTTGTAAAATGTGAAAACCCATCATTTAAATGTCATGTTGAGGGTTGTGGTCATTCTTAGAGGTGTTCTTCATGGGATTAATAGAAATTATAATGACCATTATTCTAATTAAGAGCTGATACTGAATGTGTAGGTTATTGTAAAGATATTAGTTGACCTCTGGTCCACCATCTACATCTTAGCATAATTTTCTTTACACAGGAACTATTTTCCAAATCAGTATGAATGGCTACATAGAAAAATTCAATAAATAAATTCAGTGCCAGTGGATAGGGGGTTTGTATTGTGAAAAACTGTAGAGAAACTTTGTTTTTAGGTCATTGGTTTGTGAAAAAATGTACTCACTTTGAAACGATACTTATCATAGTGGCTTTGATCACATGATGTCATTGGTGGTTGCCACCAAAGAAATGAATTTAACTGAATGGCCAAATCAAAGTGATAATTTCAGCACTATTTTTCCCGAAGTGAGTACAATTTTCACTCTCACATAAGAAGGCTGTCAAAACTGTGAAGTTTTCCATATGTTCTCATGAAACATGCATGTAGGAAAGCATGCATATCAACGCTGTTAATTGAACACTGATACTGAGTCGCCATTAGGAATTCTATCCCGTATTAGACCTATGAGAGTTTGATCATCCTCACCATTTCACAATTTTCTTGCTTGATGTGCTACACAAAGTGACCTCCGTAAATGTGTTATGAAATGGGCACGTACGTCAAATGAAGCATGTTTGTGATGACAGAAAAGTCTATGATGTACAGTGTTATTCTGAAGGCCAAAGTCAAAGATAAAGGAGCGTTTTTGTTTCAGAAATGTTATAAACTAAATTGTTTAAAATAATAAGCGTCACGGCTGTCAGTGGAATTAGTACAGTTACATTTTGTGAACTCCATGTACCAGAATGGCATATAGAAAGGTGACCTTTGTGATGCTAGTACTGACATTTACATTGAACATCAATCATTTATTGAACAATGCTTGTTTTATACATGAAAAATACAGATATTTATTAGTTAGTTTACGGATTTTCTTTTACAAAAATGGGTCGGTTAGAATTTTTTTTATTGAATAGTAATTCAAATATGTAACGCCTACGGTAATTTTTCTATGCCAGTGCATTCATTCAATCATTCTGCATCATTCCATCTACAAAGAAGCATATATTCTTTTAAATGTTGTGTTTGTAAGCACTTGCGGTCACATACGGTCCAAATAGTGCTGCGGATTACATTCTTGGTGACCGATAACGTAAGTTGTTGGCTATCACTGTAGAAAATGCTGAAGTAACACGGTGCTACTTGGACCGAAAAAGTGTGCAAAAACAATATTGTTTTAAGAATATATGTTTTTTATACATGGAATTACGTGGAATGATGTTTCATGTTAAAATATGATACAATGAAATTAAGAAGAATTTTATTATTCAAAAACAAAACTATCTGGTTCATGGATCAATTAATAAAAGGTCTAGATACTGAAGTCTTGACAAGTGATGTGACCTGAAATCAGCATCACATGCCATGTGTAATGTCACCTGGGTGATATGTGGTCACCAACTGGTACTCATGTTTCCAATATTGCAACTTCACAAAAAAATTCAAACCAGGACAAAATCCATAATTACAAAAGAACAGAAGTGTAAGGGCTATTTCTTTACAATATTCTACCTTCTTTGTAAATGGCAGGTAAAAAGAAACGATTTACATGAAGTACCAATCTTCATCATGCAGATCATTATGAGCAGGTCCACCTTCCTGAGTGCTTTACCCTTTATTCAGTTATTGAAACTAATTTTGGTATGATTGGAATTGTCTCCTCCCCCTTATTGACCTTTCAAACCACCATTTATGTTGAGGGTATATGTGAATTCCACATCACACAATGGCATGTTATAAGATTTTTAAAATTTACAATGTGTAAAAAATACTTTGCATCATGAATATTAATGAATTAGGCCATCCTACAGTCATACAGGATTTGCCAAAAAAATGCACAAATATGGCTGACTCTTTGCATCATGAATATTCATGAATTAGGTAATCCCATAGCATCAGTCATACAAGATAAAAACAAATTTACAAATATTACTGGCTCTTTGCGTTAAGAATATTAATAATTAACAAAACTAGAAATTCATTGTATCGCTGCAACTGAATAAACCTTAGTCATTACAAACAAATGTTGTACGTCAAAAAGTTAAATATTGACTCCCACTCAACTGTTTTCTGGTCATACTTTCTTGCACTCATATCTGGTGTCACTGATCAGGTGACTTGGTTATAAGTGCACCAGGTAACCAGGTGTTGGCCTATATTATCGTGTGGTGACAGACAGATGGACACTGGTGAGATTGAATGTCACTGGCTGTGTAGGATTCACCAATTGACATTTAGACAAATTGAATCCGACTGTTTTTTTGGGCTATTTCTCCTTCTCATATATAAAATATTGAGAATCCAAGTGAGCTGCACAGAAATGTTAGTTTGGTCATGTGTATTGGATTTCCTGACAAGACACTGATCAGTATTCGAAACTAGCTGTGTTGAAATCGAGTTTGTAGTGCAATATGTTCATATTGCCAGCAAATATATGTTGACAAATTTTACAATAACATTCACTATATTTCCCGTATCCAATAGAAGCTAAGCTAAAATAAATAGGAAACAATATGAAACAACAAAACAGAACATTTTAAAGATATAAATTGTTTTTGGTCATTTTATTTTTAATAAAATAACTCACGAATGTACATATGTAGTTGAAATGATGGCTGGGTTGGTTTCTAATCAAAACATGAGCTTTTAATACTGTGTTGATAGATGTTCCACATATATTATTAAATGACATATTTAGTTTTTATAAGTTGTCATATTGGCCATGGCATTGGTCTTACCTGGAACTACTAGGTGAATAGACAGTACAGTTTCTTGCAAGATATATTAAATTTATTCACAGTTGAGAAAAAAATTCACATATGACCAACGTACGTGTACATGTGCATGTGACTGAAATAACGTTCATTCATTCATGTTCTTCCACACAATATAAACTTGTGTACCATTTGTTATGGTGTTTATATTAGAGAGACATAAACATTTGTTATGGTGTTTATATTAGAGTGACGTAAACATTTGTTATATTGTTTATATTAGAGTGACATAAACAACTCAGCATCCATCCAGGGTAACATCAGTTGAGCTACTAATTAATAGAAATGTAAGCTTGTCTGATTTTTATGATTTAATTTTTTCATTTTTATGATTTTGTTTGGGAGTATCACTGTGTGGTTATAAATAGTCTGTTTACATTTGATTTGCAAGCACAAATCAGCACAGTTGTGAAGTTGTACACATGTTTGGGTTGTACAGTCAGTGTTCGGTTGAGAGTTGTATGGTTGCGCAACAAATCAACTATGCAACCACATAACTATACAACTGCATGGTTGGGTAGTGACACAGTTGTACAGTAATTTTGTTATGCAACCACTTGTTTATATAAGGATAGGTATAACCCAAAAAACCTATCTTTCTTACTATAAGTCCTAAAAATATGAAATTTGTGGCAAAATAATTCAGTAATGTCAAAAGAAAAATTAGACAATGAGCCAATTACGACAAGTCACATGATCCAAGATGGCCACCAAAGAAAAATTTATAGGGTATTTTCAAAACATGATTTCAAGAGAAAATGTACTGACATTTTAGCAATGTGTTGCCAATAAGCTGTTTTCATCTGAACTAAAAGAAACCATAACTGATAAATTTTACAGTAAATATGATTTTTTTATGTACAAACATTACACAAACACATTTTCATCATGGACAAAAGATGCCATATTTCTGTAGATAATTTAACAATATCAATCATTCTAGTTCACATGATTCATTATGCAGATCTTCAGTGATATGCCACTGTAAACACAAACCAAATACTTTTCCAGATATCATGTTTGAAGACACTAGAAATAAGAAAAAAATGAAGAAAATGGCATTTAAAAAATGTCATTACCTATACATTGCATTTCTTGGTATTGATAAACTTCATTCAGATAGAATGTGTGTATAGAATTTGTGTATAGAATGATAATGTGAAATAAATCTTGTGAAAAAATCAAAGTTTTTATTTAAATTTTTTGTCTCCAATCTAGGGGTTATACCTGTCCATAACTCTGTTGTTGTGGGGTTGTGTGGTTGTACATCCATTGTGTTAGAATGGATCTATGGTTATGCAACCACTTGGATATGTAAATACGTGATTATAGGAATTAATAGTTATACAACCACCGCACGCACGTACGCATGCACATAGTGCATTTTACATATGTGCAATTGTACATGTGTACATTACAGTTGGTTATACTTTTAATTTGTTCATTTTGTACAAGTTTATTTGCACAAGTTTTATGGTAACACAGTTCTAAAATTTGCTGTCAGAATTTTTAGTTGATAAATTCTTACGAAATTATTTGGTTTTTCCTCATAATGAAGCATTGCTTCTTGGCTCTCATCACAGTATTTACGTTTCTGCATGATGATTAGCGTATTTGCTTGTGGATTCTTATAGCTTGAATTAGTCCTGTTTTTGCACTTTCATTTTCAGTTTAATTTCTTCTTGCATGCACCATAAATAGGTGAAAAATAGCTGGCTAATTTCAGGGATTGCGTTTATCTATTTGTGGATGATGAAAAGTTTATGTTTGTATGTGTTCTAGATATAAAGTTGCTGAAATATGATATAAATAGGCATATTTATTACAGTGTGGATTATTTATAGTGAGTGTACATCATTTGCTTTTCTGTTCATTAAGTGTGCAAAAAATGAATAAATAATTCATTTTGCTCACTTGGAATGTTCAAACATGATATGAATTAGTGTGTTATGTATACAGCATGTATAATCACATTAATTTGGAATGCATTCATTTCATAAAACACAGACTACATCGATTAAAATGTTGCCACAGTTTCAACTAGAGGGAATCGGTTTGTACAATCGTGAGTGTTGACAGATACATTTGTCAGCGACATAAAATCCTTACCAGTTGTTTACTTTTCCTCGTTTAAGCATTTCAGACTATGTTATGGCCAAGTAAGCGTTTTGCCTATTTTACTCCCTGCCATTATTTTCTAACTCTGTCTCTCTACATTGTGGCATGTTGTGGTTTGTCGTGGCTTTTGAAAGCATGAAGTATCATTTCTGTTCTTCATATTCTTCTGCTAATTCCTGTTTGTCTGCATGTCTTAATTAAGTTTTAGATTAATGAATGGCGTGAAGTGTTGTTTCACTTAATATATTGCTTTGCTTTTCTCCACTGCTTTGTGTAGGTATTTGATACTCTGTTTTGTTTTAACATTTAAATTTATTATTTGATTTAAAGCCAAAAGGAACTATGATTAAACCTAAAAATGGAGCAGTTTAAAAGGTGTAACAGTTTTGTGGAATGTTGTGGTTTTATAAACATAAGCAATAATCATATTGTTGCTTTTGAGGCATAAGATCATATTCTCTGTTTTGAGCAATATTTTGTTACTCTCTGCTTGGACCAAAACGTCCAACTTACATACTATTCTGGTGGTTTTGACTTCTCTCAACTGAGGATTGGGGTCAATTACAAATGTAAGCAGTATATTGTATACGGTATATTGTAATCATTTAAAAATCTAATCATTTGTAATCAAAATGTTCAGAGCAATAAGTAACACACTAGTACATTTAACCTCTAACTCATTCAACGTAAAATTTCCAATTAAACATTTTGTTATTTTTACAAGCATAATATAATCATAATTGAATTTAGTTTAGTCAAAATTGGTATTGTAATTATGCAGTATTTAAATAGGGTAAACGTAAGTGAAATTCTTAAGCCAAACCTTGTAATTGTTTATTTATTTTCAAATGGGGTATAAGGGAGTTGTTCTTCAGTATGTGGGAAAGTGAAACTGAATAACTAATATAACTTATTGGGCAAATATTTAAATTTGTTGATGAATATTTTAAGAAAGAAGGTTTGTGTTAGTATGCCCAGGTTTGGAAACCTGCATAGCTGTGACTGTGTTTGTTGAGCCTGTGAAACGCAGTTGCACTGCCATGATGTAGTTATAGCAATCATGTTGTCTGCGTCCGCTGGAGTGGTACATTGGTGTTCATGTGCTTTCATGTTCAGTTGACCTTGAATGACCTTCATGTGACCTTGTGTCATCACAACTTGAAACTATCCATATTTCTTATCGTTATAACATTAGATTCCATTGTAGTCTAGTTGGTTGTGGACATTAAAGTAGTAATACAGTGTTACAATTGCATAAATAATTGTTCTTCATAAGTGCAAGAGAAATAATTTATAATAAATCATAAAACTATCATGTCATAATTTGGTTACATCTATGTCCTACATAAACAAATTCAGCATAATTTACCAAACAAATTTTGACTTTCAAAGATGAGTGAATAAATGTAACACATTTTTGTCTACAACTTTGTTTTCCCCTTTCAATTCTTTTTTCTAGTGATACTTTCTCTTTCAATATGGCAACTTGTAGGTTTTTTGTTTTTCTTTAAACTTTTAATCACCACAGCTATGTTCACTTTATTATTAAATAGAATAACTGGAGCAACTGTTGTTTTATATTGTTTTATTTAGTTTGTTGGCATGATTGTTTAACTATTTCAGGGGGAATATGTTTGATGTATGATTTTTTATTTGCCACAGAGCAATAAATACAACACTTTTCACAGTGTAAAGGTTGTTGGTTAGTATATTGAGTTGTCATGTGACTATGCTGTTTCAGCGGGGTGGAGTATGCAGCCAACAGTGAAGACCTGAGTCTGTCAGCAATCAGGACGATACGAGTCCTTCGACCTTTGAGGGCCATCAACAGAATTCCAAGTGAGTATGATGCTTTATTTTCTTTGAGTGCAATTTTCTGTCACATTTCATCAGCATTGAGCACAGAACACAAGAAGATACGATAAGATAAGAAGAACATTTGTATAGCGCCGTAAATCTAGATAAATCCATTCGGAGGTGCTTAAAATACACTTATATGCACAACATTGATAAGTTATGTAAATGATGATTAATTAATTCAGATAGAAGAGAATATATTAAATTAAAAGAATAAATTATGTAGAAGATAATTATAAAAGATATATAAGTAAAAACATGGCGTAAAATTTATATATATATATATATATATATGGACCAAATAAAGGATTCAACTGGATTGTTGAACTGGAAAAGGCGATGCAGAATCGAGATGGCTGGAGGAAGCTGATCATGCGAGTCATCGGAAGTCAGCTACAACTTGACAGAATCTGTGGAGGAGCACTAGATAACTGTAATATGTCAAATATACCAAACTAAAAATACCAAACTAAATCACTGATGATTACTTGCTTGTCCCTGTTCGTGATAACGATTAATGATTCTGGTTTGTTGTGCCTCTGAGCTCAGGTTCCTGAGCACATAACAGTTTATAGAAGTCTATATCGGTCTGTTATTGTTACTGTTGTCAAGAAATCTGACGTTTCAAAATTGCCATTAGCTTTAGACTGAATATTTTACATTTACTATGCCTTAACTCAAAAATAAGTTGTTGATCTTGTGGGAAATTAGAAAGAAAATGAAAACTTGCACATAAATCAACTAATGAATAACTGCTTCGAAGTGGAACATTAAATTCCAGCACATTCGTCCCACCTGACCGTCGGAGCAGAACCGGCTTGGTTAATCAGCTATGTACAAACTGAGGCTGATTTACATTGAATAAAAGCAGCCAAGTTGTTACCAGACCCCCAATCAGTTATTTATTCACAGTCAGAACACAACTATTCCAGGGCATGAAAGCCAAAGTCACATGTTTTTTCTGGTGGGATTGCATTGACATGGTGATGTGTCATTGTGTCTAAGACCATAAACTTTTTATCAGGCCTGTGATGCAAACATCGCTGGTCATTACTACTTCTGAAATAGAAACTCTGGTCTTTTTTAACGCCAGTTGCTTTCACTGTATTCAGTGCTCAGATGCACGCTGAATTCGTTTTCCTAATTTATCACATAAGTTTCTCCCGTTATTGCATAAAGTCTTGCACGTAGTACCTGAATGGCCAATATATTTTACATTGTGTATGGCATGCTTTGGACATGTTATAGCTAAAGAGATACCTGCACACAAATTATTCACTAACAAAGTGTCACCAACAAAATTGTAATTTATATTTCCCCCCCAAATATTGTTTTGAAAAATCATTTCCCAGTATCACTTTTTCTTTGAATATTATTTTTGGTCCAGCACCAATTACGCCACATCACGTGTATTTTGCGCTTATCAGCTAAAATTCTTCATTAGTGCCAATGCCGGATATTATCCCCTGTTCTTGGTGAACAACTCAAATGTAATTTCCGAGCCTGAGTCTTTCTGTATCATCAGACTCGTGCTAACATTTACCCAGAGTGTGATTTGACTTACTGCCTGTGTGACAGAAGATGCGTCATTGTCACGCAGTGTGATTAATTCAGGCTGTTGTGTTGACAGGGCTAGTTCCCCTTATGTTTGTTTCCCAGGTGTATTTTGGTCAAAGGCAAACTGATATAGGGTGGCAAGTGTTGATTGCTGATACCATGGTATTAGATTTTATTTAAAACTGCTTCAGCACTTTTTCACTTGTCTGGTTTTGGAATCATTTTGCAAAAATTCAGTATCTCTGTGACATGCTAGCTCATTTGTAAAATTTTTTTATTTAAGCTCGGTGAAATCAAACAAACTATAAAAGTAGTTTTGACCGGATCCAGTAAATTTCACTGAAAAAGGCAAGAGTTTCCCGATCTAGCCATCAAAACCAATTCTGTCAATGATTTTAACAAAAGCACGCGCTCTTATTAAATCAACAGTACATATTACTTAAACTGTTCACGCACTACATATTTGAACATAAACGAACCATTCACAATAGGCTAAATTGTATTTTTGTGTTTGTTTGCTACGTCGAGAAGTTACTGGGGTGCTACTTATGATTAAGTTGGTAACAACAACGTTTGCATGTTTATTGGGTTGTGATATAATGATAGCTAGCATTTTCACACATGCAAATTAAATTTCAGAAAGTAAATGCGGTTACCTCGTCAACTTGTGTATAAACCAGGGTACAATTTCAGTGTGTCGTACGTTCTCTACTCGGGCGATTGAGCTCCAGTAAATGCTTTTAGGGACGTGATGTAGTAAATACTGGATTTTCAACCACATAAATCCAATACTGGCAGGTTAATTGTAGTACTTCACTTATCAATCTAGCAAGGCAGAATCAACCAGCTAACTGAGAAGCTTGAAGGCATGAACAAACTGCACCTTGGTTCATATTTCACGCATGGTTGAATTCTGTGAATGATTCTAATACCAGTTCAATTCCAGTTCAACACAGTGCAAGTTTCATACTTGAGATACCAAATTATCAATATAGCTTCAATTGGCTACACTGAGAACAGGAGAATTGATACCCGGTAAATAAAAATTATTTGTCTTTATTGTTATGTAAAAAAATAATATATTATATGGCACATTACATTATGTGTTATTATGAGATCTACTAATTTATTAATATTGAATTGCTACTCATGGATATTTTTAGTACCTACTCAAAATCGATAATACTGAAGATTTACAATGACAACAAAATGGTTAATTTTCCAGTAATACTATTTTTATTTTTCTCATCAAACTTACAGTAAATGTTTGGTACCATGGAAAAGAGACCAGAGCATTTTAGTTGACAATATTAATTTTAACTACAGTTATACAGTCACGTCTTGTTTATCTGGTTCCCGGGGAATTTGGTTGGATTAATGAAGCATATGGATTGTTGAAACATAGAATAATATATATAGAATAATAAACATAGAATAATAAACATAGAATAATAAATATACAATAATAAATATACAATAATAAACATAGAATAATAAAGCAAATAGTGTATTCAGTTTGTTTTAACACAAAAGCACATGAATAAAAAACCGATCATTGAAGAATGGATAAACTTTACATAACTGTATTAATTTTTGTGATCTTCAGTAACACCTAATTAATTGAAAGGTTCACACCAGTGGTGTATCTATGATCTTACAAAGGGGCAGCCAAATGGGGGCCATTAGCCATTACCTATTAATTCACCATGCTACCATGTAGTGGTGCAAAAGAAAAATATGGGAAAAAAATTACTGAATAGCCACCCCCAAATATGCCACTGGTACACATATTTTCTGCATTTGTAACAAGAATGCCTGAGTTTCCCAGAATGTATGTGTGGAGGGTATTAGTGGTGTCTTTTTACTTGCTAGGAAAGTCACCCAGTGACAGTGCCCACTGTCTGGTGCTTCTGCTAATTACTTCCGTCTCATCTTGACCATTGTCTCGACAAGTGAGCCAGATGTCCCCCAAAGGGCAGTGGGGCCATGCACTTAAAGTGGACATCTCTGGTCAGCATAGGTCATAGACATGGTTTAAAGACATGTTCCTGATGAAACACCCTGTGTATTTAATTTTTATTGACAAAATATTCATGAAAATATTTCAATGAAGGCCCACTACCACCTCGCACGCACGCACACACGCATGCACGCACACACATGCATGCAAGCATTTGCATAAACACACAATTTGCATAAACATACACAATTTACACAGACATACACAACTGTGACATAATGCATGGCACAATTTTTACTGTTAAATATAAAAAATGATGGATTCCATTATAATATCTTACCAAAATGTGGATGTCTTCTATTATATTATCATACCATAAATATATGACCATGTTTGTGTATATAGTAAGTTCTGCATTTTCAAGTAGATAATTCCAATTACAGATGATTTAATGTAATTTTTGAACAATCTACCATAGTAAAATCAATCGGCTAAATTAGAATTTTTTTGGACATGAATAAACTGCACTTTGGTTGATATTTCACACAAGGTTGAATTCTATGAATGATCATTATACCAGTTCAACTCAACCTATGTAAATACAAGTTTCACACATGAGATGCCATCATTATCAGTATCTTCAATTAGTAAATAAAATTTTTTTTTCTGATACATTGTATTATATGTCACATTACATTATTATTATGATACGCATTAATGCTGATATTTTCATATCAAAACCAATAATACTGATAGATTAAAACAAACCTCCATTTGAGAATTCAGTTTTTATATTGTATTTTCATCCGGGAAAAAAAATTACAATCAAATTTCAGAAAGGATTTGCACATTCCAGGTAACAACAAGAACACCATATTCATCAGACTGATCAATGTAAATTTTTTTCTTGTGTTTTACAACCGTAATTTTATCTTGAACATACTGTGCAAATTGTACAGACATCAAGAAAAACATTAATATAATACATGTGAATCAGGTGTGGCTGGTGGATGTATCTGTGCAGACATGGAACTTTGTCCCAGCTGCCAGATCAACCAACAATTCACTTTGTCAAGGTTGAATTAATATCTTGCAGCTAGGCCAGCCTGGGTTTTTGGACCAACGTTCTGCAAACGTCTTATACATTGTTTCAAAATTGTTGTAAATACAATAACTACCTGTTATTTATTACATATTTTACATCCTTGACATAAATACATCAGATTGCAGAGAATCTGTATATCAAAACGATGTAGTTTATTTGATGGCATCATTTGAAATGGTTGGTCTGCGTTTGTGGAACTCGTTGCCAATTAATTGCCATCAAGTGCAGCTGGCCATTGTCAGCATTCAGGAAAGCCATGAAAACACACCTGTTCCTGATGCAAGATTGCTGACATTTTATCACTCTGTTTTATCTGGTTTATAAATTATATTATCCATTTGAATAATGTTCTGATGATGACATAATACTTAGTTTTTTTTCTAATTTTAATAGTTTCATCTACTTCCCTTGTGCCACATTTCTGTATTAATTAATATTTATACATATATCTATTTTATCATGATCTTGCAATTAATATTATTTTATACATTGCTTACAGTGTTATCATTAATTAATTATGTAAAGCACTTTGAGCCTTTTAAGGATATCACACTTTATAAAAATTATATACTGTTATTATTAGTGAAAAAAAAAACCTCCCATATATGGCTTCAGTAGTGGCGCATCTAGGATCTTGCAAATGGGGTGGGATTGAAAGGGAGGTGAAGTTTAATCACCCATTAGTTTACCATGCTAATTCGAAACAACTTTAACCAGTGGTCCATGGCCCAATGGTCCTCAAATGCGCCACTGGCCTACAGTTTCGCAACCGGTTGGGTGGTATCCACAAATATTTTCACCAGAGATTGATGTAATTGGAAACCATCTGTAACACTTGGAAACCTTCGACTCCTCTGATGGAGACATTAAAAATTAACAACATTTTGTGTTGATGATGTCAATGCTTTGTGTGTTGCTTGGAAGTGGTATCCTGTGTCTGAACAGGTCGAGAAGTGCCAGGAAATCTCGCACTCACCAGCAATATCTCACTGAGTACAGTAGTACCTGCCTTGAACGGACACTTCTGTATCCAAGCAAAAGTGTCCCTACATTGCAGGTGTCCAGTCATCGGAGGGACAGGCATGTTGGAGTGGAGGGTTCAGTACAACACATATATGGTAGACATGTGCGGATAACAGATGTTATCAATTAACTTAATAATATATAAACAAGCTCCACAGTAAGTATATAACTGAGGTACATATACTACAAATAAGGCGCATTAAGTGTTCCCATGTCTGCCACCAGGGAGCTACTAAACAACAGCGACCGCCGCCCGCTGCACCAAGTCCAAGAACGCTGTCGAAGCCACTGTGCACTGTCTTATACGACAACACGCAGTTTATAGAGCTTATTGAACGAGTCAACTAGCATCAACGTGTATTATTTTTAAATGTCACACCCTGTTTAATCGTTAACTGAATAAAATACATGTAGGTATTATGGATTGATGATGTACTGAACTAATAGGCCTACGTATCGAAAATAATAACATGGATTTGAGCAGCCAAAAACGTATATAAGTTGACACGCAGTATATAAGCTGATTAAACATAGAAAATAACAATAGGCAGAATTAATAATCGTTTCACCTCGATTTTCAACTGATCTCGACCGAAGCATAAATTTATGATGCACCACTTAGCATCGATTCATTGTTGCATATGCGAATAATGAATTTGTATTTTCGCGCACTGGTAGCACCTTGGGTTTGGCATATGGCATGTTGGTTTCGCGTCGTTTAGATTGGAAGCATGCCATTTCACCCCAGTGTCATATTAATACTGCATACTAAATTGCATTTAAAACTGTTTATCGGATTCTTATGTGAGGTGTATTTGTGAATCTCAATTGCAATTTCAAACCGCCTAAGCGAAGCCAACATCAGCGATTGATGTCGGCGGCAGCGCCAAACAAACAATAGGTTGACATTTGTTCATTGACATTGTTCACCTGTTTCTTGAGAATTGTCAAAGCAATTCTAAGCAGGCCCATATGGCATTTCCCCCGGCGGCAGAAAATCGGGGTCCACGACCAACAGCCTTATATCCGAATCCGCGACAGAACATTGTTTTTCCCACTACACTGCGCGCTTGTTTGTCCGTCGCCATTTTGGAAATAGAATATTTCGAGAAAAAAATCATGAAAATAATTATTACTGTCCGCCTTAGCAGGGACAGAAAACCAAAATATCCTGTCCGCTGTCCACGTTAACCAGGTGTCCCCTCATCAGAGGGACATTAACATGGTAAAACAGTCCGTACATTGAGACAGTGTCCCGACATAGCAGGTGTCCGCTTATCGGAGGGTCCGTTGAAGGCGGGTACCACTGTATGGATTTTCTCTGAAAGTCGGAAGTGAATTACAAAGATTATTTTGCGCACCAGTTCAGTAGTCATACGACATAAATGGTTGAGAGAAAATAAATGCACAACGCATAATGTACATGTTTACTATTTGTTTATGTGCGTGCATGTGTGCGTGCACAACTTGGAGGCCAGAAGTACATTATCTCATCAGCTATAGCCTCGAAATGAGAATCACTGTTGTCCCTATGAATGAAGAGGAGACTCTGGAGTGTCTGTTTGTTACAGGTATGCGTATCCTGGTGATGTTACTTCTCGACACTCTACCGATGCTTGGCAATGTCCTTCTCCTCTGCTTCTTTGTCTTCTTCATCTTCGGCATCATTGGTGTGCAACTCTGGGCAGGCCTGCTGCGTAACCGATGCTTCCTGGACATGCCAGACAACATCAGCATTGACGTGTAAGTATCAATGAAGTCTGACCTGTAATAATGTATGTGGAATGCACCCACGAGATGTTTCCTTTTCGGTATTCGTTTCACAGTAGAATTTAATGCCAGTGTGTCGAATTGACACTAACTTTGCTCAAACTATTGGCAGGAAACTTGCCAGATGTTTCCTGCTGCAATGGTATATTTACAAGTGCCAATATATTTTAAATGCAGTTTATGAATAAAGTGAATTCCTGATATTGGGTCGACAGGACCTGTGCAGTCCTGATATTTGACCAGGGCAGGCTACACCTAGATGAAAATTTGATAGCCTCTAAATACACTGATGCTAGTATTGGCTTACTTGTCCAATTTTGGTTTGGATAGCAGTCTTGTTAAATCATGTTCATTCTTGTAGTATAAATACTTGAAATAATATATAACATACATAAATTAATTAGTTGCATGGTGACATGATACCAGAAAATGGTTCACCTTAATGCTGAAGAATTTGGACAAAATAAAGCTCTGTCAAACATACATTAAGACTCTGAAACGTAACTTAGTTTCTTCGATATAAATATTCTATTAACATTTTGCGTTAACCTGCTGAATGATTTATTATTAGTATTTTAACTTATAATTTTAATGTATTTTTTACTTAAAAAAAAATAATTTATTTGTTTTACTTATTATTGATTATTGCAATCTTTGCAGTGATTTGTTGCCCAAGTACTTCAAGCTGGACTATGGCAAGGACTTCATCTGCAGCAAGCCCTTCACGGGTGGCATCACAAAGTGCAATGAACTGCCGCCGTCACGGTACATTGGTCAGCTCTGCAACGGTTCCCTCGTGCCAGGCATCACCAATCTCTCTCTCTACAACAATGCTGATCAATGCATCAACTGGAATCAGTATTATACTACATGCAAGGCCGGGGTGCACAATCCATTTAAAGGAGCTATATCTTTTGATAATATAGGACTAGCATGGGTAGCAATTTTTCAGGTAAGTTTTGCTACATACATCTAGAATTATGTAACGTAATGATTGTGATTTTGTCTGGTTATCTGACACTCACATAGTGAATTAAAGTGGAAATTGTATCCACATAGAACGTTGGGTAACTAAGCTTACTTTAGTGCATTAAGGGTTTGAACTCAGGGGATTTTGTGTGGATTGTGAACTGATAAGTTGGTAGGGAAAGTATGCTGCCGTTTGAGAGTGACTTTTTCCAAATTGTTGACCTCATGACAGTTACTCTCTATATCACCCCATTATTTTTGAGTGTGAGTGTCAGATATGAAGCACTTGTGTAAATGTTTGTCTCTGGGGCAGGGTGGGCCCTGCAAGGGAGGTTGGGGTGGGGTGGGGGGTGGATTTACAACAAAATATATAATGGAAGTGGAATAGTATCAAGTATAACATGTGTTACACAAAATAGTGATAGGGTTTCGAGAAATAATTTTTTTTTAAATTTCTAATATTTGACAGTGTTCCATGACCCCCCCCCCCGCAGACAAACACTGGCAAATGCTTTCGTTACAAGATACATTCTTGCATGTATGTGTGCATATGCCACTGAACAAACAGTTTGACGTTTACAGTTGATCAACGTATCTGGTAGTTACCAATGCTTTAGGTTTTAAAAGGTAGATGTGACCTGCAGCGCTTCGCGGGTCCCCAAACCAATCGAATTACACTAAGGCAAACAGAATCTGGATATATAAGGTTTATTCGCACGGAAGAACAATTAACCGAGACATAACGTTATATGGCAGACTAACTAAAATGTACTTAATTTCTGTGAACAACGGTTTAACTTAACCAAGATGATATATGGCCGAAACGGAAACTACGGCGGAAACGGCGACTGCTACTCAGAACTATGATAGCTGTCATGGATAGAACACAGATTATTATCATGCCGGCATCACAGTTCACGTCCTAATATCCTAACAACCAGTAGCCTGCACACAGCCAATGCACATTAGTAACATGGATTACTATGTAAATAGCATCTAAGATTCCGGCCAAGCGTTGGACAGTTTATTAGCGCCAACGTAGCATCACATTCCACATAATAGCAATAAAGTGGTTGAATAAGAAAGCATGGCCCAGCCGTTCCGTTGAAGTCATGTTATAGCAATCTAATACAATAATACTGATCACGACGCCTATGCGTCTACTTATAATAGTGTACCGACCATACAACATAACTTTCACAAATAAATGTAACACCCGAATGTAACCCATTGCAGGACATCCAGTACACAACAGTAACGCTTGAACAATGTAACATGACTAGTGCTGCCGTCTAATGACAACAGGGGAACACCATTCCACATCGGGTACCGATACTGCCGACAATACTACTACTGACCTTACTCGTTGAAACCCAATGCCACCGCACGATACACTGTCACCGTAGTACTAATTCTATTTTGCATTCCGCAACTCATTCTTGCTAACACATTATACATTCATTAATCTAACCGCTAGGACGATATACTGAACGCTAACATGCCATTGTCGTTGACGGTGCCTAACTTAACTAGGTCTAGGACATTTAGGACATCTCGCCGTCCAACAGTAAATATTGTAATGAATACGCTATCACCAAATAGCTACAAATCCGAACAAATAACCACAATGACAGAGTGTCATACAAACACAATGTCAGAGTGTCATACAAGCATAATGCTCCGCCCCAAGCGTGCATGTTTTACTTACGTGTAAATCAGATGTGATTTCTGACCCAGACAAAAAGAACACCCGTTGCGCGGGAAAATATGATAACCCGCCTTCCCATTTGCGCATCCGTTCTTGCGCACAGTTATTACCGTAAATTGGGAAATGTCAATGCAGCGCCCTATAAGCCAGATTATACCAGTGACGCTACAAAGGGTTATCGCTGTCAGTGTATATTCACTGCATACCGTTACAATGGAGGATAAATGTAAAAGCCTGGGCCTAATGCCAGATACATAAAAATCACAGGGTCACACTCTCCCCAACTTATGAGCAGCATAGCTCTAAAACTAAAAGCTAAGGTGCTCAAACCCTAATGGTTTACAGAGCGGGGCCAATTGCCGGGTTCGAATGCGTGCCCGCTCGACTACGGCACGTGCGCCGTAGCAACGGGCGAACGTCTTCCTCTGCACTACTCGTGGAGCTCGATTCAGGACCAGATGATGAAGGTGACACGTCGCGGACGACCGGATTCCGCACAGTCCACAACAATGGCGCACTCGATGTATCCGAGGTGTCACTGCTACCCACACACGCCACACTGGGCAGGCATGGCAGTCGACGACGTCGTACAGGTGGTGCCGCTTTTGGGCCATTTCCTGGAACGCACAACCGTAGGGAAGCACGATTCACCGTGCGCTGCGCACCGAATCCGTCGGCAGGTTCGACCACATACACGTCGTTCGTTCCCTAGCGCATCACAACACGGTAGGGTCTTGTCTGCCAGGCGTCTTGGATTTTGCTCCTTCCCGAATGCCGTGGTTGCGCAGATAAACGCGCTCCCCAGCGGCGAGTGGAAGTTCACGGGCGTGGCGATCATGACGCGCCTTTCGTTGGTCCGCATGGTTGTCCAACTGTGTTGCTGCTTTCTGATAAGCGTCGCGCGGCGGCGCTGATGCTGTTGCACCCACCCGTCACCCGATGATTCATCTGCGCCCAGCAGCACGTCGATCGGCAATCTGCTGTCTCGCCCGAACATCAGGTAATGCGGCGAGTAGCCAGTGCTGCCATGAGAAGTGATGTTGTAGGCATGTACGACCTCCTTCAAATGGTCTGCCCACTTTCTCTTCTTCTCGGCTGTTAGACGTGACAACGCATCCGCGTTTGCATTGTGCTTGGCCGAACGATACTTGATCTCGAAGTTGAACGGGGCCAGCGCGGCAGCCCATCTCTGCTCAACTGCCGGTAACTTTGTCGATTTCATCAGGTAGGTCAAAGGGTTATTATCGGTGTACAGAATGAATTCGCCACCCAATAGATAATCGCGAACTTGTCACATACGGCCCATTTCAAAGCTAGTAGTTCTAGCTTTTGGAAGAGTAGTTGCTCTTGTTCTTTTCCGACTTGCGGAGGCCACGGCTCGCACACGCTATGATTCGCGTCTTTCCATCTTGAACCTGACTCAGTACGGCGCCTAGCCCAAGGTCGGATGCGTCAGTTTCCACAATGAACGGCTTGCTGTAATCAGCGAATCCGAGGACTGGAGCACTCGTCAACCTTCTCTTTATCGCAGAGAATGCTGCATCACATTCCTCACTCCATCGGCCTGCCAGTTGGAAAGAAGCGCTCGATCGTGGTTTGCCTTTGATATCACGGCAGCACGTGGTTATTAGCGCATTCAGCGGGCTCGCGATCGCGGTAAATCGGGGGACGTAGCGGCGGTAGTAAGAGGCAAACCCCATGAAGGATCGGAGCTGTTTCAAAGTAACTGGCCTCGCCAACGTTCCACAGCTGCAACTTTCTCTGGATCAGTCGCGATCCCTGCGGCCGACACGCGGTGCCCAAGATACTGCACTTCAGGCTGAAAGAAAGCGCATTTCTTTAGTTCGAGTTTCAGCCCGTATTCGGCCAGACGCGTGAACACGGTGGCCAGTCGTTGAGTCTGTTCGGCGACAGTTGTAGAAAACACGAGGGCGTCGTCTAAGTAGCACAGCAGAATGCTAAACATTTCCTCGCGGGCACGCTGTCTGCATTAGGCGCTGGAAGGTCGCGGGTGCATTGCAGAGGCCAAATGCCATCCGGCGGTGTTCGTACAAGCCAAATGGCGTACTGAAGGCAGTCTTGTGTTGGTCGTCAGGGTGCATAGGTACCTGCGTGTACGCCGACTGCAAGTCCAGTGTGCTGAACCATCGAGCACCTGCCAGAGCATCCATTGACTCGTCAATCCGTGGCAGTGGATAAGCATCCTTCACGGTTTTTTGCGTTCAGAGCACGGAAATCACAACACATGCGCAAGGCTCCAGATCGCTTCCTCACGAGTACAACAGCACTGGCAAAGTCACTTTTGCTTTCCACAATGGCACCCGTCCGCACCAATTTTTGCAGATGGTCTTTGACTTCCTCCAACTGTGTTGGCGGGATGCGTCTATAGGGCATGTTGACAGGGGCGTCGTCGGTGGTTCTGATTCTGTGTTGCGGCACTGGTGCATCCGAGATCGTCGTCGACTTCGCAAACACGGCACGGTGTCGGTTAAACAAAGCTCTAACTTCCCGTAGCTCGTCGTCTGTGCCTGCGAACTGCGACAGATCTATGAGCTTTTCGACACTGTCAGCGTCCGATTCAATCGAGGGTGACCGTTGTGGTGTCACACCGGCGACGATCTCGTTCATGCTCACATCAACTCGAACTGCACCATGTGGGAGGATATCTGCCGGTTTCAAGATTCCCAGTCTCGTTCGTGGCCTCAACCAAAAGTCGTTCTCGGTTGGATTAACCATGGCCACCATGAATGTGCGATCGCATACTGCAGCACTAGTGGTGAGAAGGGGTCCACACCCGGCGGTGGCGGCTCGATTAGAGCGGTCTGTCCCTTTCGGCCTCCAACCGCGTGTACATATACACTCGATCTGGCAGGAATGCGAATAGCCTGCCTGCTGGCCACACGCGCGAATCTGAAGGTGTCCGTGGTAGCTACCTCCTGCAAACATGCAGCAAACTCGGGAACGTGTGACAAGGCGTTCATGCTGAGCAACCCAGGAAATTGCTGTCGAGTCGCGCACAACAAGGATCGCTCGATCGTCCACCGACACGCCTGCGATGCATACAGTGGTCTCAAAATACCCGACATATGGTATTTCTAAACCATCTGCTGCCCGTATGGTCAACCAGTTACGTGCTGAGCGTAACATATGTCCTTGAGGCTGCAATACCGCTTTATAAAAAGCCTCCGTTACAAATGAAACTTGACTGCCGGTGTCCAGCAGACAGTCAACTGGCTGTCGGCCAAAGTCACTTTGGCCACTGGGGTCCCACCTACGATCTGGTCGTAGGACGCGGTCATCAGGGTGCCCAGTTCCTCCACCCCGGGCCGTTTGTCTTGGTGGAGGACACTAGTTTAAACGTGCCATGGGGCAATGGCGCCTGATGTGTCCCTTCTGGTGGCACTGGTAACACTCCAGTTCGTCGTATCGCCGGCGTGCAACGGGAGCGGGAGGTCGCTGTATCACGGCAGGCATACTCGATGGGTGAGGCACCGACGCTGCAGCCTGCATCGTCGTTAACAGTTGCCTCTGCTGTGCCAGCACTTCTGTCAACCTTTTCTCGTTCTCCGCTAGACCGTCCTTCAAACATTGTCGCTGGCTTGCCAGCTCCGCCCACAGTTTGGTGATCTCGTCCGTGACGCAGTTTGTTCGGCGCGCGTCTCGCTCACATTCGCCTTCACCTTCTGTGGTGTTGCACTTTCCACCTCGTCCGCCCACTGCATCGCTACCTTCCTCAGTGACAGAAAATCTATGGCCCCATTCGCCCGATGCGCCGTTTCAGTTCCCAGCGGAGGTGGACATCTCGCACGTTCTCGGCGAACTGATCCCGGAGCATCGTGTCACGTTCTGCTACACTCTTCGGAGACAGCCGATGGATGCGGTCGGCGATGTCGATTAGACCGTGGGAATAGGGCGTGATCGGCTCACTGGGCAACTGTCTGCGATAAAAGAATCGACGCAGCAGTTGATTCGCATTCTCTTTGTCGCCGTACACCTCCTCGAGGGCGACTAATATCATCTCCGCATCCTCTCGCACCTCACTTGGCTGACCGCGGATTTCAACTCTGGCAGCGCCATCTAAATAGCTGAAAATGAAGTTGGCTGCCGCCTCCCGCTCAGATTCTGCGCACTAATGCACGCGAGCGGGCCTCCTCCACCCAGTCAGCCAAAAGTGGTTCCTCTGTTCCGCTGAAGCGACGCAGCTTCCTCTCGCGCTGCACCACGAAAGTCGGTGCTGCCGGTGCCGTCCGCAGCCGTTGCAGCTCCTGGCGGTCGTCTTCCCATCGACTCCGTGGGGCTTCTAGCTCGTGGCGCAAGTCCTCCATTTCCAGTCTTTTCACAGTCGCCGTTATAGAATAAGAATTTCGAAAGACAGAGATAAAAACCGAAAAGTAAGAAATCCACGATGGAAGACAGAATTAAAAGTATTGGTCTGAATGCCTTATCCCACTTCTGACACCAAAATGTGACCTGCAGCGCTTCGCGGGTCCCCAAACCAATCGAATTACACTAAGGCAAACAGAATCTGGATATATAAGGTTTATTCGCACGGAAGAACAATTAACCGAGACATAACGTTATATGGCAGACTAACTAAAATGTACTTAATTTCTGTGAACAACGGTTTAACTTAACCAAGATGATATATGGCCGAAACGGAAACTACGGCGGAAACGGCGACTGCTACTCAGAACTATGATAGCTGTCATGGATAGAACACAGATTATTATCATGCCGGCATCACAGTTCACGTCCTAATATCCTAACAACCAGTAGCCTGCACACAGCCAATGCACATTAGTAACATGGATTACTATGTAAATAGCATCTAAGATTCCGGCCAAACGTTGGACAGTTTATTAGCGCCAACGTAGCATCACATTCCACATAATAGCAATAAAGTGGTTGAATAAGAAAGCATGGCCCAGCCGTTCCGTTGAAGTCATGTTATAGCAATCTAATACAATAATACTGATCACGTCGCCTATGCGTCTACTTATAATAGTGTACCGACCATACAACATAACTTTCACAAATAAATGTAACACCCGAATGTAACCCATTGCAGGACATCCAGTACACAACAGTAAGCGCTTGAACAATGTAACATGACTAGTGCTGCCGTCTAATGACAACAGGGGAACACCATTCCACATCGGGGTACCGATACTGCCGACAATACTACTACTGACCTTACTCGTTGAAACCCAATGCCACCGCACGATACACTGTCACCGTAGTACTAATTCTATTTTGCATTCCATAACTCATTCTTGCTAACACATTATACATTCATTAATCTAACCGCTAGGACGATATACGAACGCTAACATGCCATTGTCGTTGACGGTGCCTAACTTAACTAGGTCTAGGACATTTAGGACATCTCGCCGTCAACAGTAAATATTGTAATGAATACGCTATCACCAAATAGCTACAAATCCGAACAAATAACCACAATGACAGAGTGTCATACAAACACAATGTCAGAGTGTCATACAAGCATAATGCTCCGCCCCAAGCGTGCATGTTTTACTTACGTGTAAATCAGATGTGATTTCTGACCCAGACAAAAAGAACACCCGTTGCGCGGGAAAATATGATAACCCGCCTTCCCATTTGCGCATCCGTTCTTGCGCACAGTTATTACCGTAAATTGGGAAATGTCAATGCAGCGCCCTATAAGCCAGATTATACCAGTGACGCTACAAAGGGTTATCGCTGTCAGTGTATATTCACTGCATACCGTTACAATGGAGGATAAATGTAAAAGCCTGGGCCTAATGCCAGATACATAAAAATCACAGGGTCACATAGACATTGACATGTAAAAGCAGACAACTTGTCAACTGGTTTCTGTTTGGAGGTGGATGCATTTATGATATCAAACTGTCTGTCTGTTTGTTTTTGCAATTTGTCTGGGAAATATGCTATTGGTTTCTCTTCATCTATCCATTCCAACATTGATGAAAGAAAGGGGATATGATAAGACAAAATAACCAGAAACAAATGTAACTACCAGATGACAGATAAGTTGTGGTTTAATGTTTGTTGATTTCAACTGTATTTGTTTTTATGATTCAGAAATGTCTACAGTAAATACGGGTCTCTGCAATGAATGTTCTGTACGAAGTTGTTATGTTTTTGTTGTACATATTTGGTGCTATGAATTGATTTGGATTTTAAAATGTAGGGTCTTGAATTACAGAAAGGTAGATGCTAGCACAAACAAAATTGGTAAACAAACCACCAATATGTTTTGATGAGTCGTATAGGATTGTGATCAAGAGGTAAATTTGACAAGTGCTTCTCACAATTTGGTATAAAAATTAGTGAATAATTGATATATGTGGTTCGTTGCAATTTTCATATTTTGATAAATGTTCCCTGTGTTTTTAACTTTTTGATTGACAACGTTACCCACTGTGAACAGTTCAGTTAGGTGAATGATTGAAATGTAAGAAAAGTTGTTCCAAAGTAAACAGAAAAGCCTTGCCATTTAACACATCAGACCAGCGAACAAACAGTGCACACATTAGAAGTATATTCTTAACTGCAAAAAATCAATAACAGTATACAGTGAAATCTGGCAAATATAGCTCAACAAAAACATGATTGTATCCCTTCTTCCTACATGTATAAATTATGATGCATGTGGAGTAGCATCTCGTAATTGATTCCTTGTGTAGAAAGTAAGAACCTGCAGTATGCACAACAGTGAAAAACATTTCATCTACTATTGTTTCATCATCTGCAGAATTTCCACATAAATGTCAGAATGTGTTGGGAAGTCAGTGAACTATACTTGGAAAATGTCTAATACACCCATTATGTAAAATGTGAGATATAACATTGCGATATGGTGGGTCCAAGTGATAATACATTATGGATGGGAACGGCTCCTACTGATTTATTCTTGCAATAAAAGATGTCCAAGTATTAAAGAAAGACAAGGAATATGAGTCATCAACTTTAAACCTAAATTGCTTGATTCAGTTACTTGTAATAAACACTTTCATATTTTTTAAAATATACATTATTTAATATTATTATTTCATTTATTCATTTAATGTCCTACGGTTGCATGCATTGTAAATAGTGTTTGTGCATTTATGAATTTATATTGTATTTGTAGAATTTTTTTTTCATATGTTAAATTCATGTGATATCTAATTAATGTTATGTTTTTAACACACAAAAAAACAACAGTAAAAAAATTTTTTACTGTGCATTTTTTCTATGTATCATTAAATTAATTTAATTTTAATATAACTGGTTTATTTGTGATGGTATGAATTGATTAACATTTATTTTCATATTTAGCTGCACATAACAATTTTAGCACGTACTTTTTATTTAAATTTATAACAGTAACACGTTGACTACACTCACGTATTCTTTTGTTGGATACACCCTCTATTTTTTTATGTTGGTAGTAACAAAATGCATTTAGTTACAAACACCATTTGAAATTAAAACTAAAACAACGTACATGGGGTATCTGTTCTCTTTGCAGATTATCAGTCTCGAAGGCTGGGTAGATATAATGTATTATATACAGGACGCGCACTCGTTCTGGAATTGGATGTATTTTGTTGCATTGATCGTGGTAAGTAATCATATCTTACTGCCAATATACTTAGCCTCGTATCACATTTCTATTTTGCAGGTAATCAGCCTCGCTGGCTGGGTAAATATAATGTATTTTGTACAAGATGCCCATTCGTTCTGGGACTGGATATATTTTGTCTCGCTCATTGTGGTAAGTAAGTATTATGTTGCTGGCATGCATGCGCGTACGTGCACGCCAGGCACGCAGGTTGTGTGTGGACAATGTGTTGTCATGGATATTCACCCTTGCCCAATGCATCCGTACCTGATTACATCCAGGCCAGTGAATATACTCTATCTCTTGCCACAACAAACTTCCAACATTCCTGATAGATCGCTGTTACTGCAGAGTAATAAAGTTATATTCAGTGGCCTCTTGCTATATGGAATCCCAATGTTTTAGGGAACCCGCTTCTTAAATGGAACAACTTCCCCATTGTGCTTGCAATGTTTTATGAAAATTGGCCTCCAAATGAAAGGAACAATGGAAAATAGGAACAGCCTCTTATTTGAAACCTATTGGAAGCAATCTATACAAAACACAAATCTCAAATTCACCAACACTGTCCTCCACCAATCACCCCCTTTTCTCCGACCGACCGACCAGTTTTCTTCAACCAACATCCACCCACCCCCGCCCCTCCCAACAATCACATGTCCAAGGGGTACAATGACATACATATTACCCTGAGTCTCTCATACCCAAGGACATATGGAACAAGTCCCAGCATATTCCATATGTAGCAAGAGACTACTGCATTTGACACGTTAATGTATATTGAAAATCAAATAAACTATATATACGCCTCTACCGCCTTATGCAATTAGAAACAAAAATGGGTCTTTTCACATTAATACCAGTCGGGTATTGATAACTAAGATAAAAAGTGATTGGCAGTGTTGTCTTTTGAAAACGTTTATAAGATCTGGCTGTCGCAACATAATGAATGGATCATAAACCTACCCCCATTCCCTGGCCTGGATTTTGCGTATGAAAACTGGTATCCAGAGTGCATTGTATAGAAACATCAACAGTGTCTGGCTGTAGAGAAACAGACTACGAGGAGTCGCTTTTCGGTTAGCTGCTTTCAAATTTGTTTTTTGCTGGTTCTAGTGGGCAGGAAAACATGGCAGAGGTTGAACAGTCGCATGTAGGCAGTTCTTGTTGTGAGGGTAGTTGCTTTGGGGCGCCGTGCGCCCTTACACAGCAGCTAGTGCCTCTTATATGTTGCCCCAGGTGTTGCCACGTTGTTTCGGTAGTAGCATAACTGAAAGTTGCTTAGTTGCATTGTATGTAACAGAGTACTACAGGTGTTGCACCATTCTATTGGTATGTGGTACACAGGGTGTATCAACTGTACCTAACATTCCCAGCATGGTTCTAGTGTACTATCCTTGTGTACATGATACACCTAGTGTACCAGCAATGTCACTAATACACATGGCGTACCAGCTATGATACATATGTGATACTAATTTTACACCTGTTATATGCCAGTGTATCAGCCATCATAAACAGAGGGTACTATCCTTGCTGTTACGTTACACCTATGCCAGCATTGTGTATCATGTTTGCTGATATAATACAATTGGTTTGCCAGCCTTGCTGATATGGTACACTATGTATCATGCATGCTGCTGCAACATAGATGGTGTGCTATGCCTGTATTTATGATACACATCCAGTGTACCAGTCATGCTAATAAGATACACCTTTAATATGCTTGCAGCTGTGATACACTTGGTGTGCTAGTGTTCTATCCTTGCTGCTATGGTACATTGAGTGTATGATATTGAGTAGTGAATCATAGTTGCTGCACGAATACACATAATGTATCAGCAATATGCAAGGTTGTACCACTATCAGTGCTGCTGGGATACACCCAAGATTAGCGCTATGATACATCTAGTGTACTGCATTGCTGTTATGATAGACTTGTACAACCTTTGCTGCAGTTACACACTAGGTCTACCAGCAGTGCTCTTATGATACACCACAACAAGGCAATGCCTTTTATGCACCTGATGTATCAACCTGCTGCTTTGATACACTTGTTGTTTTGATACACCTTGTGTACCAGCCACCCTGCTATTATCCAGATCATTACCGTGTGTCTTTATCTTGCATTTTGATGCGAATGGTGTGGACTAGAATATACATTACTTGTAGATAAGCTGGCCAATGTTGTGTGTTTGTTGTAAATGATGTTTTGAAAAATACTAAAATAGATAGGTAATTCTAACTTTTAACTTAGGAACTTATGAGATGCGTGTTACACATAGCAGTTACCATGGTTACTGTTACCAGATGTTCCGTAGTGTTTGTTTAACTGCTCCACATAAGCATATTATAGAAATTAAAATAACAGGATGCAATTTACATGAAAATTCTTGCAGAAATGCCATAAAAATAACATACATTTTAAATAAAAATAATTTATTCTGAATTTGCCTTGACAAACTGTTAATGAAAGTGTATCGTCACCCACAGAAGAGACTTATGATCTGAAATATTCCTGGAAGAAATAATCCTGTGTGCTGTAACCATGGCTACTGTGGTGGTGGGATTCAACGTATGTGTTTGGGTGTTAGATCTGTGTTGCTGTCTTGGTTTCTGAGATGCCCCCCCCCGGGTCTCTGTTGGTTGCCAATCGCACTTGGCTGTTGTCTCCTGCTTTGACTGTCAACTTCCACCTTATGCGACTAGACTCGGAAAACACCGATGGTCTGGCACAATTTATACATAGCACATGCACCTTCCACGTGGCAGAAACAGTGCACTTTTTAATTCTTTGGCTCACAAGTTCATATATTTTACAAAATATTTTTATAACCAAAAAAGGTCGAGTAAAAAACATCAATCACAAAAGACGGTGTGGATTTAGTTTAGCTTTTTATGTCGATATTTATTATAGTTTGTTTTTATTGAAGAAAAAACATTCAGTGGCCGTTGTCAAAATATTTACTTTCTGCTGAATTCTAACAAAAGCATTTATTTCTAATATTGCACAACAAAAACTAAATTAACTTGGATTATTGAATATTTCTTAGGAAAGTTCATTTTCTTGAACGTAGAATTGTTTTTCCACTGTCTTTCTGTGATTGCTTTGTGGATTGTGTAGCGAGTGCTTAGACATGTAAATAAATTACTAAATCCATTGGATGATCAACTGGATACCCCACCTTTTGTATTTTTTAATTAGCTCTGATGGGTCGTCTGAAAAATTCTTGTCTTTGTTACTAACAACAATTTTGATAAATGTTATTAATCTCACCATAGACAAACACTCTTCTTGAGAGTCTAAGCAAGATATTTTCACCTGTAGTGTTCTTAATAAATATGTATGAAAGTTTGTTTTAGGAAATGTTATCTTTAATCATCTAGTAATGATTCTGTGCTATGCATTATAAACTTGTATTCTTGCAACTAACATCTCATAAACCGTAACGTATTTCTTACAAAAAATTAATGCATGTCAATGTCATTTCTGTTTCAGATTGGAGCATTTTTTATGATCAACCTGTGTTTAGTCGTCATAGCGACCCAGTTTTCAGAGACTAAAAAACGCGAGATGGAGCGGATGCTACAGGAGCGAAAACGTTTCCACTCGACAAGCACACTCGCGAGTAACTCTGAACCGGGGAGTTGCTATGATGAGATCATTAAGTACATAGCACACTTGTGGCGCCGAGCACGTCGAAAACTCAACCGGATTTTCCGGCGCAACCAGTGGGGTCAGCGGAAGACTGCAGAGAAAGCGATTTCGCTGCAGCGAAAGCGACGCAAAAAGAAGGCGCCGCACCACTCGAGCCACAGCCATCCACGTTATCACCCGTCATCTTCGTTGTCATCTCCACAGAAGTACCGCATGGTCAGTAGTGTAAGTAATGTGGTCGACAGCAGCTTGAGGGCTCCAAGAGCCAGCCCAGAAGTTTCTGACATTGACCCATTGTCGTCGTCACCGCAGTGGCCAAACCACCTGGTGGTGCCCAACGACATTAGTGCAGATCCATCATCCGAGTCGTTACCGTTGATGCCGAAAGCGGCGACTGACGTGACGGAATGTTCCGTTGCTCATGAAACAAACTTACTAGTGGCGCCCTCACCTGATGTTCATGCAAATCACAGGACGCCTTCACTGAATAGATCAAACAGTGGTGCTATGATCAGAAGCTCGTCATCACTGGCGCCACCTGGTGGTGGTTATCTTGGTGCTAACCCTGTGCCGAGCACTGATGACTGTAATGCAGGGCAGACGAACCTTTCTATGGACGACACTGGTAAGTTATGAAAGTAATTCAACTTTACGTAATAGTTTGACAACTGGCTATATATTATATAAGTTTTTAAGGTATTAAGTAGGATTTGAAAGCTGTATCAAGCCAGACTGATTTAATCATTTTAGTTGTTTATGTTATTAGTTTGTGTAGTTTTAATTAATTTATAATTAATACCTGTAATATATGATAATTATAACAATACAGAAACTTCTGTTGTGCCTAAATCCACACATACCTGAGGTCTGAGGCACATTAGAGGTTTAGGTAATCTGTTGTGTTGCACAGTTCAGAACTTGTTATTTTGCTAGCAACATGAATATTGATAAATGCAAATGTTGTTCTTGTGATGTGCATTGCATGGCTAACGACAAGAAGGATATTAATATACAGCCGATACAAATTAACGTAAATTTTATGGGTATTGATGGATAAAAAACATGCAATTGACGAGATGTGTGATTCATGAATCTTGAACAACTTGTAACACAGAAATGCCAATCACTATCTACAGATTGTCTCAAAATAACACTCAGATGTGCCACAATGTTGAATATTACACAATCGTTAGCTTTTCGTTAGACTTATATTTTTCTCCTGTTTGCTGGTTTAGGAACTGTGTTTTCTGAACATGTGCATCCACTATATATATCGGAACTTGATGCTTCACACTATGAAGATGTGTATTTCCACTGTATAAACAGAATAATTATGTTTAAAAAGGCAAACTAAAATATTTTGAGCCATTTTAATTTATGAATTTTTACTGATTCGTAGTAATTTCTGCAGTATATTCTATTCCAACAAATCTAGACCTATGCCTATAAAAATAGAAAGGCTGTAAAAAGTGGTTACTTGGGGATTTCAAGAAAGTTGTTGCAATTTTCTCCAAATACTACTTATCCTTGCACACCCTCCTAAGATTGCACGAGATGCCCACTGCAAAAACAAACATTCCACATGCATCAGATTAAGTCATTTTTCAAAGGTTCACGTGGTAGGATTTCCCTGGACCCCTACCAAAGCTGTGTGCCTTCACACTTGCTGTACATCACTCACAGATGTGCACAACCCCCAACTCAATCTCTGACCCAGTCCCTCAGACACATTAAATGATGGAATTGAATTTCTGTAATATTTACTTCTGCTAACAACAACAGTAAATTTGCTGAATGTGATTTATCTGAAAGACTTAATTGCATTTCCATAATAATTAGTCATGTCGGTCACAGCAATGAATTCAATGAATATGATTTTGTCAGCTAATGAGTTTGTCTTGTGAAGTAGAGGTCACCAATTAAGGAAGAAACTTGTTGTCGCAGTGAGTATTGTTTATAGTGTATTGCGTGTGCCAGTGGATGCCTAGTTTTGTAAACGCTGGTGTAAAATATAGAAATACTGCAGGACTTTATTTCAATCAGTCGCATTCTCGTGCGAGGTAGTTTGTAGAATTAACATTATTTCCACTGTGTAAACAAAATATGCTTAAAAAGGCAAACTCCATATTTTGAGCTATTTTTATTTATGGATTTTGTTACTGTTTTGTAGTAATTTTTGCAGTATATTCTATTCCAACAAATCTAGACCCATGCCTGCAAAAAATAACGAAGGCTGTAAAAGTGGTTACTTGGGAATTTCAAGAAAGTTGCTGCAGCTTTATATTCTTACATAGGCTTCCGGTGACCGCCAGAATTAATAGTAAAATCAGCTCAATATGGCTCAGCCGCTATGAGCACGTTCCGTTCGGGTTGATTTATTGGTAATTTTCTGGTGCTGACAATATGATTTTTTATCTGTTTGGGAACAGGCTGCAACTTCTCTGGTTGCATTAGGATCTAAACGAGTTAATATCTGCACGAAGCTCAGACTATGTTCATTGGAGCATATTCTTCTACAGCGTTGATGCAATTATGTTTGACGATATGGCTATTTGCACTCATTGTGTATATGTAGGCCACAATTATGAGAGTAATAATTGTAATATTGTGCATTATGGATACTGTTGGCACGAGAAGTGTCGCTGGCAATGATAGTGAGGCAGGCTTATTGATGTGTCAGCCTACCTGGAAGCAAAGCATTTTATCAAATGTATAATTAAATGTATAATTAAGACATTTGTTGCAAATCTATTTACTGTTTAAAAAATTTACCAATGGAGAAGTAGACGTTTCCCAAAGGACGGAATCATTGATCTTGCATGTGATATAGTCCTGATCAGTGATGACGAAGTCTGCACAGAGATTACAAGAAAATGTTGAGAGCTATGCAGGAACCGTTGGACTGGCAATCAATGTGAATAAAACTAAAGTCGTCACTATCAATATCAAAGATGATTGCAAAATTATAAAAACTGCTAGAGGTGAAGTACTTGACAAAGTAGACGAGTTCCGGTATCTGAGATCCCGGATACATAGAATAGGCGAAGAAGTTCACCACCACATTGCCTGAGCATGTAACGCGTGAAATAACATGTGGAAGTCCAACAAATAGGAAGGTCTGTCAGATTATAATTCTTCAGAGCCACTGTCGAAAATATATTGTTCTATAGAGCTCAAGACCGGGCCCCTTCCAAAAGAACAGGAAAAACGTGATGGGAGTTATACTAGAATGCACAGGCAGTGTCTAAATGTCCACTGGAACAATATACAGAGAAATAAAAATTTAAGAGGACAGCTTTAAAACAAGAATTAAATGAGATGCCTCCAACTATCTGGTCACTGCTATCGCCACAAAGAAGAACCTGTGTCAGGATTCATCTACTGAACAATCAACCTTTATGGAATAACTCCGGCCAACCGATGATGATGAGGACTGTGTCCCTTGGCACAATTGGCACTGCCTCCCATCAGTTTGTGGTCCAGAGCACACAGACTAAACTAATGCACCATATAATTAAACTGTTATTTTGTTCCTATTGATATTGGTAGTTTTTTGCAAGTTCTGTAATACGACAGGCAAGTATTACGTTATGAACTCCATGGATTATCTAGTTGAATGAATGCACTAGATCACCGATATGGAACACCCACATGTGCAAGTTGGTAGCAACACAAAAAAGAATGGCTACTTGATGGATAGGTTTATAAGCAACATGTTACCCAGTGCCTAATATAGTTAATGTTAATCTGCAATATTTATATTTATTTAGAAAATAGCTAATATGATTACTGTGCCATATTTTGATCACATATTTAGAGAGACATGTTTTGTAAATATGACAATGATGATAATTTCTCTTGGGCTGCTAAAACAATCCATTTAATTAGCAAGGGATTATTTTTTGTATGGCCCCATCTCTCTTAACCCTGTCATCTGATGTACTTTCTGCACAGAGCAGCCATTATTTCCACCTTTGTAGAGCACCTGGTTTGTGGACGTTTAAGCAGATGCCCCTGTACACCTCAATGTAGCAAGGTATGCAGTAGTGCAGTGTTATGTAACTGACTGAGTAACGTCTGCTGTTGGGACAGATGAGTGATATTATCTGTCAGCTGTTGCTGAAGCGCCTGCGGGGCAGTGGGATACCTTAGTGGCACCTCAAAATGCAACAGAATACCCACAGGTGTTTGACCCCGACCACAGGCCCATCACACATCCCTTGGGGGAACCACAAGAACAGCTCATCGGCCGTCTGTGGGAACTTCCGATGCAGAGGTTCAGTTTGCACAGGTTTTGAAGTGAAATTTTTTTATGTCTGTCAGCTGCTGTTCTTAGTCATGATTAGAATCCCATCCTTGGACTTAGTTGCTTCGTTACTTACTCGCTCCCTGTGCTCACAAGGCAAGAAAGAAATCGATGTCATCCATTTCTATCTTCAGCCACCCTTTCTGGGTTCTGTGTCTTTATTTTGTGGGTTTGTGCCTTAAGCGATGGTTTGTTGGTAGGTTTCTTTTGCCAGAAGGTTTCCAGTACCATGTGTGCTTGGTGTTCTTGTTGATGGCAATGTCCCAAATATGTCCATCTTTTCAATAATCGCTCAGCATTTGCTCTTATAAGGCCTTTCTCGTTGGTGATGAATCTGTTCCATTTGATGTTGAGAACTGGGTGTTATCAATTTATCTGAGTCTTAGTTCTGTTCACGCTGTCTTTATTCTTCCCAGTCGTCTGCCTTTCTCTAATATTTCTTTTCTTTTTTCATCCGATTATTAGACGCATTTACAGTTATTTCCACCCAAACAGTGACTTACCCAATCCTCTCTCCATGCAGCACCACAGATGTGACCATTGAAGGACCTCCACATCTGACTTGTCAGCTTGTCATCTGTGAAGATGCACCGACGCTTGGCAAGACGGTCATGGCACTTTGTGAAAGCATGGAATTGTAGTTCACTTGAAATAACAACTAGAGTGAGGCCCGAGAACTAAGTGGACCAGAAAGAAGGAGTTCCTACGTCTTGGCCGTGCTGGCGTTGCTTTCAGAAAGTTGGACAGATTTGTATAATTTGTTCGATGATTTTGGCACCAGGAGTTGGACTTGCCATCAGTTTGACAAAGTCTGAGATAATGACAGTCGCTTGATTGGAGGGAAGTGCTTTCCTTACTTATATACGAGTCACAAGCAGTAATATTCCTCTTTAAACTTTATTGTCCTGGCTACCCCATGTGTTTCACCCAACCCAACACTCATCAGATATCTTTTTTCTTCTTTATGTTAGGCAGCCACCATCCATTAAGCAGAATCTGTTTGGAGATTTTGCTGCAAATTGTGATTAGTTACATATTTTGTTTTACATTTCATGACAAATGTAGCACAATGGCTGGCCTAGCTCAAACACTGGTGCAACATCAAACGGCTGTGAAATTGTACCCATAAAAAAGATGAAAACTGAGGTTGAAGCCGTAAAACCACGTAACGATGTCCTAGAATACTTCCAACGGAAACAGTGACGAAGAGTCGTGTTTTGATGTCTACACTGACCACATTGTCTTTCCCAGACACTGAGTTAGTATATAGTCTTGTTGCCTGGCATTCCTCAATATGTCTACCTGTTTTCTCCACTCATAATGGAATTAGTCTGGCTACCTCGGTTTGTCTTGATTAATTGTAAGTGTAGCTTTAGGATTTATACAGGGGGTTTGATGTTGGTTTGATGTATGCTTTGTGACCAGGAGGTAAAAGGTTCAATTCCACAATCATCGAGTCATATAATCATCTCAGTGGTAAAAGTGCTGGACTAACGAGCATGAGGCCTGGGGTTCATATTCATTTGCTACAGTTTCAAAACTATTTTTTTCATACTACGTTGTTGCTGTATAAACGAGTATCTGACCATAGACTGGTGAATGCATTTGAAAATAGTCCTTGCACAGTAATTGCAGCATGGCTGGAGCCAAGTTTATGATAGAATAAACAGGTTTGACACTAAGCGGTGGAATGTAAAGCGCTTTGAGCAGTCCCATGGATTGGACATTGTGCAGTGCAAGTTACCTTTACATAGTCCTTTAATAAAATTTAGTTACAACCAAAACATGTACCTGGAATTTGGGAATATGCCTTTCATCTGATACAATAAAGTTGCTTCTTCCAAGACTCTAGGAAGTAATATGCTGCCCAATCAGTAAGCCTGTAGGTGCTTATTTGTGGGTAATTGTGGAAGGTAACATTGTGGTCTATCCCCACAAGTTTGATCTGTTTTGCAAGCACTCGGCTGCAGTTACTTTGTGAAAGCTATTCACTTATAATTTCCTGCTGAATGAACTAGGGTAATAAAATCTGACATAAGCCAGATTTGTAATAGGACCTGCAGTGGTTTTTAGTAAGCTTTTAGTGGATGCCATGACATGAAAACTGTGGCGTTTCTGATGGCTACATGAAGCAATGGGTAACAAAATAATTTAGAAAAATTCAGAAAGATCATATTATTATTTAGCAGTTTCCACATGGCATGCAATAAAGATTTTAGGATAGTCTGTACTGTGCATATCACAAGGACATATCTGTAAGAGCCTGTCATAAATCCAACAGATTATCACTAAGTAACAACAATGGTATTATTATTATTTTATATCATCAGACAAAGAATGATAATCTGCACTGTTTGGAAATAGTATAGTTACGCCTTTGTATTAATTCAGTAAACAAATCTCAGTGCTTAGGATCTTTTAATGTTTGGTAGCTGGCTAATTAAAAAAAATATCCAACCCTTCCTGTAAAAAAAGCATGTTTTCTTCCTCTACACATTAAAGTTTGCTACAAAAAAATTTTGCCACAATTTTTGCCTAATATATCAATAAAAAAATATGTCCTTGAAAAGCCTAGTTTTCTCTGAAAATACGTCCTCCCCGCCCCGCCCCCCCCATGGAGTGATAGAATAATGTTGACGATGAATCAGAGACACCATGTTTTGCCATTGCAGACTCACGTTGCTACTTGTGGGTTAGTAATATACTACGTTTGTGAGAATCGATATAAGTAGGCACACGGTTGGCTTAAAAGACCGATTACATCTGTCTGTCTGTCCAACACCTGTCTTTGTGTAAATCATTAAATTCACTTCCTGACCAACCTTCAAAGTCGTGTGTATAGATGAGCCAACTGCTGCGGATGTGGCAGTGTACATGGCACAGCAGGCGGCAAATGTTTTTTCACAATCTATGAAGCTTGGTGTATTGGAAGTCATTGGCTACAGTGGCTGCAGTGTCCATTGAACTGAGGCATATAGATCAAAATTGAACAATATTGCCACACTTACCATACATAACTGCAAGCTCCAAATAGCAAGTGGACAAGGAAACCATTGGATTACCGACAGTCAAACCATTTTTCACCTTATATCTGCCATGTCTGTTTATAAACATATTGACACTGCTGGCATTTATACGGTCAGTAGGTAACTTATTGCATTCATTTATTTATTCTGTGATATTGAGTACTTTCTCATATCCAATATATACTTAATTCCCTCTAGTTTCACTGAATGTCCCACATTTGTTTGTATATAAATGTTTAATGTCTACCAAATATAAATTTTAAGAGAATATTGCAGTCAATATCATTAGGTTATGCAAGCATCCCCTGCATATGAGATTTTACTTAATCTGATTTAGAACCATGGGCAGAAATTAGTTCAGCTTTAACATATCATCAGTAGATGTGGCCAAAGTTCAAACATGTGGAGTGACTATGGACCAACGTTCAAACCGGGTCAGATTAAGAGTAAAGTTAAAACAGGTATGCAAGATCCTTTGGATGTATCAATGAATTTTTTATGAGTGTTCATTAATTTGTATAATGATGGGGTAGTCACCTGAATTACTTGAGTCATATCATGGATGTTTTAGTTGAACGAAGACAGAGCACTGTTATTTAGACATGCTTTGTAGACACCCGTGTTCTATGTGTTTGTACTGATCAATGAAACAAACATGCCTAATTGCGCATAGATATGTTAATATGCCTATTTGTGTATATATATGTTATGCACTATTTTACAGAGATATGGCCTTTCACGAATATGAAATTGAATACCTTCATTTCAGATTTGAAAGCTTGTATAAGTAAAATATGCATTAAAATATCATTAAATATAACAAATAATTAAATCTAAATAAAATAAAAATCACCTTTTACACAAAAAAAGTGCTATCTAGACCACATGGCACCTTTATAAATATTGACACTATTGTTCACACATTTTCTAAAGTAATGTTCGATGTCATATGAATGTTTTCTAAGACCATAAATTTGTGCTAGAGGTTATCAATGGATTTATAAAAAAAGTACTACTGCTACAAGTTATTATTATTGATAATTATATGACTGTTCAATATGGTTGCCTAAGGTCAGACAGATAGGCTAATCATTCAATCAATCGCGTCCTTATTCGAGGTAGTTAGCAGAATTGACTGAGCCACATCATGGACACTTCTGTTGTGACTCGTGTGGTTGAGAGATGAGAGAGTCCACAGCAGGTGACACATTTAACCAGTGCAACAACACCAAAACCAGATGGATTTGAAAATGACCAGACTTTCTGTCTGACATTTATTATCTACCATATTTGGTAGAAATTAAACATATTTATATACAAACAAATGTGGGACATTCAGTGTCTTTTGACATTGCCCCATGTACTTAAAACATCATTCTCGCAGAGCGGGGCAGATGACCGTCTTGCTTAATGGTGATTGATTAAGATAGGTTATCCAGCCGTATATTACTACGCAGAAGTGGCAGGGCAAGTGTACATAATTTACATATCTGGTGCAAAAGTCCACCTCCCTCGTAGCCAATCATAATAGGATCAATATAGCTAGGGTGTTGTTGCCTCGCGTAAAGATTAGTATATAATCTAATTGCATACATCAATTTACGCAATGCAACAACACCAAAACCAGATGGATTTGAACATGGCCAGATTCTCTGTCTAACATTTATTATCTACCATGTTTGGTAGAAATTAAACATATTTATATACAAACAAATGTGGGCCACTCGGTGTCTTTCGACATTGACCCATGTATTTAAAACATCAAGCTCTAAAACTGGCCCACATTGCGGGTATGAACAAAAACATACCGAACTTAATGCAGTACATAACAACACTATCGGAGTGTAGTAATCAAAATTCAATTTAACACTACAAAAAAAATAACCTATGACCCAGATAGGTGGGGCCACTACGCCACCAGGTCACGTAGACATGTGACTGCCCCATCAGAAAAGTATGCATACATTTACCCGATGTGAGGGATCTCTTGCTTGGCATGGACACCAGGTAGAAGAGACCAATGGCTTTTAGTGTCTCTTTTGAAAGATGCAGTCGGATGAGTGAAGTTGCCAGGCTTCAAAACAGTAGCAGGTGAACTGGAAACCTAGGTACCATTTCACTAACATTCTTATGAGCTGTTAAGCATGATTTCGCTCTTAAAATTTATTTCACTCCTTAGCTATGATTGAAACTGAAAAATGCGTTTCACTAAGAATAAATCATAAAAACGCTTACAGAAAAGCTCTAAAGGCTAGGGGCTGGTCGAAAACAGGCATATACCATATCTCCCTTAATATTCAACAAATCATGGCCAAATTTGCAACACTTGTTTACTGTGTGAAAATAAGGCAAAATATGAAATTACAGCTCATTTGCATAATGGTTGCCATGGTAACCTAAAAATCCTGTAAAAATTGGCATACGTTTCCAATAATCAATATTCTGAGAAATGTATTAATCCCACATTGATTATTTTGCAATATATGGCAACTAGGATTGTTGCTATATACAATAAGGGTGTTTTAGGTGATTGATTATGTATTTTCAACATTCTATGACCAAACGTAACATAATTTTATATTGTAGCAAGACATGTTTTTCGTTGTCATTGGATACCAGCACCCCATATAATCTGACAATATTCAAAACCACCGTATTGTATGTCCTGAAATACAGGGAACAACTGTTGAAAATTTTAAGACTATCTTTTATAGTTTTCCTGTTTCGTTTTTTTCCATACAGAACATATGCCAAAAATACAATGTTGAGAAAAACGCAAAAAACTAAAACATGTTTTGTAAAGTTGATGTGTTGACATGATATACATTATTGACTATCCTAAAACACATCTTATTGTGTGCCCTGCAATACTGGGAATAACTGTTGAAAATGCCATGCATGTAATAGTTTTCTTGTAATAATGTTTATACAATCAACATGTGCTACAAATATGTCGAAAAAGTTCGAAAAAACGAAACAGACAACTACTAACATTACAGTATCTGCATTTGTACAGATAACTAACCATTGTAATAACATCTTATTGTATGTGTGGCTACATTAACAACAACTGCTGCAAATCCCCTGCATCTACATATCACAATGTTCCTGTAATAGAGTTTACAGAATCAACATTTACTAAAAAAAACGCATGTTGAGAAATGTGCGGGAAAAAAAATTACCAGTTTTGTTGAATTGTCTGCATGGTAGCGATATTTAACCACTCCATAAATATCTTAATGTATGCATTGCAATATTGCGAATAACTGCAGCAAATGTCATGCATCTACATATGTCATAATTGTCATGTAGTAATATTTACTGAATCGACTTGTACGAAATATTAATGTCGGGAAAACAAAAACAGCCAGTATTACTGAGGTGACTACATCAAATATGTTATAGACTACCCAAGAAGCAACCTATTTTATATGTAGTTCAATATAGCATACCAGATGAACATATCATGGCTATGCATCACATATTTTGCTTATAATAATATCAAACACAAACATAATGTAATGTTCTGCAATGAAACTGCACAAACTAATTTTCTGTAATGATGAACACAGCAGAGCAGAAATGTTAGAGTTTACACTGTACAGATGGCCCTCCCTCTCAGTATTGGCCATCTGTGCATGCAGCTTTGTCAGGGCCTTCCTCTTGCAGTTGGTCTTTGTTTCTGCTGTTGCTGATTCTATGCCATGCCTGATGCGCCTCCTATCCATGCTGGCTGCAACAACAGCCAGCTGGCTGTTCGGCGATTCAGGCAGGTCCAGCACAGCAGTGGCAGCATCCACCAGAACCTGTCCCCCACGGTGGAATTGCGCAGTGCCGAGTGCACATGCAATTTCTACAGTGCCTCTTGATGCAAACACAGCCTTCGGTGCCCTCCTCCAGATGAGGGAATGCAGCAACTCATTTGCATTTGATGTGCCGAGCGATATGCACCATTTCAACAGGTCTGGCTACGTGAGGCGCTCGAACAAGAGCAGCAGTTGTTCGGCAGCTGGTAGTGGTAGGGGTGGGTCATGTCATCCCTCTCGATGACTCTCCTCTGGATCGAGGCCAGCAGCCATGGCTTGCTGTCACCAACACCAGTCGACGTCACACTTGTCGTGTTGTGGCTGGGCCTGTGTCGACACATTGTGTTGGTAGATGGCCCAGATGGCATCACGGGTCTTGGCAACGTCCGGGGCGTGCTTGACAGTGGCACTGCGGTAATACTGCGACCACTGCTTAATGCGTACTTGGGTAAGTTTACCCTTTCCACTGAGGCCGCAGCCTACCGCAGTATTAGAATCCTTTACTGCCGTCTCCACTCCCCGGAACATCCTCTTACTGATGTGGTTGATGCACCCATGTTTGGTGATCTCCACATCAGGTCCATAGGGCTGCAGGGTCTTGAGGGCCGACATCACCAAGCAGGGAAGTGTACTCTGCATCCAACAGCTCGACGGACCTCGCCCACATCACCTTTGCTGCCTCCGTCTCCATCGACCCACTCGATCCCCTGTGGTTGATGGTGCAGGAGTCCTCATGGAGATGCTGCCACATCTCTAGCTCCTCCCCGCTCAGCTGTTTGCCAACCAACCCACACTCAATGCAGTATCTTGACAGCACAGCATAGTCAAGTACAAGGCCTGTCAGGGTGTCTATCATGAAGCCATCGCCAATCGGGGATTGGAAGCTGTGTTTCTTCCAGGTGCCATCATAGCTAACAGCCAGCTGCTGTGGTCCCTCACATGGTCCGTACACTTCCTCGTACACTCGGTGGACAGTGCGGTGCGAAGTGGACAGTGACTCAGCTGCAACGCCACACAACTTGCGCTGGATGGTTGCCGAGATCGTAGCGAAGATCTTGTGGTGGAGGCTACCCCGAATGTTCATCAGCGATGTCATCCGCACCAACCCCGTCTGGCAAAGGCCGCCCTCCTTAGCTGCAAGCACAGCACGGTGGTTGATGGCATACGGTTGACAAGTGCAGTTGTCATTCGTTGCCATGCTTGATGATGTGAAGCACCGCGACAGCCCACTGCCACAGCTGCTGCACGACAGGGCAACCTTGACAGCGTACCCTCTGGTCTTTCCAACTGCTCCAACACGCAGGGTCTTAATGCTGCAGCAAGGACCCGCCACAGGCTGCAGCAGCTCGCACAGCATGGCCAGATCAAACAAAATGAAATGGCTGTCTTCTGGTGATGGCCTTGGTAATTCCCCTATCTCCTCTGACATCAGTGAGAGTTTCCTCTCGCTGGCAGACTTCTTGTGCAGCTCCTGGAAATGCACTGCCGACTGCTCAACTGAAAACATGAAAATCCCTCATGTAGCAAATTATGTAAATATGTCTCAAATTGGCCAAGTGGTTGACACAAACAGTTGTTAATATTTTAAAACATCTGCCAATTTGTAAAAGCTTAGCCTTAGGTTTAGCACAAATGTGTCACCAATAGCAAGAAATAATGACATGGACACACTGTAGAATGATATATTATATTTAAAATAAATATTGAATAATTAAAACTAAGATGTTTGTCAAAATGTCAATCAGAAGATAACTGTTTCATAATTAACAGGACACCGTGACACATTATGACTACGATGCTATTCCTACCAAAGTGTCACTAATACTGGATTAGTAAGAAAAATAACTCATGCAGTCAATTTACATAACATTATTAGTTATTTTTTAATCGAATCGATGTTCCATACGACTCTAGGAATTATAATTTTAAACAAAATATGATATGAAGGTCAGTTGCGATAACTCGGTAACCAAGGGCAACAGAAAAAACTCGAATGAACCGATCGTAACTTCAGATATTTTCATCCATTTACCATATTGCTATAATTTTGTTGCATCATAACAGAAGTAACAAATATATACACACCTTTTTTCGGTGGTCTCCCGCCCGTAATCTTGTTATGATGCTGCTTGCGACGTCCAAAACCATGGGCTTATTCGTAGCTGGTTTCGTTGTCGAATCGTTGGGGGTGCGGTCGCAGGAATGGCGTTGATTGGTTGACATGAATACACGCAACAGCTCATTGGCTGGCAGTAGTTTCCGTGTTGAATACATTATGTAAATGAGTTATCAGCGTGGTTTCACTGGATGTTTTGGCACGGAAACAGGGTTTGTCATTACATTATACATGTTCTAGGCCTATTCAGATGGGAAGATGACATTTTAAGCTTTCAGTTGATTGTAACATTGTGGTGTTGTGCGAATACTTCGCGTTAAAATTGAAGCAAACAAATGGCGTGTTTTGCGCGTATCAGTTGGATTACGTGATGGTTTTTAAACTTCTGGACCAAGGGGCATGCAACCAAGTACTAGTTTTCGTGTATTTCTAATCGGTATTTTATAATGAAATTTTCAGTTTGTCTCCACAAGGCACCAGCGTGTCCGAAAATAACGACATCCAAAAAGTGTCAAACACTGCGCCTAGCCTTAAAACGCTCCGAGCTTATGACGAGATTAGACCGTTCATGAAGCAAAACATATCCATCATAAACAGTAAAATTTACCTAACTGCGTATTATCTTGACTCCACTTTTATGTAGAGATCCAGTTTTTCACAGTCAAATAAGTTTTCAAAACGTGAGCAATGAATAGCTCGTAAATTATGGATTTTTTCTACAGCGTCTATTTTACAGCACTGACATTGACAAGTCGTCGTGTGTGCTGTTTTATGGCATCGCGAAGGTCAAGGTTGTTTGCGAAACATTTGCTATTAAATTTTGAGCAATTGTTTAGCTGTGTCTAACCAAAATATGTACACCCCAACCTTCATATTGGTATACTCGATGACACAACTACAGTTGAGGTTGTTGGCGCTTTCCATGAGCCTTGTTATTGAAAACTGTCAAAACTTCACTTGTCAAAACAACACATCGCCGGTGTGTCACAGAAATAATGTCCTCTGTGACCTCTGCCTTCTTTTTTAAAATTACATTTGTTCTCTTCACCCAGTGAGCAAATAAGTCAAATGTAGTTGAAAAGTTTTCGATCATTAGCTTATGATTTTATGAGCATCTTAGTGAAATGCATTTTGAAAACTCTCTTAAAAATCTATGATGGATTCTGTGTTATGTCTTCCTTATGAGGTCTTAGTGAAACGCTCCCCTGATCCTCTTGATTCACAGTCCGGCGCTCTAACCGCTGAGCCACAGTGTCCCACCAGGCGAATAGTTAGTAATATGCACAGTCGGTTTAATAAAAGAGACCACACTTTTGTTAAAAATCATCAGAAGAATTTACTTTGATCATTAGATCGCCTACTTGCAAAAGTGCATGTGAATTGCCTTATTCTGTAGTATTTATAGCCGAACCATTGTCTTTTTTGCTGAATTTTTACTGGACCTTGTAAAAATTGACAGGAGCGACCATTTATTCCCATGTCTGGTTGAATATGTCACAGGTCTTTCACGTAATTGTGCCTAGATTCATAAATAACAACTGCATGTCAACTATGTCGTGTTTTTGTCCGTCAACAGTTTACAAACCAAGTGTTTTCCTGGCTACCATTAATTTTATTACAAGAGTAATATATGCATTATCTCATATCCGTATAACTCTTCATTTTTTACAAGAGTAATATATGCATTATCCCATATCTATATAACTCTTCATTTTTTTACAAGAGTAATATATGCATTATCTCATATCCGTATAACTCTTCATTTTTTTACAAGAGTAATATATGCATTATCCCATATCCGTATAACTCTTCATTTTTTTACAAGAGTAATATATGCATTATCTCATATCCGTATAACTCTTCATTTTTTTACAAGAGTAATATATGCATTATCTCATATCCGTATAACTCTTCATTTTTTTACAAGAGTAATATATGCATTATCTCATATCCGTATAACTCTTCATTTTTTTACAAGAGTAATATATGCATTATCTCATATCCGTATAACTCTTCATTTTTTTACAAGAGTAATATATGCATTATTCCATATCGGTATAACTCTTCATTTTTTACAAGAGTAATATATGCATTATCCCATATCCGTATAACTCTTCATTTTTTTACAAGAGTAATATATGCATTATCCCATATCCGTATAACTCTTCATTTTTTTACAAGAGTAATATATGCATTATCCCATATCCGTATAACTCTTCATTTTTTTACAAGAGTAATATATGCATTATCTCATATCCGTATAACTCTTCATTTTTTTACAAGAGTAATATATGCATTATCCCATATCCGTATAACTCTTCATTTTTTTACAAGAGTAATATATACATTATCTCATATCCGTATAACTCTTCATTCAGTCGTATCCTTTTGCAAAGTAGTTATCAGAATTGTTTGAGCCGCTTCATGGACTCTTCTGCAGTGGCTTACGAGAGATGGAGTCCACAGCAGGTTACACATTTACCACGTGTGTGGGATCTTTTACTTCCCCTGGCATAGACACCAGGTAGAAGGGACCAACAGCTTTTAGTGTCTCTTCCGAAAGATACAGGCAAAATGGGGTGAACGAAATTGCCTAAGTTTTGAAGCGGCAGTAGGTGTTTCGAACCCCAGTCCCCTCAACCGGCCAGATCACCGCGCCCCACTCCGCATAACGAGTAAAACCAATGACCGCATCTCAGCAGGTCAAGGGTCACCTGGATGTAATCATGTGATATTTTAGTTTTAATAGTATGAATTTTATGAAATAGTGACGGTTCAAATTCTGATGGACTATTGTTACAAATATGTCATAAAATAAATAGATTGAGAAATCAGAGTATAAACTTCTTAATATGCTAATAAGAAAGGGCATTTTAGTATAACTTTTTAGTGTTAACTTTTGGTTTTACAATTTTAAACACCTTATACATGTGTTATTGTATATACTGTCAAGTCTGACCTAAAATTGTTTTTTCAATGTTACAATATTGCAATGTGCCTCTGAATCAACAAAGTGGCTCGTTTAATTGTTCGTAAAATGCTGTGTTATTTATTTATGGTGCACACATACTGTTTAATATGTCAACATTTTATTAGTTATGATCAGTGGCGTATTTAGCAAAAGAGGGGTGAAAGTTAGTCACCTATTAGTTTATCATGCTATTGCCCAATGCCCCCCCCAAATATGCCCCTGGTCATAATGCATTTGTTGAGATTCTTCTAACAGACACCATTAATGAGAATGCTACATTTGTCTTTCAGAGGAACAGTTACAGCTGGCTATCCCCCGGGTTTCCTGTACATTTATTGACCCCGAGGCACCGCCCTTACACTCCCTGGGCATGGAGTATGAGTGGTCTCTCAGTGATGATGATTCTTCAAAGGATTGGGATGCTGACGATGATGACGACGACGATGGTAAACACAGATCATCTGGCAGTGAGTGATTCCATCTAAATACTTAGGGTAGCGTGTAATGGTGTTGCGGTTCTAAAGTTCACAGGTCTGTACGGTTGTCAGTTCACAGGTTTGTACGGTTGTCAGTTCACAGGTTTGTATGGTTGTCAGTTCACAGGTCTGTCAGTTTTTGAAGACCATTTTATTCACGGTACTTTTAATATATATATTTTTATATTTTAGTAAAAAAACTATAGCAGTTTAATTATACAATTGGCATAGTAAAACAACCAATGATAATAAATTAATTAAGAAAAAAATTATAACTTAAAATATATGCGCAAGTCTGCATTTTACTTGTAGGCAACATAATACAATATTGAATTACAATTGGTGAAGGGTTTGTGTCAAAAATACGCTGCCACTTTGGGCAGTCATTCAACTTTTGCTCAAATCATTCACAGTTGTGTAGCAGATGTAGTTTGTTTATGTTAGCCTATCTATCTATCTTAAAGTTTTCAGTGACATTGTCATACTTATATGTATGTCATTTATTTCTGTGGGGATTTTTTCAAAACGATATAATTTCGCATTTTGTGGCAACTTTTTACATTTACAAAAATGTAAAAAAATCTTGTAACATAACCAAATAAATGAAAAACCGCAATTTTTATTAATCTAGAATACAATCTGTGAAGAAATGGTTAATTTATCTTTAAAAAATCTTGTAACTAATCAATTCAAGACACGCATATAATAGCCGTCCCAGCTACCTTAAACATTACTGTAATAATCCATACAAAAACTTTAGAAAAAACAAAACTGGCTTTGATTGATCCATTTTTCCCCTTCATCTCTCTTCCCTCTTTTTCACCTGTCCTGTGTTTGACATGACAGTAAACATTCTTTTCCCCTCCACCAATGTTAGACATGACTGTAAAAACCGTAATTCTAAAAATAAAAACTGTGGCCCTAGACCCAATAAAACTGTGTGTGGTTTGTTCACTGAACGTAGAACTGCCACGGCCTAGTTTGTCCACTATCTAGCAACTTCAATGAGATTGAAGCGTACAGTACTTAATGTTCCTCCCATGAGACCTTCTTTTAAAACTACACCACCGTTTCATCCAAATCAGTAGGGAACTTGAGACTGCATAATATATACATAAGATAACACAGTATGTCATCAGGTGAAATCTCTCAGGTGAGGTCAACCAACATTAACATCCACCATCAGTTCCTACACACGTCACCAGTGCGGGTTGGTGACGTCAACTGTTCCCTTTGGTGACATCATCATATCCGTATGAACAGGGGTATCTGTCTACGGAGTCCAACTTTTATGATTTGATATGTCATGAGAGTAAGATAAACACATAGCTGTCTATCATATGTCACAATGATGAGGTAATCACTTGTCAGTTTCATTTCCCCATGAACCCTCTTGGGAAGCGACGTGAGGGAGCGAGGAAGGATATGTATGTTGGTTACGTCTGCTGACCACTTTCTGTGTTATCATACAGTCGTATCCCCATGAGAAAATATCAAATAAATTTGTTTGCTAGCTGCAGATTAGTCTTGGGAAATCTGTCTGATAACATGAAGATACAAAACTAATTTGTTTTGCAGAGTAGTTCTCGGAAATGTAATATATTAAAATATAAGTAACATCTTAGGCATAGCTAGTCCATATGGCAACTGCTAATAATTTGACTTATTAAAGATTATAATTTAGGAAACATTGTTTTAGAGGCCATGGGTTGATCAGTATCATAGTGTTAGGAACATTGCATAGATCATTGATGAGATTTTCTGAAAAAAAAATTTTCATTTAATTTGATAACAGTAAATAAATATGGCTACATCCGATGTTTTCTCATCAGCCATGATGTCATATCCCCTGTGATGTCATATCCCCCATTGTCTCCTGCTGCTTCAGATCAAAACTAAAACTGCAGTAGCATGGTCACATGGAAACAAACAGTATTTCATGTGATTTTGTTGCAATGTGATGTCCAACCCTCTAAATGCAGTGATGAAAGAATAGTATTTATTAATTTACACTTAATTTATTTGTATAATTCCACATTTATCCAGCATGTAGTGCAGCAGCATAGTTATTAAGAATACATATTTATCCCATACTGTTTATTTGACCCTTTAAAATCAGTTAGTGTTGCCTATACACTACTACACTGACAGCTTGTGTAATCTGGGCAATCATTGTTGTAGAATGTGGCAGCTGAGATGGCAGTATAAAGAAACCACATCTGGCGTGTGTGGGTGATACGTAGTCATACAATACAATGGCAAATCTAACCATTGCCATGGCTACCAGTTGCAACAGTATCTTGTAGTTATAAATCATCAGTTTGTGCCAACAGAAGTCTAAGAAATCTCTCTAGCTTGGAGTCAGCAGACAAAGTTGGAATTGGAATGCCAATGCACTTATGGACAACTCGATGAAGGAGCCACCTGGTTTCTGGTGCGTGGGCGTCAGGCTGGACTTAAGCTGACACTGCACAGGAGATGCAGTTACTGGCTTCATAAATAGAAAATGAAGGAGTCACTGAAATGTGATTGTGGTTAAAGGCAAACCATTAGAAACACGACCAGTAAATCAGGGGACAGTTATTCGGTTAGGCTGGAGATGTGCACAGAACATGACGCTCGGCACCAGATGTCAGTGAACAGAGTCATTGTTGTGTACATGTGATTCAAGAAGGATCAGATGTTTTACCATTCCTCTGTGTGAACAATAATAACACAGCATTTGTCTCCGCCATAAATCTGGCCGTTTATGCAATTCAAAGGCGAATTACAACACAAAGATATTCATAAATGAATTTATTTTTAATGGAGTAGATGTTAAGGTATTTAAAGCATTAAAATAATATCGACAATAAATAAATAAAAATATAACATTAAAATACTAGTTAAAATTCAGATTAGTGAATACTGAAATGTTTGTGTCATCCATCCATGTTGAATGCAACTGATGCATTAATTAAGCAGTGTGTCACATGTCCTTCTTTTAAGAAATTCTTCATCGCATATTTTTAAAAAAGGAGTTGGTATGTCTTCCACATGTCACATGAATTGTCAAATACTATCTGGTTATGAACTATTGGCACTAATATAATCCTGCAACCATTCACTGAGACAACGAAAACAAGATAATGTAAAATGCCATAAAATTAGTTATGTGACAGATGTCCTAGGCATGATGTCAGGTACCAGCAATAACAGAGTCATCACAGTGCCATTTCACAGAATCTAGAAAATAAATTTTTTTGGCGTCGTAACAATAAACAAAGGAAGGCTGTAGTTCAGTATTGCACTGTCCATAACTAGTGTCCCAGGCAATGTAGTCTTTATCACATGTAGGGCATGCACTGCAGACAAGGTTATGTAGTAAACATGTTATTTTCCTTCCTTATGAGACATGCATTCTAACTGAGCACTCTGTTTATAAGGCTTAGTACAGTTAATTCAAGACAATGCAGTATGTTTGTATGAAAGCAACCAAGGAAAGATTGTGTCACCACTGGGGTTAATTACTGTGAGAGGGGCTGTATCTGTCTTTGAGTATGTAGGGAATATTCCAGCATAGCTGTGAAATTTATATCTTTGGCAATGACATTTATCTTTATCGTTTTGTGACATTGTGGAAATGTTATAACATTGTAAAAAAATACTCAATATGTGTAGAAAAACATACCAATAACTCTACAGGATACACTTATGCATAAGAAAATCTGCTGAAATGTGCATGTACTACAATGCAAAGTATGCTCTATTTTCCTTTTTCTGCCCATACCTTTTTTACATGGTATGTCTGTAGTAAAATTTCCATGCAGCCACAAATCACACAAGGAAGGCAGCTTAGTGTCCCTGGCGAAAATCAAAGCCTCAGTCGTAAAATCCAATGAAGCACATAATGTAGCCAGAGGAAATTGTGTTGCACATCCATTGGAATGTGTCTGGTTAATTAGGGAGCCTGCAGTCTTCAAACACTCCACTGCTTCCTGTGCTGCCACCATGTTGATTTATTACATCGCACTGATGTCATACCGGAGATAAACTGTTGTTTTGTGCCGGGGTGAGATACTTACAGTCAGACCTGGGGTCAATTACATTATATCAATTCCAGTTACACACCAGTTACAAATACCAATTCCAATTACACACCAATTACAAATACCAATTCCAATTACACCTAAAAATGTAGAAATAACAATGTATTAACAGAGCAACCGGGGGGCATCCGTGGCCTAGTGGTTAAAGTGTTGGACTCTAAATTCGAGGGTTGTGAGTTCAAGACCCACAGGCACGGTTCGTTTTCGTAGCTTAGGCAATTTCGTTTACCCTACTTTGCCTCAGTCTACTCAGCTGCAAATGAGTACAAACACTGTTTGGAAGGTACCTACAATGGACTAGTGTCCTGTCCAGGAGAGTCAGTATAACTGCACTCTAAGTTGCTTCGCACTACAGAAACCAGGTTTAAGCACTGGCCATATAATGGCTTCCTAAGGCGTAATGCCTGGGGGGTGACTTTACCTTTACCTACTTACCTAACAGAGCAACCATAGACGTACTCAATGCTATATTTTTGGGCTGCTTTATTTAATTTATGCATGTTAAGGTGCATAATTGCAAACAAATATTATGTTTTAGTGATTATTTATATCGAATAATGCAAGTTAAAAAATGACATGATGTAATTAAAAAAGTAATTGAAAATACCATTTGATATTTAAAAGATGCAGTAGACTAGCCAAGTAGGGTAGTTGTTGTGTAGATAGGCACGATATCTAAGAGAGGACAGTTTAAAATTGGTTTGATAAATAACAGGAAGCCAGTGTAACTGTTTAAGTAGTGGTAATGATGGTGAAAAATGAGGTTCGTTTTATTTTTAAAATGTTACATGTATATCTTCATAACAGCGCTATTGTTAAATGACATAAAATGATGGTGGTGGATGAAAATCTTTACACGACATGAGTTCATGATCAGTAGAAAATGTTTCATAAGAATGCAATAAGCAGCAAAGTCTAGAAATAAAACAAATATAGCCACTTCCAGATACACAAGCAGTGAAGTGAAGCAGAAGTGTGCGTAACCATAATCTGAAGAAACTATTTTTGCATAGTTCTGCTATTCCAAATAACCTGGCTTTTGAGTGTTATTATGTGACAATGTAGCAAGGTGGGTAATGAATACAACTGCCTGTTTCCAGGAGTATTTGACAATATACGGAAGACCGTCCGCAAGATGGTGAACCACCGCTACTTTCAACGAGGCATCCTACTAGCCATTCTCATCAACACGCTCAGCATGGGCATTGAGCATCACAATCAAGTACGTTTCTGGGTTATATTTAAATTCTCATCAACACTCTCAGCATGGGCATTGAGCATCACAATCAGGTATGTTTCTGGGTTATATTTAAATTCTCATCAACACTCTCAGCATGGGCATTGAGCATCACAATCAGGTATGTTTCTGGGTTATATTTAAATTCTCATCAACACACTCAGCATGGGCATTGAGCATCACAATCAGGTATGTTTCTGGGTTATATTTAAATTCTCATCAACACTCTCAGCATGGGCATTGAGCATCACGATCAAGTACGTTTCTGGGTTATATTTAAATTCTCATCAACACTCTCAGCATGGGCATTGAGCATCACAATCAGGTATGTTTCTGGGTTATATTTAAATTCTCATCAACACTCTCAGCATGGGCATTGAGCATCACAATCAGGTATGTTTCTGGGTTATATTTAAATTCTCATCAACACACTCAGCATGGGCATTGAGCATCACAATCAGGTATGTTTCTGGGTTATATTTAAATTCTCATCAACACACTCAGCATGGGCATTGAGCATCACAATCAGGTATGTTTCTGGGTTATATTTAAATTCTCATCAACACATACAGCATGGGCATTGAGCATCACAATCAGGTACGTTTCTGGGTTATATTTAAATTCTCATCAACACGCTCAGCATGGGCATTGAGTATCACAATCAAGTACGTTTCTGGGTTATATTTAAATCCATTCTCATCAACACACTCAGCATGGGCATTGAATATCACAATCAGGTACGTTTCTGGGTTATATTTAAATCCATTCTCATCAACACACTCAGCATGGGCATTGAATATCACAATCAGGTACGTTTCTGGGTTATATTTAAATCCATTCTCATCAACACACTCAGCATGGGCATTGAATATCACAATCAGGTACGTTTCTGGGTTATGTTTAAATTCTCATCAACACGCTCAGCATGGGCATTGAGTATCACAATCAAGTACGTTTCTGGGTTATATTTAAATCCATTCTCATCAACACACTCAGCATGGGCATTGAATATCACAATCAGGTACGTTTCTGGGTTATATTTAAATCCATTCTCATCAACACACTCAGCATGGGCATTGAATATCACAATCAGGTACGTTTCTGGGTTATATTTAAATCCATTCTCATCAACACACTCAGCATGGGCATTGAATATCACAATCAGGTACGTTTCTGGGTTATGTTTAAATTCTCATCAACACGCTCAGCATGGGCATTGAGTATCACAATCAAGTACGTTTCTGGGTCATGTTTAAATCCTTTCTCATCAACGCACTCAGAATGTGTATTGAGTATCACAATCAGGTACATTTCTGGGTCATATTTATATTTTTTACCCATTCAGGTATATGGCTTGCCATTGAATTATATTGGATTATATTGCTATATTGCAGTTCAAGCAAATGGCAGCAACTTTCATGTGAATGTCACCACCAATGCATGTCACCAGGCCTGACATAATGTCATTCTCTGATGTAAGCAATGCACCTTACATAGATGCATGACGCGTATCATTGACGTCATTCTTACATCTGAGACAAATGACATTCGCAACAAAAATGTTTTCGTGTCTAATGCTGTCGATCACGACACATACCTAACAACGCTGCCATAGTCCCTGAGCAGTGTCAAGGTGCACCTTAAAATGTGGGGATTAATTATTGATATGCCATATCTACAGGTGTATATAGTCATGTCCATAATTTGATAAATATTTGAAAAATAATTGAAACCTCACCTATTTTGATCATCATTACCTTTCTTGATTTTAAATCATTTCAGTAGTGTGCAATGTCAGTTATACTATTTCATGTTGTCGCAGTAACTGGTGGAATTGATGAATGGAAGTGATTTCAGCCCAATGACATACAGTCTATAATAGTTCTCACGCATCCAGTCTCGTGACAAACGCACACGGGAAACTAGGGAACTGATATCTTCAACACTAATGTTCCTGGACTATCTTCTCTCAGTCTGTTTTTTTATTACTACCTGTTTATCGCATGTTTCAGCCTCACAATCTGACGATGATTCTAGAGTACAGCAACCTTGTGTTCAGTTTACTGTTTGCTGGAGAGATGCTATTGAAAGTCATTGCAGAAGGACCGTTTGGCTACATCCAGAATGGCTTCAATGTCTTCGATGGAATCATTGTGATACTAAGGTGAGTAAAACCCACGTGAAAATATGAATATACTGTACAATTTCTTGATGATATAAAGTTTTTTTTTTTATCATTATCATTAATGCTTTAGAGATGCTTCACGGTGGCACTAAGGTCTGTCTGTACTTGAACTCTGTTGTGTTGCACTGCTGTGGAGATCCTGCAGGGCTGTACAGGGGGGCATGTCTGTGCTTGAACTATGTTGTTGTGTTGCACTGCTGTGGAGATCCTGCAGGGCTGTACAGGGGGGGCATGTCTGTGCTTGAACTATGTTGTTGTGTTGTAGTGCTGTGGAGATTCTGCAGGGTGGCACAGGGGGCATGTCTGTGCTTGAACTATGTTGTTGTGTTGTAGTGCTGTGGAGATACTGCAGGGTGGCACAGGGGGCATGTCTGTGCTTGAACTATGTTGTTGTGTTGTAGTGCTGTGGAGATTCTGCAGGGTGGCACAGGGGGCATGTCTGTGCTTGAACTATGTTGTTGTGTTGTAGTGCTGTGGAGATTCTGCAGGGTGGCACAGGGGGCCTGTCTGTGCTTGAACTATGTTGTTGTGTTGTAGTGCTGTGGAGATTCTGCAGGGTGGCACAGGGGGCATGTCTGTGCTTGAACTATGTTGTTGTGTTGTAGTGCTGTGGAGATTCTGCAGGGTGGCACAGGGGGCCTGTCTGTGCTTGAACTATGTTGTTGTGTTGTAGTGCTGTGGAGATTCTGCAGGGTGGCACAGGGGGCCTGTCTGTACTGCGCACATTCCGTCTGCTGCGTATCCTCAAGGTGGTACGCTTCATGCCCGCTCTGCGCTACCAGCTGCTCATCATGCTCAAGACAATGGACAATGTAGCCACCTTCTTCTCCCTCCTCATCCTCTTCATCTTCATATTCAGGTAAGTTGTGCTCCCATTTCCTTCAGTGTCAGGTGTGCAGGGCTCAGTAGTAGCCATAAATATACCGCAACAAGCATCAGTGAGCTGATTATCTAGCAGTACCATTGACTTATTATGTTGCTTTTGACCCCAAAATATAATCACCCTATACATTGTCATTATAAAAATATTTTTTATAATAAGTAGAGCAAGAATTAACTGTTAAAGTAAAGAAAAACACATAAGACTAATATGACTAATTGTAGACCTAAACAGTTGCACAAACTGGCTTGATTTGTTCCAGATTAAACATGGCAGTTCTTGTATGGAAAATCCAATGTTTTATTTGCATACGTCCATCCATAATCTGTTCAACCTTAAGCCACATTGTAGAGTGGTGTCCTCTGGTGGATAGTTTTGTATTAAAATATATATATATATAAATATAAGGGCATTTTTGCCCAGAATCACACTTAAGTCAAAATAGAATAGGGTGAATATATTGAGTCTACAGAACCAGAGTAACAGATTTTATTCATGTGAGTCAGCCTGTTACCTAAATTGGCATCTACAGAAAGTGATCAGTGTTACAAATTATATTGTTAATCACAAACAGTGTGCAACTTCATATTAAACCTTTGGAAGCCAATATACCCAAATGAAGATATTGCATTTTTTATGACAGATAGTTTAACACAGTTGCTTTTCAGGAAAATCTTAAACTAATGGTGTGTACAAAATCAGCTAAAATCTGTTACTCTGGTTCTGTTTGGATCTCATGAGACTTTTGCTGTGCCGACTGAACACAGCTAAAATATTCGTGAGTGTCGCTCTTCGGACACGTTTTGAACTGATGATCTGTTGCGTGCATGCTCGACAAACACTGGCAATATCCTGTGATACAAGTCTTGTTCAAAATGCAAAAAATTTTAAGGAATGTCTCCTGTAAGATTGTCAAATTTCAGAGTTGGCACTTATGTAATTCTACTCTTACATGTGATAATGCTTTGCTACCAGTTCCTGAGCAGATCCTGTAAAAATGGTGGAATCTGAAGGAGTGCAATTTCATAACTGGTCTAGCTGCCACCACGAACACCACACAGCTCTAACGACTTCTTGTTTCTCTAGCATTCTCGGAATGAACTTGTTTGGATGCAAGTTTTGCAAGATAAAACCTAACGGAGTGAGACATTGCAACCGCAAGAACTTTGACACGCTTCTCTGGTCGACTGTTACTGTGTTTCAGGTAGTACGACTGCATGGTGGTCTTCTGTTTCACAGCTGTTGCGATTTTCTTTTATTTTGCTCATTCATAGGAGTCTTTCAGTATTTCTTTCAACATTTCAGAATTGTATCGCCATTTACACATTTGCCAGCTGCATGCAGTTTCTTTCGCACACAATTCATTTTCTCTTCAATGTTAGTCTCTACTTTTGTGGGGAAATGTTATCAAGACAAAGGTTTAGAAACCACCTGAAGATTTTGTCAGACCACCCCACCCTTTAACATATGTGACACATGGCTGCCTACTTCAATAATTAAGACATGTTTAGGTAAAGAGGTAATACAGTTTTTTAATGATCATTTTGAGAAATTTGTAGAAATAACTCCAAGAAAAATCTAAAAATATAGATAAAAAATAATCCAACATAAATTATTCAAGGTAAAAAACCATTTGCGAAATTAACAGAAACTTGTGTTTTTCTTGAAAAATTCACATCCAGATTTTGTAGTAGACTACCGGGGTTTAATTTTCTCTAATTGTGGCAAAGAGAATTGTGTTTGCCACGGGCTTCCTATGTTGAACCTTCACAAGAGGGTTTTTCTTCCACCATATTTTAACATCATTTCTTTTCAGCAACTGAGTGTATATCACTGACTTCACGCAACACTTGTATGGCACTTTTATCACATATTACAACTTCGTCATTGTGTTGATTCATTGTACATTCACCAACTGATTTGTGTGTATACCACTGAACATTGCCAGTATGCCATTCTTAAGAATTTCTCTAACTGACCCCCTTAAGCATGTTTTAGACTTCTCTAAAAAAATATAGCCTTTTTAGGTAGAGTGAAAAATTTAAATATACATCCTTTATCATGTAAGGTAAGCATTGTTCCATGACATAGATTAATTCACTAACCTATTTGATTCATAGATTAATGGGACCTCTCAGTTTCTACAATTTGTCATGAAACAAGTATTGAGATCTAAAAATATACACTCATTATTACCCAATAAATGTGCTTTGTGATGTGGTGCTTTAAATATGTTGTGTACATTAACATGCGTTAATTAATTAATTAACATAAAACATACCCACAAAACGTGGAATTTATCTGAAGGGTGGTACACTGGCGATGCGTTGAGTGGCCCCCCTCTGGCATATTTACCAGAGTGTTCTACATACACAAATGCCTTTCATGTTTCTCACTGTTGGGCTGACACAGCTTGCTTGTTTTCCTTCTCCATCTTCACATACGGCACCATCACGACCTCTAGTGTACTCGGTATGACCCTATTTGGGGGTAAGTTCTGTGACCACCCCACTGAGAAAAGGGCTTGCACCTGTGCAGAGATCAACAACTCAGAAATAGCATGCAAGTGTGCACGCAAGAACTTTGACTCTCTACTCTGGTCACTTGTCACCGTCTTCCAGGTAAAGCTACAGGTGGTTTATTGCAGCTAAATTGGTATGGTTTTTTATTTACCAAAAGTTGATTTGCAGATTTTTTCTACCACACAAAAAATTTGCAAAAACACATTAGGCATGGTGATGGTTACCTGATATCTCCCAGTATTTAAAAAAAAATTATTTTACTTTTGTTTCGAGATACATCATGAAAATTACAAATACAATTGTATTAGAGAAAATGCCTGGGAAAAGAGTTTTTCTTCTTGACAGAAATATTGGGTTGGCGGATCCGTAAACCAACTAATAAAAATAATAGGCTTAACTGACAGAAATTATTATAATGTCTTAAGGTGGGTCACTACAGCGATGTACAGTTTACACAGGACGATCAAGCTGCAATCTGGTCACATGCAACGGCATTGACTTGTCACATACGATAATATTGCCTCATAAACCCAACTTCAGATACATGCAAAATAAAAATGTCCAGTTTTTACATTGTGGCTCCAAAATTTATAAAATTTGGCAGTTCATTTTTTACTATTTTATTTTTTTTAAATTAGTTTCATCCTGTTTGCTTTAGACATTACACAAATTGTTATTTAATTACACAAATGTATTTGTGGGAAAACTTCTCATTTATTTGTTTCCTACTTGTTATGTGGAGATGGCAAATAATTTACTTGTTTCATAGAGAAAACAGGAATTAATTGTCAAAAGTTGCATGAATATTTAGTCCATTTTTACTTTTCTTAGAAATTGTATGAGATAGTTGTATGAGATGTTCTACCATTTCTACATGTCTGGAAAACAGATTTTAAAATATAATCATTTACTCTGTCAGATAACTTCATTTATCAAATTATGTAGTTGTTGGGAGTTAGGGTGTTTTAAAAAAAACTTTGAAATGTCGGTGTCCTCAACCTTGTCAGCCAAGCTCCAGTCGATCATGAGAAAAAGTCATAGGAAAGAATCACCCCTAAAACATCAGAAGTATGGTCATTCGTGGAAATAACATTACACTACAGCTTTTCACCAGCATTTATGCTAAGTATAAATTAGCATTGATAAATTTGTATTTATATTTAGTATACATTTCCTAGGACTAACCTACAAAATGGTGACTGTATTCCTGTGGCTTTGTTCCCAGCCTACGCACATCATAAAACTGCATAATGTGTTCTTACACATCATGAAACTGTGTGATTTGTGTGTAGATCCTGACACAAGAAGACTGGAACGAGGTGTTATACAACGGCATGGCTAAGACGTCCGCCTGGGCTTCGCTGTACTTCATTGCCCTTATGACATTTGGCAACTACGTCCTGTTTAACCTGCTTGTGGCCATCTTAGTGGAAGGATTCTCTACTAATGACGTGAGTAATTTGGCAATTCACAAAATAGCACGATATTGAGTAGAAGCTAGCAGTGTACTATTTTGATAGCATGATTTGTTGGTTAAAATGCCCAACTCTGTGTGGGTGCGTGTTAATTGTATTACTAATGGACTGGACTGCTTATGTTGTACTCAGTTTAGTATTTTTCACTGAAATAATACACTTACAATGCGTTTCTGTAAAATAAGTCAAAAAGTATCTTTAATAAAATAAAATTGCAATAAATTAAAACATCGAAATTTTGTTGCTTTTGCATGTTGATAATAAAACGTGATATGACATTGGCTGGATTTGTAGTGACATCGGCTTGTTATCTTGTGACATCGATTTGTTCTCTTTTGACATTGGTTTTGTCTTTTGTGACATTAGCTTGTTATCTTGTGATGTTGAATTGGTCTTTTGTGACATTGGTTTGTTATCTTGTGACATTGACTTCATCTCATGTGACATTAGCTTGTTATGTTATGACACTGACTTGTTATATTGTGACATTGGCTTGTTATCTTGTCACATTGGCTTGTGATATTGTCACAATGGCATGTTATATTGTCTTATTTACTTGGCCTATTGTGACATTGACATATTTGATTTCTAGTGACATTGGTGTGTTATATTGTCACATTTATTGGTCTCTTGTGACATTGGGACGGGCAGAGTGATGTCACTGGTGTATGGTTGCCAAGGAGAAACAGCCATCTTGGTGACAAACTTTTGAATGCTATACACAGTTTACTGTGAGGATCAAGCGAAAATGCTGTTTTTCGATGCAGGATGCAACCGCTAATGCTTGCGATAACCAAGCAAATTCTTCAGGTGGCCGACCAACAATGCGTGGTTAAGAAAATGTCTGCGAGATAGTATAATCATACTGGTAGTTAGTTTGAACTTTCAACCCCGTCCATGTGCATGTTGTTTGAAGCCCTCCAAGCGCTATTGCTACCAGGTGACAGTGGATCCCACGTACTCACTTCTAGTCTCACTTGGTCTTGTGACATTGGTATCTTGTGACATTGTAGTCGAGCAAGTCAGAGAAGAGTGATGATGATGATGACGATGACGCAGAGAAGAAGAAGGCGAAAGACATCAACAAGTTGGAGGAGCTCATGTCCAAGTCGTGCAAGTGTACACTGAACGAGGACAGAGACACAGGCGACGATCTGAAGAACAACAAAGAAAAAGGTAAGATAATTTAACAAGATTTAACAAGATTGCCATCCCAGGCAAAAGGCCCAGAGGCAAGTAGACAAGGAAGCCATTAGCTTATCGAGAGTCCAACAATTTTTCGTCTGTATAACCCGCCCATCGGAGATATTTGTCTCAGAAGGGCGGGTTACACATAGAAGAACAATTATTGGTCTCAATAATTATGGGTCATTCAAAAGCGTCCTTTGATGATAAATGATTTATTAGTGCAAATTGTTTTATTATGACTGTGTTTCAGTATTATAAAATAAAGAAAAACTCAAAATAAAGCTTAAAATGTTTTGACATTAAGCAAAAATGTATTTATAAAAAAGTTCAATTACTGCTTTAGAAGAATAACAGTGAAATATGCAACAACATTTTATTTATAGAAAAAAAACTAAAAATCATTCTGCGGATATCAGTATTATTCACATTTAGTTTTGAAATACAGCCGTGTGTTTTAATATTAAAACACCTTGAATGTTACCAAACCAAAATCTGGTAAAATAAATGAAACTGATTCATTAAACATGATGAAATTTCCATTTCTGCATTGACATAAATAAATATATGCTGCTCCATTGATTGTCTACAGAAAAGAAGATGTTGGGTCTACCACCATCTGTCTCAGTCACAAAAGAAGAGACCAGTTCTGCTCCACCCCCATCAGACCAGGGAGGGGTACGAACCCCACCCATCATAACCCACACTGCAGCCACCCCTATGCCAACCCCACAGGGTTCTCCCAATGGAGCGTCTATGATCAACAGTGATGAGAAGAATAATCTGGCAGTGTCACATGCATTCAACTTGAATGCATATTCACCCGACTCGGTGGACAGAGCTTCTGTACGTACATCCAGGGACGACCACCGAACATTAATGTTCAATACAAATTGAACATGAAATATTTATTATTAATCTTATTATTATTAATACTAAAAAAATGCCCGTCCCCAGATATACACAATAAGCGACCTAGTCGATGTTATGTACAATTGCTACGCATATTTTCTACTATAATTAATATAAACTGCCCAGATGGCGCTACGTACTACGTTTACATACCAAAGTATTCACAGCGCCCGCACGCAGTTTCTGCAGTTGTTGGAAGTTAACGTTTTACGTAGTGGACATTTGAATTGCCATAAAACCACTAAGAACCCTTGATACACGAGATATTTCGAAAAACTAAATGTGTTACGTTTCATTCGTGGGGCCATAGATTAATCCCTGAATGTTTGGCGCCCAAGGTGCGAACTATCTAGGAGGAAAACGTTAACATAACCGCATACAAACATACACTAACTCGATTATAGTAAGATTATTACAATCACTATAAGTTATTTTGGGGTTGATAGCAACTAGTTTACTGATATTTACTTGATTTTATGTTGTTATTTTACAACTTTGGGTCTTCCATCAACCTCGAATTGTATCTAATTTTACCATCTATTTTACTTGTTCATTTTGTAGTGCCATACACCATTGTTTTGACATAATCACTCAACATGATTCTGAAAGGTTAAGCTATTAACACATGCTTGTGTTGTTTCAAAAGTAGCAACAACAATAATTCTACTAGCTTTTGACAACATATGTATATTAATACGCTAAGTTTGGGGGCAGTCTAGCAATATCTCCTCCCAGATGCCGAGGCTAATTCGATTCTTTCTATGTTTCTTCACCTCCTTGCACCATTGACCTCAGATCTACCGATTGGCAATGTATTTTAAAAACACAAAGGTAGTTATTTACTAACATGTTCGCTACTCACCCGATTTGCTTTTGTACCTGCCGGAGAAAGTTGGAAGCAATGGGCGAATTGAGTGAAGTGAAGTGAAATTTATTTTTTTTAGATCATACAGAATCATAACAGTTTGTACATATTTTACATAGTTTTGATGATCCAGGGAGGCCTGCACTAAGACCTGAGAGATTGCTATCGTACAAGCCTCCCTATGACTACGTATGGTGCAATAATCATTATTAGTGCTATTTGACTAGAGTGTACATATATAAATAGATGTGGAATTGCTAACTTTGCCTACAAATATAACAGTGCTAATAATACTAACAAATAATACTAGCAAAAATACATATAGTGCAAATAATCTGAATACTATTTTTTCCGTGTGTATAAATGTGAATAAAATGTGAATCGAATATAATTATCAATATTATCATGTAATAATTACAGAGAAGTTAAATAATACAGAAAAAGGATAAATACATTATTCTTGTAAAAATACAATTAAAATCTTGACAGTAAAAAATAATACATTAGTTCCAAATTTATTAGTTACAAATTATATTGAACTCAAAAACCAGCTGTTTTGATAATAAAAAAATATATAGTAATAATATTACTGAATGAATATTCAGTATGATATTATATTACAGAGCTATGAATTATTAATTACTGCATTTTATCATGATGATGACGAAGGCATACCATACATTTCTAGGCTTCAGCTGGTATATTCTTTTTGCAGATGTAGCAGTTATTAATATTACATTCCAAGTCATATTTACTTATGATATATTTTTTGGAGTAATTCACAAAGCCTTGGTACGAATGGGTGTTAATTTTCTCTATGGCAATTTGTGGAAGAAAGTTTTCTTGAAGTAATTTTGGTATTGTATGTCTGATACAAAGGCGGCAGTATATTGTATTAGTTTGTTTAATCTAGATGTTAAAATCATAGTTTGGGGGAAAATTATATATTATATCGGTAAAGCGTTGTGGTGCCTTTCTTTGTCTTTTTGGTCTAGATGATACATTTTCATTACCAGTGAACATGTCTTTAAAATATTCTGGAATGGTTCCATTTTTGTATCTGTAGAAAAATGTCATGCATGACAGCTTAAAGAGGTCATCTGCTTTTAACAGTTCTAGTTCTTTGAATAAAGGTGTACTTTGTGAATTATATTTACTGTTTGATATAGATATAATTGCTTGCTTTTGTAGTTTGTTTATTTGTCCGCCCCATGCTAATATATCATAGCGTAGGTGTGACATAAATAGCAAAGAATATATTATCTTTAGGATGTGTATTGGTATGTAGTGTTTTGATCTAGAGAGAATTCCACATATCCTTGATAGTTTGTTGGCAATGAAGTTTTGATGAGGAGACCATGTTAAGTTGGAGTCTATTATGACTAAATTGTGCCACCCGTTCAACCGGTATATTGTTGATTTTAATGTTAGGTACTTCGTGGTTCTTTAATTTTCTCTGTTCATAGTGAAAAATCATAATTTTTGTTTTTGCAGCATTCAGGGACAGTTTATTTACTGCTAACCCGTCTGTTATTTTAATCAATTCTGAATTAATGTTGGATGTAGCCAATTCATTCGTTTGATCATTTGTAAATGTATTTAGTGTGCTCAGCAGGGTGGTATCATCTGCATACATGATTGGACAGAAACTGGTGCTTGCTGTTGCTAGATCATTGATGTATATTAGGAATAATAATGGCCCTAGAATTTAATCTTGGGGGACTCCAGTAGTAATCGTTTCCAAGGGTGATTTTATGTTGCTGAATTCCACGTATTGCTGTCTGTGCAGTAGATAGCTTTTATACCATTCTAGTTCAGTATTTTGTATGCCATAATGTTTGAGTTTGTTGATAAGGATTTTATGATCGATTGTGTCAAAAGCCTTTGACAGATCTAGAAATATTGCCAGTGGTAAACCTTTTTTGTTAAGAATTAAGTATATTCTGTCAACTAATTCAGATATTGCCAGTTCAGTAGAACATTCAGCTCTGAAACCATACTGATTTGGGTGGAGGAGCTTATTAAGAGTGAGACAGTGGAATAGTTGAGCCACTCTCGGGAGGGCGTTACTGTGGCGTCTTTACTGAAAAATATCGTACGTAAGCTAATTTTATTTAAGGTACACACAGTCATTGTGTTGTTTCCAGTCGGGTTCTCTAAGCGTGGCGAGTTCCCCTCGACTTGCCCCGAAGTTGTCGCGTCGAGACAGCCGCAAACTGAGCAAGAGACTGCGACGACGGACAGAGTTTCGCCAGCCAACCATCTCTGACAGTCAGTCAGACAGCGGCGATGAAATGCTTGTTGACAGCTGCAACAATGGCACCAACTCTCACCGGGGTTCCAACAACTACAGGTATGCACCATGACTTGTTGAGTCACCTTGATTGTGTTTTGGAGAGACAAGTGCTTAGTGTGTTGAGCGACCTTGATTGCGTTTGGAAAGACTGCTAAGAAGTGCTTAGCTTTTCTTTGCCATCTCTTTATTTGCATTTGATTGTTAAACATACACAGGCCTGCTATAATTTGTTGAATATATCTTAGTTATCTCCATTTCATTGATTGCCACGATGTGTTCTAGGTGGTTCTGTTTTAGTTTGTTTTAAAATTCCTGGTATCTTTGTTGCATTTAAATTTACAACATTTCTTTGTGTCAGTAATTCAGCAAATGCTGTATATAGCAACATTGAGATTCTTTGCCATAAAAGACAGTGCATTTAGTTAGGAAGACAATTACTTATAGTCAGTGTGAATGAGCGTAAAGCCTTGGTTCAGCCTGCGCTGATTTATGTGTGTAACGCTAACGATTTGCATGGCTTCTTTTCATTGTAGCTATTCTTCTGTCACGTATGTTTTCAGGTACGATATGTGCTTTCACTAACCTTTATCATTCCATTTTCCTTCCAACTGTGTAATTATATGCAGGTCAGTGAATATATAATTATGTTTAGAGTGTAGATCATCAACTAGATACCTAATTTGGTTAGGAATCATCAAGTTAGGAATTATCATTTTCATCAGTGGCATGAAGACTAGAGAGTTGCAAAATGTTGAACGTGGATAAGCTTGACAGAGTACAAAGAAGGTGATTCCAGAACTGAGACACCTTTATGAGGAAAACAAATAGAGGTGTTTGAAATAGTTAATGGTTAAGAAGGCAATTTTTTTACTTAAGAAAGATAGAAAACTAGATGGCATAAAGCAGCATTAGTAGAAGATTAGCATAAATTGAACACGAGGAAATATTCATTGTCCCAACTCTAGGATGAATATGTTTAAACAAAAAGATTATGGATATCTGATAATTTTCTGATGAAAGATTGTTGTACTTATTTAAGCCAATGGCTTCCGTGTCCACTTGTAATCTGCAGTTTGCTGTTTTAGATTGCAGTCTAGGTAGATTTAGTTAAAATGCACTTATTAAGGGCATTGTTACCATTTGTATTGATTTACAATATATACAGTGGGCACAAATAGAGTTATGATACTGTATGTGGTGTGTTTGTGGTGTATTTCTTGTTGGAAGTAATTAGGTTTGTGTTACTCATATGTCAACTTGTTGATATCTGTTTCATGACATTCATAGTGGATTTTCAATGGTGTATCTGTAAGCTACACATATAATTGTATGTCAGATTTTCTAAGAAACATCATTTTTATATACACATGTACAGACACATGCAAACTAAAATTTTGCTGTCTAAATCGTAGTTGATTTTTACATAATCCTAGCATTTAGTTAAATGTATCTGCATTATCGTTGTGTCTATCAGCTGTGTTTTAAAAACCAGTATGTTTAGTTTGTTACCATTATTTAATTTTACGAAATTGTAGAATTTAATCAACCAGCAGTCACACAGTAACTACTAGAGACCAACAAACTCAACAGTGAAAACAGATTTAGTCACAATGTTTTGACAGCTTTTGTGTCAAATGTCAATATTTTTATGTTTTTTCCCGCAGTGAGAAACCCTCCACTCGGCCGTCGTGGCTGGACCTGTCCAATCTAAACTCGGCTAGTGCGCGCAGGCTTGCGTTTCGTTATTCCCCGCTTCATTTTCGCATTAACCAACCAAGCCCCAGTCCGCCGCATAGGTATAGCTACAGACGTACTTTCTCTGTTTTTGATTGTATGTGTCGTTGTCCAGTCTCTGCTTGTTCTGTATGTGCATGACAGTTTTGGTGTATGTGAAATCTATGTAAAGATTTACAATAAATTTGCTGATAGGGTCTGGAATGAACTCCCATCACCTTGAAATCATCTGAAACAATAACTACCTTCTGGAAAAAAACTCAAGACATTTATTCCAAATTACATTTCCACCATAAATATTCGGTGGTCCATTGTTCTGATAAACTTTTGTGTGTCACTGTTCATGATATTATGCTTAACAATTATGCCTCTGAGCTCGGGTTCCTGAGGATATAGCCGCTATAAAATTCATTATTATTAATCATCTCTCATTTCACTGAATCAGTTGATCAACTACTGTGGTAGTTATTGTTGATCAAAAAATGTCTTTTAATTGTCATGACTTCTCTGTTCGTGATGTTTTTTACTCATGATATTCCTCTTTGCATGCAATAAAATTGTTGCAAACATGAATGGTCAAACACACAAATTTAGCAAGTTGGTACTTTGCTAATAATTGTTTTCTTTGTTTGTATAAAAGTATAAAGTGCATGTGCGCATGTTTGAATTTGTGTCTTCGTGCACTTGTGAATACATTTGCACAGACAGGTTAGCTATATTAAATAAAAGTATTTTATGTGAAGCCTCAGAGAGTCATTCAACATTTCTAGAACAATTCTGCAGTTTTAAGTAAAAACGGTGCACTTGGAATCTTACCAATTCATCTGATGTTCTGCTCTTTAATTTTTGCTTTCAGTCATTGGGCATGTCAAGTGAAATGCTGTATTTATTTGCATGATTTTCTTATATTTCATTGGACGCCTCCAGTTCACTCATTCTATCATGTATTCCGGCAAGTCTGCCATTGAGATTAACAACTGTGCATCTCTGAGAAAAATCTAAGCTTGTTTGTGGCTTTTACGACATTGACTTATAGTTATGCAAAACTATTGTTTTGTCGTGTAGTAATAGATAGTAAAAAAAATTTACTTCTTAAAATCTGTTATGAAAGTAACATCGAACAACTATGTAATTGGCATTTGTTAATTCCTATTTTGTTCAAGTCATACTTTTGCTCTTATCCCAGATATGTTTAAAATGTCACACGTATACACATACACTGTGAGGTTACTGAAGTTCACCTGTATATATGTGACCCATCTTAACAAAATGAGTAACATGTTCCAATTTGAATATGTAGAGTTATTAGTATCATTGAAAAGAGCAGTGTCTCAGCTTTCACATCATGCATCAATCAACCAGTTGTCTCGATTCTAGCCGAAGGTACATTTCGCTAAACGTGTGGGGTAGAAATCTTCAAACTGTGAAATCAACAGGTCAAAGTTTAGAATGTTCATTACCAAGGCTACCTTTGTTACCATGCACGTATCTGGCAGATATTTGGACCACTTGAAAATAAAGGCATCCTCATGACATTCTACTAATATGACAACAAGATCTTTGTCAGAAAAAAATACGAAAAAAATTAATTGCCTTGTAATTACCTTTGTTAAGGAATGTCAAAACTAGCAGCACTGTGCCACCAGTGTCATAATGTGACACATTTTAGTTGAGATAATGGTTACTAGTGACCTTCTTTTGTAAAAGACAGTTGGGGCAGTAAGAAATTAGTTGATTTTTGTGATTTAAAAAATAATAAGCAATTTATTCATCCTAAGGGGAGACTCGGCAGGTGGTTTTTTTTATAATTATTTTCAAAATGTTTCCACCCTATTTTGAGAGCTTTTTATTCATTACGTTCACTTCAGTAACAATTATATACCTCTAAATCACTTTTATTTGTGGGTAAAGGATGCATCTTCCAAAAATAATCCTGTTTTCTCAAAAACATGCCTCATATCTCTGGAAGTAATACTGCTAACAAAGTAAGGTTTTTCTTCTTTACACAACTGATAGAAAACATTATCAAAGTAACCAAAAGTTGCATGAGTATTTGTCGCCAAAACATTTTTTCTGGAAGCTACTAAAAAAAATTATTAAATAAACTACTTTTTTTTAATGTTTTCTACTAGCTGTGTAACAGATCGTATACTGAAAAAGGTGTTTCAAAGAATTATAATAATTTTTTTTAATCTGATACTCTTCATAGTAAGAGATTCTTAACAATGCCAATGGCATATTATATGCAAGACAACAACAAGTACATCAACAGTGCCACATCAGAACAGTTAATCATCACTGGGACAGCAGCGACATCCTCTCTTTCGTGGCATGGGCAATAGTGCAAATAACTGGGATGGCTGACGGACTCGACGACCTCGCGCCCTGCCCCCCCTTCCCCTCAAAAAGACCGTGTCTCACTCACTGTCCTGCTTATCGTACGGCCCAGCAATGGGAACAGTCACGTGCTCAGTCGGACATGTCTGGTGGACACGTCCTGCTGGTCTTCCTCTAGTAAATACATCGAACGCCATTTTTCTACTCGCTATGTGAGTCAGCTGTATGACATGGTGGAAACGCGTAGTGCACGTGTATCCATGGACATTATTTAAATGACTTCATCGCTGCGCCAATAAAATCATATCCCTTGATCACGTGATGGCAACAAGCCAGATTTGTTTACACAACTGGGCAAACAGTGCCTGCCCTTCATGCCCTCCTATTCGACACATTTGTAATATATGTTAATACAATGACCATATGTGGAAAGATCAGATACAAAGCTTTATAATATGCCAAACGGACACATCGAACAACTCTTCAAAGTTAACACTAAAATACATTAAGCATAACTAAATATACAGTAGAAATTATGGTAATCGTTAAAATGAATACTAAGGAACCATTTTCAGGGAAAATCTCAAAATCGTTGGATTAGCCAGTGTATTTGCGAAGTTTCATGTTTACTGACATCCGACTCATTTTGTTAAGATGGGTCTGACACACACATGTATATATATATATATCATGCCTTACAGAAATTTAGTCCTGTCTTTTTTTTTTTAAACAGGTGAATCTCAGGTGTTTTTCTGGCCTTTTTATAATTCTGGAAACAAAGTTAATTCCCAATCTGGCATGTCTTAGTGACATCAGAGGAGTACGATAAACAGCAAAACAGTCATTTATTTATGCCGGTATGTACTCCAGAAGTCCTGACTGGTGGCGTGATATACAGAGAGGGTCTACTTATTTCAGTTTGTTGTGACAAACCCCATGTGAGGTTGTGTCCCTAGCCCACTGTAAGGGATTCTATCAGATTCAAGATTATTGCACCATTCCAGAGTTGAGAGCTATGTAATTGGTGTACTTATAAACAATTTACATAATAAAAATCGTCACTTCTCCAGCATGCTTGTGCGTCCCAGATATTTGCTATTTTCACAATCACCTGTGTGTCATTATTCATTCTTGTCTTTTATCTAAATGTCTACCAAATTTTGGAAACATTGTTTAATCCAGTAGAATCATCAGTGTGTATAATTAATTTATTGCAGCAAACATTGTTTTGTAAGAATTAGCAAATTTCTAATGGTGTAAATGTAAACTTCATAAATTGAAGTTGTCTATCTTGATTGCAATTCTTAGCAGTTATAGCATCAGTTATGTGTGTTCTAATTTGATGACAGATGGGATTTTTGAATAATTCTTGGGTGGAGGTTATCAGAAACATCCTTAAATTTAGTTGATGTTGTTAAAATTTATTAAGGGTTTTACTATTCTCGCATTCCTCAAAAAAGGAATAAAACAAAAAGATAAACATTTATCATATCGCAATCATAAAACAATTGAAGACAATGTGACACCGATGTTTCAGTGAGTGCAACGGTCACACTCCACTGAACAACCAACGCACACTGAGTCCACAGAACTCAATCAAGAGTTACCGTGCCCTCAGTCCCAAGAACTCCATCAAGAGCCAGAAAGGCATGCGTCGTCAAAACTCCATCAGTAGTCATGGGTGCAGCAGACAGAACTCGTTCAGTTTGAGCCGACAGAACTCACTCAACAGCCAGTCTCAGAACAGTGTTGGCAGCGGCGGGACGGGCAAGCAGAATAACCTAATGGGGTCAACGGACGTCAATGCAAGCAGCACGGACGAGAAAAAGGTCGATGCCGTAGCAACAGCCGCGGGGTCAGATGATAAGGATAACAAGGTGGGAAGTGTGTTAGTTGATGAAATAACAAACACAGGTGGCATGTTGCTTGGAAGATAATAGAAGATAACTATTATGCAAAACAACCAAATTTCATAAACATTGAAGGTGACCTTTATTTAAGCAAATGCATGTTAGCATATAATCTTCAGGTTTGAATGAATTTCTCTGTAATGTGAAGAATAAGAACATAGCTGCAGATACTATCCAGAATAATTTAGAAATTAACGTAGGTAAATCGTTTTGTTTTCCTAATTCAGTAGTTGGAATAAATGAATGGATGTTGCCCTAACTTCTTACATAAATTGTTGCACTGACCCTGTAAGCCATGCTGAGTGTTTGGTGATGGTATCACACACTGACTCTGTGTGATCTTCTCTGTCATCAGCTGGCTCCTTGTCGCTTCTGTCCGCAAAAGAAAGGATGCTTCCTGGCTAGGGACTCGTATTCACTCTACATCTGGTCTCCTGGCAACAAGTAAAACTTTGATTCAGTTATTCGCATAGTCAATGACTTGCTTGGATGTACGTATGTACATGTGTATTTCAGTTTTCTTGGATGCTATCAAGTGCACCTGTTGATTATGAATTGTGCTGAGTACGTTGGAGAATGCTAAAGCAGCTATGTTTAAATGTTGTCTTGTGACATCTTTGTTCTGAAAGCTTCTCTTGCATTCCTTACGTACATTACATTACGTCTGATAACATGGTTTGACTAAATGTTCTAGTTCGAGTTGTTTCCAGCACTGGACAAAGTTCTATATGTGCTGAAAGGATAAAGCTGAAAAAGTGGAATACCCAAACGAAGTTAGAGTAGTGTGACGTGATCGTCATTAATTAAAATAAAAAACAATTGTTCATTCTTTCAAGTAACCTTCAATAATTTATGTGATTATAGTTTTAACATGAACTAGATAAAACACGTATTTAATTTGTCATATTTTAAAGGCAAGTAACAGCATTTTTCAATAAAATTGTAGAGAAATAATGACATACAACACTTGTGCTGTTTGCCCCAGGATTCGCCTCGCCTGTCAGTGGCTTATTGCTCAACAACCATTTGACTATGGAGTTCTTCTACTGATTGCTGTCAACTGTATCACTCTGGCTATGGAACGTCCTGGCATTCCCAAGCACAGCATGGTGGGTATATGCAAACAACACATGTTCATGCACATGCATGTATGTGCATGTGCTCTCACATGCACATGTTTTATTGTACTCTACATTAATCATTACTAAGTAAAATTATGCAAGTGCAAAATGAAGCAAGAATGTGTCACTTCAGTACAAATTTGTATATATTTGTATGTACTACTTACGCTGCATATTTATAAAGTGTATTGTTTAATATATAAAATATAGTTAATGCGTTACTCAGAATAAACATTGTGAAATGTATTTATTTAACAACTATTTTAGAAGAATACGAGTAAACTTTTATTGTCCTCTACATTAGTCATTATTAAACAACGTTATATGCAAAATGAGATTAAAAAAAGTTAAAATGTCGAACTCGCTCTATGTATGTCACAATTTTTTTCATATTTAAAAAAATTAATAATAGCACTTACATAAAATAATTTGTGAATTCAAAGATGTACCATTCTACACGTTGGTTGTACCCATGGCAACAGTCTCGTGATGGCATGCGTCTTGTTGTAGGAACGACAATTCCTCAGTATTGCCAACTATGTCTTCACAGTATCCTTCACATGTGAAATGATGATCAAAGTAAGTTGTATTTCAGGATTCTTGCATGTTGTGTTGTTTTGCACTGTGTGTTAATTTAACCGTCTCTTGTATTTGGTGGTTCAATTTTTATTGAAAGAGTGAAAATATTTAATTGGTGATGGCTGAAATGTTTGACTCCACCTCACATGTAGATGTTGTGTGCTGTGTATGATAATTTGTTGGTGTGATCACTGTGTTTTTCATGTCTACTCTTATATTATTGTAGTATTCATGCGCACGCACACACGCGCACGCACACACACACACACGTGTGCATATAGTATACTTAAACTCATAATTTTTATATAGTGCAAGTAAATTACTATATGACAGTAATCATTTGTGAACTAACTGAACAAGTCATCTTGAATCTGATATATAATTTGCATCAACTGTAAACGGGCTTTGAATATAGCAATTCATCATCCAAAGTCATGGAAATAGCATGGTGACACTTATGAACTGACTTCCATATATTCAACATTCTTTGTTTTTATCCATACATAACTGCCGTACTGTTTTCGTTTTCATCGTGGATCATTGTACATTACTTTTCTACAATTTTTCGAGGGGCACAATGCTTTCAACATTAGTCACCACGAAGCCTAGGAATATTATGGCGCCATCTGGTGCATTTGCTGTTGTCGGTTATTCACACTCACCAGGTGGCGTGCTAGTTTTCCATAAACTGTCAACCACCAAACCAAGTCTGTGAAACCTTTGAGGTGTTTTAAGCTTGATTTGTGAATGACGTCCGCTAATCGACTGTAACAGGTTGAAATCAACAAGTTATGCACATTCTGTGTTACATTATTTTGACATTATGTGGCACTATTTTCCAAAAATAGTACAGTGTTACCACCGAGGAAAGGAGCTAGTGTGTGCTGCATTGGGGGACTATTCAATACTTTTCCAGTATTTACCATCCTTGAGACAATTTCCACGTTTTAATATGGGTATATTTTCTGTGTTTCAATGTTTTTAGGGTATCAAATCACAAATCGCACTTATGGGGTAATTAAGGCCCTATTTAAGGGTATATATTTTGACATTTCAAAACACATTTTTACTGTAAAGGGTAGAAACTAAGTGGTCCCATTAATCTATGAATCAAATATGTTAGTGAATTAATCTATATCATGGAACAATGCATAGATTACATATTTAAGGGTGCATGTATTGAAAAGGGTATTTTTTTGACAGAACTCTAAAATGTGTTTATGGGGTCAGTTAGAGATAATCTCAAGGATGGTATGCTGGCAATGTATTGTGTGGGCCCCCTGGGTGAAGATATTGCAACTAATCGGGTTATGCCGAATGAACAGATATCGAAGGCGAGGGCTGGTTGAGAAGAAATTGGCACGCCACCTAGTGAGAAGGGTTGGTTGTCGTTATATGCACGGTGTGTTTCTTGTAGCTGTAGAGTTGGTAGCGGTGCTTGCTGTTTGACTGTGTGGCCTGCATTAATGTTCCTATGTAATGTGCACCCATGTCATGTGATGTCACATGATATGCACTCAGGAGTTGACACTTGGTAAGGAGAATTTCTGTAATATAAAAACTATCTTGTTTTCCCAAAAAAAAATGTATGATGATAAAATTTAGGATATTGAGCATAATTGATTATATATTTTTTATAAGTATTAATTTATAAAAAAATTTACTCGTAATTTATGATGAACCTACAACTTGTGTACATGTTACGTAACAAATATATATTATAATACACAACATGACTGGTATTTAAGTGATAAGTTTAGTTGTAGTTTTTAATTTGCTGCTGCAGTCTTTTGATTAATACTTACTATTTAATTGTAAGTTTGATACTTAATATTTAGTAATACCTTTGGTACTTAATGATGTGTTTGATAGTTAATAATATGGTTGATATTTAGTATTTTATTTATGGTTTGACACTTAGTATTTAATAACATGTTTGATGCATAGTATTTAACAATATATTTGATACTTAATATTTAATAGTATATATTTAGTAATATGTTTGATATTTAATAAAATGTTTCCTATTTAATAATATGTTTGTTACTTAATATTTCATAATAATACATTTGACATTTGATAACATGTCTGATATGTAATCATTAATGACATAGTTGATACTTAATTATTTATAATGTATTTGATGCTTAATATTTAATAATGTATTTGATATTTAATAATATATTTAATAATTTATTTGATACTTAATAATATTTAATAATGTATTTGATACTTAATATTTCATAATATATTTGATACTTAATCATATTTCATAATGTATTTGTTACTTAATATTTAAAATATTTTAATGATAATATTCTGTCTGTGTCATCAGGTGATAGCCCAGGGCTTTATCTGTGGCAAGCGGGCCTACCTGAAGAGTGGCTGGAACATCATGGACGGTTTCCTTGTGGGCATCTCCCTCATTGACATCTCCATCTCCCTGACAGCCTCCACCAGTCCACGCATCTTTGGCATCCTGCGCGTCTTCCGTCTCCTCCGAACCCTCCGCCCTCTCAGGTATTGGGTACAGTGCTTTCGTCCACCACCTAATGATTCATTGGGTCCTCGGTTGAGTAATTTGGCAGGGTTGAGCAAGCAGGAGCATCAACATGTCAGTATTGGACACTGATGACTCATTATAGACCATGTGCAATACAGATGCACTATCTGTGAAAGTGGCCCATCAAAGACGGTCGATGTTCAGCCACGTAATACAAATGCCAGAACAACAATATAACTGTCAATGAAACAATAACAGACATATCCAGTTAACCACATGGTGCAGATAAAATTTATTCCATCGTTTTTACTCTTCAACAGTGATATACAGTATACAGTGCACAAACATATTATCATTGCCTCTATGCTTCACTGCTGCTCTACATTTACTGGCTATAAACATCAGCCGACTTGAAGCTTGTATAAACGTTGCTGTTTTGTTTCAGAGTGATCAGCCGTGCCCCAGGCTTGAAGTTGGTGGTGCAGACATTGCTGTCTTCGCTCCGGCCAATTGGAAATATCGTACTCATTTGTTGCACATTCTTCATAATTTTCGGCATACTCGGAGTTCAGGTGAGTAACAAGCCTGTCCAGTACTGAACCCTTTCGTGGCCAAATTAATACCAATTTGTACCTGCTGCTGAGCTGTATTGTTTCAATGCATTGTCTCCTAAAGAATCCTATTAAATCATGAAATGATGTTGTGAACAAATATAAAAATTTTCATCCAAAAAAAAAATTGCACAGTAGTTAAAGAACTAACTGCTGAAGTAAATAAAAAATTGAGAGTTACGTGAATTTACTTACAAAATATGCTTTGCTAAAGTTTGAAGAAAAAAAATATTTTCAAAATTATTCTTGATAATTCATTTTTATTTTGTAGCGGATACGTGCAGCATATTAATTAAGCAAATTAATATGTTGTAAAATGCATAAAGAATTTCATGTCTAGGGTAAACAAAACTAAAATCGCAGTACTTTTTCTGAATGCACATTTTTTATGATTTCCTTTAAACTTTGCATGAAACATATCTTTCTCATCATGACCAGTGCCATTAGAAACATCTTCATCAAGGCTGATGTCGCTGTCCCTGTCGACAGTGTCATGTTGCCTCTCGAAGACTTTGATGTCAAAACTACCTTCCAAAAATCCCTCAAAATCCAAATCACTCAAGTCTGAGATAACGATGATGTTTTCGTGTTTTGAAACTATGCAGACATTCTCCATGATTCTAGCTCGCAGCAAACGACAAGTTTTCATTTGATTGGCTGAAAATTATATAACCAAAACCGTAGTTTAAAAGTGGTTCCGGTTCCGTTTTCAGTATTTGACGTTGAACCCAGAACAAACAGAACAGATTTGCCAATAAAACTTGAATTTAGCCACGGAAATCGTTAACATTTCCAACTTTATAAATTTGGTAGTCAAATGTCACTATATTAACTGCCAACTGCTAGAAGGAAATGCCCTTACTGGCCGACATTGTTTACACCAACACAGTTTTAAAATGGCTCCTGTTGCTGGGTTGATTCGAGCATTCTGGCCATGAGAGGATTAAGTGATTACTTAATTCAGTTAGAAGTTTTTAATCATTGCGTGTAATGAAGTTTTTACTTGTGAAATACAATTTGAAGCTCTGTGTCGTAATAGTAATAGAAATGGCGGTGACAACATGGTAATGAAATGATAATTAACATATTCAATGAAAGATTCTCTCTTTAATAGTAATGATCTGTAACGATGGCATCATTATGATTTAGTTACAGCAGAATAAAAGACGTTACACATTGAGCTTAGTGAACAATCATGAACGATAAAACGAAGATAATTTAGTAAAAACAGTTGAACATTGCAGCATCTTGTGGAATGTTTCATCATTTAGAAATAGCCATATCTTGTGTGTAACAATTGTTCAAGGGGACATTTATCATTTAGAAATAACCTTGTCTGTAACAGTTGTTCAAGGGAACATTCTTCTATCATTTAGAAGTAACCTTGTCTGCAACAGTTGTTCAAGGGAACATTTATAATTTAGAAGTAACCTTGTCTGTAACAGTTGTTCAAGGGGACATTCTTCTTCTGCGATGGACCAGATGTGTCGGACGTAAAGAACAAGACCAACTGTCTGAACAAAGGACCGCCCTACCGCTGGATCAACCGAAAGTACAACTTTGATAACCTGGGACAGGTCAGTAGGAGACAGAAGAATGCAGAGCAAGTTTCAGAATAGTTAACTTCTTGTGAAGTTCGTGGCAAGAAAGTATTGTTGTATATTCAGTTGCTACTAGAAGATACATATGTGTATATATGCAAAATTAATACATTGTCAATTTATTACTATAAATTAAAACAGTTCTGTAAAATTTTTAATTTATTACAACCCATATATGGTAATAATAATTTCACTTAATGAGCATGTTTGTATGTATCTTCATAATGTTTGTATGTATCTTCATGATGTTTGTATGTATCTTCATAATGTTTGTATGTATCTTCATGGTGTTTGTATGTATCTTCATGGTGTTTGTATGTATCTTCATGATCTTTGTATGTATCTTCATGATCTTTGTAGGCTCTGATGTCACTGTTTGTTCTCGCCTCTAAAGATGGCTGGGTACATCTGATGTACACTGGGCTAGATGCTGTTGGCATTGACCAACAGGTAAGCTTTGTCACTATGCGAGTGACAAAAACAGACATCATTCTCCCTGTTGATAGGTGTGAAGGATGGATTGAGATTAAAAAGTTTGAATTGAGTTACACACTGCAATTAGCAGTGCTTTCAGTAATTGGCATATATGACTGAATTTAAACATTTTATTTTATCTTGTATTACCATAATATCTATGCAAAGATACATTTAAGTGATTATGAATCATACTATATGTATTGTCATAATCATAAATATATGGGAGATATTTTTAAGTCTACACAATTATTTTGTGTAATTTTCATAACTGCCATTCGGGCATTATCATAAGTTTATGGAGAGTAACTTTTCCTGTAAATTATATTATATACATGTAACTACTTTCGTGAACAATCTACAGTTCTATTCCCATAACTGTTATTTGTTGTTGTTATAATAATACTATGGATACGTGCGACTTCAGGTGATGTTCATGATGAGCTCTCTCCAACCAATCATTTCTCCTGTTGCTTCTCTCAGCCAGCCCATCGTCAACTTCATTGTCTCCCTGATCTCGTCCATCCGTCTCATGTTCGGTCTTCCTCTCTCCACTAGCCTTCACTCATTCTGAGGTGCAATGACACTGACGCATTAGTGATATTGATATAATAACAGTAGAATTTCTGTAAGCATTATATCCTCAGAAACCAAAGCTTAGACGTGCAACAAACCAGATTTGTTAAGTTAAAGCAAGATACAACGTGTCAAATTCATAATCAGAACGAAGGACTGATGAGGATTTAAGGTGGAAATGCAATTTTTTTAACAATATGACTTCAGTTTTTTACGGAAAGTAACTATAATGACTATTACTAGTAACTATAATAACTATTACTAGTAACTATAATAACTATTGAGATTTATTTACTCAATGTTTCGGTCACCGTTGGTAACCTTCATCAGGAACTGAATTCTAGGACTATCGATGGTAGCTGAAATGTTGAGTAATTAAATCTTGATAATCGTGATTACAAAAAATAAATACTTCATTATTCTCTACAAATGTGAACTTTTTCACAAAATTAACTATAGTTTCAGACGATTTTTAAGAATGCAAATTTTATCAAATGTGTTGACACAACAGCCCGTTGAGAACTACAGCGAGTGGCATCTCTTCTACTTCATTTCGTTCCTGCTTCTCGTCGGCTTCTTCGTACTCAACATGTTTGTGGGCGTTGTCGTCGAGAACTTCCACAAGTGTCGAGAGAGTCAGGAGGCAGAGGAGAAAGTGAAACGTGCCGAGAAGCGAGCAAAGAAAATGGAAAAGAAACGCCGAAGTATGCAGCTGGGCTATGATATATCCCTCCTGGGAGAAGGGAAGGGAAGTGAGGAAGATGGTTGGTATTGCATTTCTACTGAGTCTGGCTGCATGCACAGTGAGCTTCACGTCCAATCTGCAACGTGTTGTTTCAGCACATCTTTCAGTATTCTTTCTGGTGTCTGTTCTCGTTTCACTAGCTTTTTCCAAGTTTGTGAAATAGTGTCGGAAACTGTTGTGTCTGAAAAGGTAAGTTGTGCAGGCTTTGGTTAGGTGTTGTGGCCAGGTATTTTTATTAACCCATTTTGTCATGATACTAGTGCAGCTACGTTGCAGCCAGTTCCTGACCAGATCCAAGAAATCGTGTTGTTTGCATCAGAAAATAACTAGCTTTCACCGACATCGATTTGTGATTCCCCCTTTTCCAAAATGAAAACGACATCATTAGATTTGAATCATCAAATTGATCTACGTAATTAACTAACTTGACACTCGTAATGTATTAGATTGTTATACAACATGCACAGAACAGGTATTGGAAATGTTCAATGCATTTTGCAGTTGTGGACGTTGTGTCATCATGATGTGTCGTAGACAGTGGAAATATTCTGCATTGCCAAAGATGTTTGATGGGAGGAGCAATTATCAGTTATATTAGTTAGTTTCTCCTTTCCCAATATTGTATACCACGTAAAAATGTAACAATGTTGGAAAGAAAAATGATGATGAAATAAGCATTCATAATGCTAATGGAAGGGTCCCCTGGCAATTACTGGCTACAACTCTGCAGTTCTATTCCAGATAAAAAGGGTAACCATGACAACCGGTAGTAGTATACCGGATAAAATGGGTTAATACTTTAGATAGCTGGATGCTGTTTGCTTGGATGCATTTAATTTTTATACAAAATCTAGTGCAATGCAAATTTGGAAAGAGCATTTTATCTACTAACAATAATCGTGAGTGGCCATGGTATTGTTTCTGTCTATATTTGTGTTGGTAGCTTTATATTTTGCATGAATTTTACATGTGTGTTTTCTTTTGCTGTGTTATCTGTGGTAGACAGAGTAGCTTTAGTTTTACTAATATGGCAATGAAAATTACAATACACGGGTGTTATTTTACAAACTTATGAATTATGGTGCCATATATAATTACATATTGTTTATAATTACAGCTTTAAGGGAAACATCTACTAAGGAATGTAAACTCAGCAATAAGAGAATACCAAATACAATGGTTTTGACGAAACCTTTGTTCTTTCAACTTGATTGCCACCCCAAAATAAAGTACTGTATTTAAATTAGCCTTATGACATAAAGTACTTTTTGGGCAGCATTAATTTGTTAGATGGTACATAGACAATTCTGTCTTTCGGTGTTTCTTCAATTATTTTAACAGACTTCAGATTTTATTTACAGAAAAAGTTGAAATTGACAGTGCCATACAAGACAGCTGGCACTATTTATTACGCTGTGCTAGATGATAATTTTTATCCAACAATGCTATTCACTGGTTGAGGTTGAGTTTGAAGCAGGAACTTTGTAACTTCAGAAAGACTGCTAATTGTGTACCCTCTTCCTGTAACTACCCTCCGTGTTGTAGTAGTTGCTACGTGTCCCCGCCCCCAGTAGAGGTCTCTGTTGTTCACTGAATAGCCAGACTCGGTAAAGCTGCCATCATCAACTTCGAACTGAGTCATACAAGACAGTCTAAAATAATCGGGGATGTGGATTTAAAGTTCTCACATTTTCTTTTACAACTTTGCATGTTATTGAGAGAAACTGTACTCTGTTTTATCGGCTGCCTGCTGGTGTTATCAAAACATACGTTCATATTTTGTAAGATCTATCTACTAAAGAACATCCATTGATTACTTTTGCCTGACAATTCTTCTTCTGCACCATTGAGACGTTCTCGTGGATGTTATGTTCTTGCTCGAGCTTGTTTATGTAATACTTTTGTATTAAGATATAATTGACTTGGACATATGACTTACTGAATTATATGCCTTCTAATCATTTGATGTTACAGATTAAAGAAGAAGTGTTTGTTTGTGTAAATACACACATTCTATTGCAATTATAAGATAACATGCATGTTCCTAGAATGAATTGACATTCTGGTGTCTTGGAACATGAAATTTTACATAGCTTTGCCTCTCAAGAAAATTGTAGTTCTCTCTCCGCATATGTCAGTCCACAGATAAACGCCGAGAGATTCAGCCAAGATATACAGAGAGAATTTCAAGTTTCTTGAGAGGTAAAACTGTCAAATAACATGCATGTCTTTTCTTGAATCTGTTAATGTTACCTGTGTACCACGTTTGTAGAGTTGGCAGAATTGCCATATTGGCGGGATTACTCGAAACCACGCCTCTTTCTACACACAATCATCAGTAGCAAATACTTTGACCTTGCCATCGCTGGGGTCATCGGGTTCAATGTCGTCACTATGGCAACGGAGTATTACATGATGCCACAGGTAGGTGAACTTCATTGGTTTATATTCTCATAGAATATGGCGTGATTGTTCAATGGTTTGGGGTTAGTTTCGCGACCAAGTGGTGCTGGGTTTGAACCCAGACCAGGGCCACTGGCCAGTTGTTTCGTAGAGATTGGGTACAACTTGCCCAGCACTTGGAATAAGGGAAGGAAATTGGGAAATGTGTGTCTTTCGGATGAGACACCATAAGCTGTAGGGCGCTTCTACCTAATGTCTATGACGGAAAATAAAAAATCCCAAATTATAGGGTGGCGGTTGCTATCTGTAAACCAATGATATGAATGCCTCGACAATACTGTAGACACGTACTATGTTTGACTAATACAGAGACATGAGCTTCTGCTTCACCTGTGCATGTACAAAATAACGTCATATTCCACTGTATGGTGTCGTGAATGTTTAACAAGAGTTAACCAGATTGCCAACCAAGGCAAGAGACCCAGATGACAAGTGGACAAGGAAACCATTGGCTTATCGAGAGTTTAAAAAAAAAATTTATTTTGATTGCAATAGAAACAAACACTTCTTTAATCTCTAACATCAAATGACCCTTCTGAGATATTTGTAAATGTTGTTTTTAAATATATTCAAGCTTCTAGCATTTAAACAATCTTATGTTCTTCTATTTCAGGAGCTGAAGTTTGCACTGAAGATCTTCAACTATTTTTTCACGTCTGTTTTCATTCTTGAGGCCATTGTCAAGATTGTTGCCTTGGGCATGGTGATCTATATGAGAGACAGGTCAGGCCACAGACACCTTCCTTGTTCAAGTACTATTATGTGTGTAAACAGGGTGTTACAGATACTCTCGACATGAAATTGTATAAACAGGCAAATGTGATTCAGAAAATGTTTATTAACCCATTAGACCCCACAACAGCCGCGGCTGGCCGCTCTGTGCAGTCCTGGAATGGCAGCCACCGGCTGCATAAAGGACCCTCCATTAAAAAAAATCCTGGCGAATAACTACTGAACTAAACGCTACCAAATTTTGCCACACCCTAGCGGATACATTTTGCAACAACAACAGCTCGTTACGTGCATGTGTTGCCCTTTTGGAAATTTTTATTTTCATAAGTTTTGTTCACGCTATCTCGAAAATTTTTATTTCTATATTTGTCATGATAAAATAGGGTTATAGCATGGGATCATTGTCAAATGTCAGTCGCAACTTTCAAAGTTTTAACAAAAGTACTATATTGTCTTTGCAAATTGTGATAAAATGTCAACATTTTATTAATATATCCTATTTTTATGTGCAAATACATGTGGAGAAATTATTATTCTTCAAAATAAACACAACTTGTAATTGTTAATATTGAATAGTTTTTTTCTACAGATTTTTTAATACAAGGAGGTAAAATCGCTCGAAATTTGCCAGAAATCCTGGGAACATGATGGCATGTTTTAATAAAATCCTGGGGCCTAATGGGTTAAAAGATTGTTTTTTATGAGTGGAATTGTTTTGGCGATTAAACATTGACTCATTTTTCCTGAGAGATTGGAGTAATAAACTCTGTTTACACACATATTGTAGTATTTTTATTGATGATATTTGAATAAGACTAGTTTTTTCTAATATGTTAAACCTGCTAGTATGACAATTACATAATGTGAGATTAATTTTCTAAATGTGACTTCCTTCCTGTTTCAGTTGTTTCAAATACATTTTAAATGACAAACTTATGAAAATGCTATTTTGAAATCTTATTAAAAACAAGGTCAATTTCAGGTGGAACCAACTTGACGTTGCTATTGTGATTCTGTCAATCGTTGGCATAATACTGGAGGAGATGAAGTCAAAGGTCATACCCATCAACCCTACTATCATCAGGGTGATGAGGGTGATGCGCATAGCAAGAGGTACCCTCTTTCTCTTATCTACATTAGTATCTAGTGAGACATGGTAGCACAGAGGTGGAGTATTGCACTCTAAATAGAGTGGCTCTGCGGGCGAGTCAACTTGCTGCCACTCAAAAGGTAGATTAACTCCATGTTGTCCGAATTCACTAGTTCATGCACATTGACGCATGCACGCACGCACGCACACACGCATGCATGCACACACTGGATTCGATTCGTGCCGCATGCGAATTTGGTTTGTGGCACCGAATAACAGACGACATCATCAACAACAACTGTGCCAACCTCTCCAAATGGAGTAACTGGATCTGGTGACCTGTGAGTGGCCACATAAGACAAACACGAAGAAGAAAACAAACACATTAAACAAATTACATTTGATGAGAATACACAGTAATGTGTTTACAACACCATAAATTAATTTATGCAACTTACCAGATGCATAACAAATTTTGACATAACCAAGGCAGGTCTTTGCTAAACTTGCCCTGGTGTCTGAGGCTGCACCTGAACTATTTGGCCAAATAAATTGTATTACTCCGCACTAGCCAGCCAATCACGGCTTAGCAGAAACCAGTTCAAACTGGAGCCAGTAGCTTGAAACTTTCACTCCTGCTCCAGTCTCCGCATTGCGAAGTTGTGTCTAATTGTCTCTGGAATTCCGCCCTCCTCCCCACCTTTCTTCCTTATTTTCAATGCTTAGTTTAAAATGCGATTGTACACCGTTGATGAAATAGGAAGTTGGAAGATATCGCAACTGCTTTCCCCACTTTTGGCTTTATATTAGATGAACACGGGGGTTTGTCCCCTAGTAGTTGGTGTTCATGGGGTTTTCTGCATAGACAGGCTTCCTGTTTCTACATTGGTATTCTTTGCTTATATTTATATAAGTTAGTTAATCATTTATTTGGTCCATTTCAATTCTCTACTACATCAGACTTGCGTTTGTTATTGCACAAGTATGTGTTTCAGTACTGAAGCTGCTGAAGATGGCCAAAGGCATCCGTTCCCTGCTGGACACAGTGATGCAGGCCCTTCCTCAAATTGGCAACCTTGGGCTCCTCTTCTTTCTATTGTTCTTCATCTTTGCTGCCCTCGGAGTTGAACTCTTCGGTCGCCTAGGTATCAAATACGTTGCTTTGTCTCGGTTCTCTAACCCCAGTGTTTCTAACCCCAGTGTTTCTAATCCCAGTGTTTCTAACCCCAGTGTTTCTAACCCCAGTGTTTCTAACCCCAGTGTGTCTCTCTAATTGGGTACATTGTAGGAGATTTTAAAGTGACAATGTATACAGGACCATTTTGAGGGCTTCTGGTAATTGTAATCTCTGTTTGAAGTCGCACCTCCAAGTTTCAGAAAAATGTTGACTTAACTCAGCACCATTTGTTGCAGGCTACAACCTTTTAAAAGCACATTTGTAACTGTACTTTTAGTTATACTCACCATACACTGTAATTTTGTAATATATAATATAGTTTCATGTGAGAACTTATTAAACTAGAGCTTAGTTTTGTAAGGTCTACAGCCATTTTAAGCCAGCTTTTTTTAAAAGTTGCTGTACCTGTTTTAGTTTAAGACATGCATGTGTAATGGAACATTAACGGAACCTCGTAGTCTTTCCACAGAATGTTCGCCTGTTCATCCATGTGAGGGATTGAGCAAACATGCACACTTCCAGAACTTTGGGATGGCTTTCCTAACCCTGTTCCGAATTGCCACTGGGGATAACTGGAATGGCATCATGAAGGTAAGGACTTGTGACATGTTCTGCTAACATCTTATCAGTTCTGTCTTTGATGACAGAAATATATAATTAAAGCTGTATGGGTTTTCAACACGACCATTGACTACAATAAGTAGTTTTGATTTTAAATCAGAATAATTAAATTTGGAGAAATACCAATGACTAGAATATCAGTCTTAATACAGTGCCAATGCATATCAAAGTTCATGCGAAAAGTGTTCTGGCCGAATTTGGTATTACTCTGTAGGAACAATTTTCGTTTCCGTCACCAGTACCTCACATGGGAACAAATGGTATCATTGGAAAGGTGAATCACTCTTTGTTCTGATTCATATTTATTCATGAGCATAGTCAATGATAGCTTACAAGACGTATCACATAGTTGGTGCTCATATTTGGCTGCTTTTATTACGCTCCGCAGAATAAATTTCCATTTCCATTCATAGTATCTAAATGTAACACGTTATACCTTTGGAAAGCTCTAAGATTGGCCTATTCGAATACATGTGAATGAAAGAGTGAGCTACATGCAGTGAATGAGCAATCGTCATTACAAACACGTGTTGTCAGGGCCGTGTGAGCTTTTTATTTACTAATCCGCCATTTTGTTTTCTTAAGTCGTTCTGTGTCAATTCACTTTAAGTCGGACTTTTTAAAGTTTCCGCGTTAATATTTCGACAAATTGAATGATGGCAGCATTAGTGAATCATGTTATTATACTAGTTCAGACAGTTAGAACGATGTTGCAGGCTATTTTGAGGTAAATATCAGCAAGTTGCCATTGCGATTTCCGCCGGCTTCGACAGCCTGCACTACCACGGTAAACGACGCGGGACCAATGGGCCTGTCCGATGTTGGAAAAAATCATAAGAATAAAAAAGTTCTCAACATATTTGATTAATTTTTTTCTTATTTAGTAGCTAATATGTATGGCTATATTTTTTTCTAATTTGACATAAGGACATATGTATAGCTTCTCAGCAATTATCTAGTTGCAGGGTGAAAATAAAAAATGTTGCCTTTTTCTGATTTGTGTAAATTTATCATTGATCACTCCTAGGGTTAAGTATATATTATTATTCATAATTGTTTACATGTTTGTAACATTGATATTTCAATACTTTTTATTTTTCTGAATTGCAGAGCTTTAAATTAAAGCGTGACATTGATGCCGGTGACAGTGCATAATGTGTCATCATGTCACATGTTGTAGGATACCTTGAGAGAGGACTGTGACCCGTCAGATGACTGCGTACACAACTGTTGTGTCAGTTCGTTCATCGCTCCTGTCTTCTTTGTTGTCTTTGTCCTCATGGCACAGTTTGTACTTGTCAACGTTGTCGTTGCCGTACTCATGAAACATCTACAGGTGGGATCATTTTCTTACTCAAAGTTGCCTATGTTAAGGGGTGAGGCTAATCAATGCTCGAACAATAAGTCTTTTCCATTCAATCTACCGCCAGATGTTTCCCATCATCTTTCATCTTCCTCCACCATCCTCACATCCCTTTTCCTAACATCCTTCCCATTTTATATGTGGTCTGCCCCTTTTCCTGCACCCTCGCTATTTCCCTGCCTCCACTCTCCTTGGTACTCAGCCTGTCTCTGCACAGTGTCCTTCCCACATCATCAGTGTCTTATTATTCCCATCAAGCTCAACTGAATCCCAATCTCTTCCCTCAAGTCATTCATTCTCCTTCTATCCACCTCTTTGCTCCTGTAATTCTCTGAACCTGGTTGTCGTGTAAATTTAGTTACCGTATTCGACCTAACAAGCGTAAAGTATGTTTGAAAAAAATTGGGCCTTGGAAAAATGTCAGAATCTGTTTTTGTAAACATACACTAACATTTTTTTCTCAAGACAATAAGGTAACTGTTTGGTTGTGTCATTTGGTGATTAATGTACAACTGAAAAACGAAAACTGTCTCACACCAGATGCTTACACTAGTTGTTCCACACTAGTCAAATTACAATAATTATGGAGCCTGCTGATCAAAAAGGGGGTGTACGCTAATTAGGGCATGTAAGCTTAATAGATCGAATACGGTACTTGAAAGCTACAACTCCAAAGAGCAAGTGGAGAAAGAAGCTGTTGACTTAGCCACATTCTAAAAAATTTCATCAAGCATGTACAAAATCAGTAGCTAATTTGTTCATTTTAGTTATTGTCCACTGTGAGAGAATGAATGCTTCCTGATACCCAATCTACACTGTTTTTTAATAATGCTACTTTGTGACTCTAGTTCATTTACCTTGCTTCAGTTTGAACAAAATCTATCATTATCTTAATGATCATTCAGTAGTTTGGGCACAAGACATTGTCTTAATATTTTTTACTCTTAAGACATTTTCACATAATTTTCTCTGTACTTGGATAAAAAAAATCCTTTCTTTCTGGAACTACATTCATGTGCCCTCGTGGTTAAAGGTAAAGGTATGTTCTTATATAGCATAGTGTCTAAAAACACTACATTTCATCCCTGGCAGACCTGTTCATTCCAGCGCCATCTTGCCGTCTGAGGGAAGCATTCAGCCACGCTGCAATTACTGCGTGAAGACTGTTCGTCCACATATCCCCCTCAGTCTGTAGCTAGGTACTCATTTATACAGCTGAGTGAACTGTGGCAATGTGGGGTAAATGAAATTGCCAAAGGTTTGAAATGGAAGCAAGGGGATTCGAACCCAGGTTCTCTCATTTGAGAGTCCCACGTTCTAACCAACATGCCATCGCTCCCACTACTGTTGTGTGAACACATACTTTTAATTTAGTTTTCACCTTGTTTTTTGTAGGACTCCAATAAAGTGATGGATGAAGAGGATGCCATGGATGAAGAGATAGAGAGAGAACTGACGGAGGAGGCAAGGAATAATAACAACGAACAGAAAGACAAAGAGGTACAGTAGCGGCCAGTGACTGTTCACTGTGGCAGGGTCTTGTATTTATAGCCGTTTGAAAATAAAGGAATTGTTTAAACAACATAAAACTAATAATACTTGTCCCACAAGCAATTATTATCATCATCTTTGTAAAAATATGTTTTTCTCACCTCACCGTGGCATCATCTAATGCAGTTGTCGGATGTAGTGGGTACTGGAGCCTGCTGCGTGTTGCTTAGTTTATGTAGTAATAGAAAGACGTGACCTGCTCTATCAAAAACCAGGCTGAAGTAGCGAATTTTAAAAACATATACATCATTGGAAAGCACATAAACAGAGCTTTATAAAGAGCCATCACACTTTGTCGTATCTTGTATATTTGTGAAGCCAGTTTGAATGAGGCCGCATTGAAATCAACACTTTGGAGAAAAACAACTTTAAACTTTGGCGGCATGTTATGCAGACATACAGCTGAAAATACCATAGCAACTATGTATAACAAGTTTCCTAATTAGGCACACTTATTACCTGAGTAAAGAAGAATCGCAGAAATGTCATTGTTATAAGTAAGCTTTAATGGAAAGTTGACAAACCAAAATTTAAAATACATCAAAATATAAAATTTTTCCTGAAAAACCAGTACACATCACATAATAATCATCAAGAAAATGTTTCTGGGTCATACGCACATATGTTCGCACGCATGCACATACGTTCGCACGCACGCACGCACGCACGCACACATGCAAGCACACATTTAACAGTCCAATACCGGTTTTTATTGCACTGGACATCACACCATGTAGCACATCATATATCACCTTAGACAGCACATTAGCAGTAGCAATTACCCATGTAATAAATTGTCTTGGAACCAAACACAAACTTAGCCTCCCGAATCAGTGGCGAGTGTACATTGCGTGGTTGCAGGCAAAGCTGGAAGCTGACAGGAAGTACGACGAGGCCATCGCCAAGTTGCACCAAGGTATCTGCAAGCAAACCTCTCTTCCACCTAACTTCACGTTTAATTTGCGTGCACCCAGCCCTGCCGTCGATGTTAACATCCACAAGCATGCCGACTCTGCCAACGAGTACTGTCCAGGTAATCCTCAGTCACCGGCCATAGTCACTGTTATCACTTGGGTAGGGTAAATACCCCCTGATGACTCTTGCGTGACCCTGTTCATGATATCATACCTAACAATTCTGGTTTGTTGTGCCCCTGAGCCCGGGTCCCTGAGAAGTTCGGTTCTATAGAAGGGTAACTATTATTGTCTACTACTAAGAACTGGCATTAATAGGGCTTACCTACATTAATAAAATTTAAATCCAGTGTCATGTCTCAAATGTATGCCGTTGCCGTAGGTATTTTTGTTATTATTTTATTTAATTACCAGGTAATAAGGCAGATTCAATTTGCTTAGGACTTATATTATTAACGTGCTTAGATGCTACGTCTTGTATGAGTGTTTCCATATATATATTTACAAAATTGTGCATAATATTTTGTCATTAATAAACATCTGTGACAGCTGCGTCAACAGCGGCTGTAGTCTAATGTGGTATTTGTCAACAAAAGCTGCAGCATGGACTTCGTAAGCAACTCTGTAGATGTGTAACTCATGTCAACAATGGACCCAATCGACTTCCTCCTTGGTGAAAATGCAGACTCTCAGTTTCAAGCAGAATAAACATTATGTAAAGAAAGTGTCATTGTCAGAAACTGTTGGGCCAGGCATGAGTGTGCGTGCATGTTAGTGATTGTACGGCTAGGGTACTTCTCCGAGAACGGCTTGCTTTGAAGTGTGTGTGTTTGGTCTGTGGTTGATTTGTCCACCAACATATGTCGTGGCTTCGGAGCACCAGTTCTTGCTGTAGTTCGAGTTAGAATGTTGAGTCAACGTAGTTATGCACCTTCACGTGTCACGATAGATCGTTGCACAGTTCCTCATTTGCTGCTTCCACAGGGCGTTCACAACACACTGCACCATTTTCCTGCACTGTTTCCACAGTTACTGTTGCATTCCTCGAGCACATTTCATTAGAATATGTTTTATTAAAGAACATGTTTGTTTAGTAAAATTATACAACCAGTAGCGCAGTAGACTTAGTGATTGCATATTTTTACAGGACGTTTGTTGTGGTGTTGGTTAAAAGTAACATTGCATTTTTAATGTGGTTATGGGATTTACAAGAACACCATTTATCTGATTTATAAAGAAAATTTTTATTCGATAATTTATTCATATAAATTGTTTTTGTATGAAATAGTGGATTGCTTAATTGGTTATATTTCATAAAATAAATATATGCAAAAATCTGTTCTTGATGAATACATATTTGTGTTGCTCTATGATAATTTCTTATGTTTTAATTGCCATAATTTATTCCCAGCTGCCACAGAAATATTATTGAAAAGTTTAATCAGTTGGTGTGACTTGAGCATTTGTACAATTTGTGGCGTTCTTTCAGTATCGCAGCAGTCCAGTCAACTAGACGTAACCAGCTCGCCAGCAACTGGCCGGGGCACCACAGGTCGCGACATTGAACTGCTCCAAGTACCCCCAATTAGTATGTTTTCTCGGCGTTCTCTCCCCGAACTCAAATGCACATGCTCGCTGGGATCCCCAGCTGGCAGTTCATGGAAACATCAGTGTTCGGTGACGGACGGAATGACACTGGAAGCACCATCGAGCTTCGTCGACGAACACAAGGAGAGCTGCGCGGTGAGACGGCGAAGTCAAATGGTGAGCGTGCCAAATATTCGGACTAGTAGCAGCGAAAGCGATCAGGTCGTGTTGCCTGGCTCGATGCAGCTGCGCCATCGTTACTCATCGAACAGCAGCACAGAGACGCCCCCTGGGGGTCACTGTAGGAGTGTGTGTGGCCTCGACAGCTCCAAGAGGAAATACTTGGACCTGCCGTTGTCAAGTTGTACATACGAGAGAAGTGCATCCTGTGAAGAGCCAATCCAGAGTGTGTGTATCGGTGCAACGGCCGAATTCATCATGTCTCCAAACGTCGATGTTACTGTGCCACATTGTGCTGTGCTGCCCTCTGGTGGCGAGAGCATTGCCGGTGACAATAAACTGGTGGACGATATGTTCCGCTGTGACGGTGAAATGGAACAAGATAATGCCCCCTGGCCACCCCACTTGTCGCCCCACTTGTGCTACCCCATCTCCAGTGATGGCTCTCTTGATCTCCGTGGTTCAACACAGTGCAACCCCCCACCACGTCGCTGCCATAGCAATGACACGCCACAGTTTGACATTGGATGCTCCAGTAGCTCACTTGCAACGTCATGTATTGACACTGACCAACTGCAGTGTGTTACTGACAGTGGTGACACGTCACTAGTGACACTTGACATTCCAGATGCATGTGATGATGATGACGAAGCGCACAGCATGACAGGCCCGGAGAGACTGCCGCAGACTTTTGATGACGTGCCCACACTCATCATTCTCGGTGAAATGCCCTCTACAAAAGGAAACCGAATCACTAAAGATGCAGAGGACATTGTCTGACAACCTTGTAGGTGTCAGAGACAAACAGCTGGATGTGATTGACAAGTGTCAATCACTCATGCATTACTGGCATTGAACTTGTGCAGACTTCATAAAGTGTGGCTCAAATGGCATTACATCTAGAGATGCTGCCAGGAGTCACAGCAAACAGGGATTGAACTGAGATGGTTTCTCCTACAACATATCCTGTGTTACGTGGTAACAGAGCGTGCCTCTCGTTCAGGTCCTAAACAAGGTGTGCCTATGCCATGCTGGTGATACACACATCTTTGCTGCTAGCAGACAGAAGGCTCACAGATGTGAAAAATGCATTGAATGCCACGCAAACGTTACCAAGTGTTGTATCAATATAAATTGCCAAAATGCATTGTGAAAATACGATGAGGACGATATATAAACAGAAGACTACGCTCCAGGAATTTCACTGGATTCTGTGATAGCAGACAAATGTAAAGGTAACAATATGTAAATGAGTATGAATATTATGTAAATGTACATGTATAAAGTGAGCACTGTGTGTTGTAAACGGTGACAATCTGTGTGCGTACCTTCATGTAATTAATGACATGTTGATGGTTTGTTGGCTACTGTGCTGGCTCTCCAAAAGGTGCACATCATCAAAATATATTGATCACAATTAAATTACGAATCCAGTTGGATGATTATCCACAGTATAACTAGTAACCACCATCAATGTGTCATTGGAATAGCGTCAAGGTCAGCAACTGGGAGTTGTACATAAGATGTTCATGGTCAACAAAACCTGTGGATGAGTTGTGCATTCATAAACCACATAGACACTAGCTTAGTGGCTTGTAACTCTAGCGTAATGGAGGTTATAGCGGCGCGTGTCCACTTGTAAGTCTTTCTTTTAATAAAAACTTTAATATTATAGCCACAGTGACTGATATCAGGATTGGTTTTCATCTGAGTAATGTGGTGTGCGACAAGAGTTTATCAAAAATGGCTCAACAATCACAAAACAAAGTTGAGGCAAGTCAGAATACGTTTTTTTAAATAAATTTCTACTCGGGGGAGAATTGTGCCCTTTTTTTTATAAACTTCTGTATCCAGTTCTGTTTGTTGAACATTTGTGTGATGGTACGTTTTTAAACAAACCTATCCAAAAAAGTTGTGTTTTAAACTTTCAGTTAACGTTTAATGATGGGTTTAGATTAAATTGATTTTTGATCCACAGTGAATTTTTTATTGGCCGAGAAAGGTGATATCCACAAGGACCTGTATGTTAGCATACTGCATACACGATTCAAATGGGGAAAAAATCAATAGAAAATCAGCTATTGTGAATAACAATTAGTGCATGTATTTTATGCAGCATAAAAGGTGATGCCGTGATGTCTACGGTGTTTGGAAAAATCATAAATAGGAGCACCACATTGTGGTATATTTACTTGTGTGATTAAGCTTTAGTAATTTAGTGTATTTGGCAATGTATATCAGAGCATGTTTTGTACATAATTGAAATGTTTAGCAAATGTATGACCGAGACAGCGATAGGATCAGACACGAAATGGTTGCAGCAAAGCTGATTAGGTGGTTTTATATTTCGTTGTTTATTTTGTGTGAACGTAGCTAGTTTCATGGACTGCAGCTATCCCAAAAACTTGTACTGAAACGGCGCTGTAGTGACTCCAGTTTGACTTCTGCCCACGTAGCTCACATTTATATTTTTGCTATGTATGTATTTTCACTTAGGGACAGCACCAGTAACAACAATAATGTACGACAAAGAAGACAACAACGGGTAGTGATTCTAGAGAGCCCTGGCATATCACTTTGTATTTTGATACTGTCAGTGGTGGCAACGTTTGTTTTGAGATCTACCAGACCCTGAATTGTGAGGAGAGAACATAAGACAGCACTCGTTTTTTTATATAAATAAAATTGGAATGAATGTTTTCGTTGACTTATTTACTTCAGTAGCTTGTCTCCAGGGCAGGGTAAAATTACCAAAAAAATCAAATCAATTTTCTCATTTCAATTACACATACCTGTAAACTACCATGCGTAAGTCGCGAGACTCACGGTTTTGCACCAAAGCTAACGGCAAAGATTTTATGCACTACAAATTTTACAATATATCGATGAACCTGATTCATGATGGGCTAAATTAATTGAGGGGGAAGTTGAAGGGAGTTTTAACAGAACCCCCCATAATGTGGAAATTCTAGCAACATACAGACTGTAATTATGTTGATCAGCCCACATTGGATATATTCGAAGGGTGTAGAGCATCAGACTCGATCAAAAAGATGGGTTAAAATGTTCTTTTTGCTGGCATTAGCAATTTAATTCAGTCCACAGTCACTTGGCAATATAAATGTGTATCTGGTATCATGACACCTATTAAGTGACGTCAATGTGCCAATGAAGGCTGATATCCAGCCAAAATAACCAAATAAAGTTTCTTCAGAGAAAAAACAATATAAAATTATATATATTTGTAATATTCCTGTTTCTATAATTTTCAGTTATCCATTCTACTACTAGTATTTAACTTGGGAAAACGTCTTAATACTGGTGGCAACAAGCCAGTTGGGGGGGTTGCAGTAATGAAAATAGTTATTTACTTATGGCACATCGTGCTATGCATAAAAAATGGCACAAATCAGAATCGCCTGAATACAGGATGTTTCAACTATTTATTTCCTGTAGAAATAGACCACCTAGAAAGCAGCTAAGCCTGTTCGGTGGCAATCAGTTGAATATATAATACACGAGGGCAGCATTTAGCCGATGCATTTTAAAAGGAATGTACAATTGTTACTGGTTAACTGATACGGGGGCTTTGTATAATTAAAATGTCCCAATTCTGAATGTTTTGATCTAAAAGTTCAACTAATTAACAAAGTTATTCCACTTATACTTACATATAATAATATGTTTTAATCATTATTGCTGTAGCATTTTCAGTGTTGTCATCAAATGGATATTTGGCAGACCAAAAAATCAGATGCAAAACGTTTTATTTCACCTCCAAAGGTGAAGTCTTCTTGGTCTGCTTTTTATGGCCTAACTGCAATGTCTAATTATATGCCATAAAAATGGCAAATTTTATATTGTCACCAAATCGTGTATTTTCTACAATATTAAGACATGAAAGATTAAGATAGTCACCACATGCTTTGTATGGATATTTTTGTTAAATAACTGAAATGTTATAAATACTAATTCAGCATCGCAATGTCCCAACCTCAGTGGCTATATCCTGTAAAACAGTGGTTCAGTTAACCAATAGAAATCGTTGTACATTCCTTCTAAACAACACGCCTGCTTATTTTCATCTTCTTGATGATGCTATAAGTAAATGGATACAACTGACAGTGCACATAACGTATCCTTATAAGCTAACTCCCTTTCAACAAATGTCTAACAAAGTATATCATAACTGAGACCAGTAGTCTGAAATGAGTGTGACAATTGATATTGGATGGAACTAACGCACATGTAAGCACATGCAGCCTGCAAAGCAGACGGGGATGATGTGACGCCATTCCTTTGCATTGACTCTCACTGTACGTTCACTGCGATTGTCCAACAATGGAAAAACCAAACACATCACGCGTTGACAATGCGAATGGTGAATGCAACGCGCAAGAACTCCAATAATATTACATTTGGCGACGTTCACCTCGAGATGCCTCTAATGCCCAATTCAAAGCACCCCTGGGTTTGCGGTCATTACACAGACCATTGGTGTCCTGACCAGTAACCACACCTATTGACCCCCCACAATATGTATAAGTCTGGGGTGGCTCTATAAGCGTTTGCATGTCAGGGCAGACATGTAAGATGGCAGTACACAGAGAGGTGGTGTCTGAACGGGCAAGAGGCACACACAGCACAAGGAGTAGATGTATGAGTTGACTCAAATACGAGACGAAGCTGTACTGGCTGGAGCTATTGACATTTCGCTGCCTTGACTGCCATCACGCGGCGGACTCTGAAAGCAATGAAATGTGCAGTTTTATAGCAAAACAATTCCTCCAGCAGAGAAATAGTCAATATTTCGGTCACATAAAATTTTGCAACGTGCAACAGCAAACTTTATAACAGGTTTCTATTTGTACCCGCGAAGACCGGATGGTTCTCTAAGCGAAACAAAACAAAGGCCCTGTGCCTAAGACATGCACTATGGATGGACAACTGCACTCACATAACAACAAACACAGTAAACTATTCACAAATTCTCACAGTTAATACTGCAATTGATTGTTCTCTTCACATTCAGTTACGACTACTACTACAAATGTGTGTTTTAGTTTCATATACACATATCTGAACTGTCCGCATCCACCCAGGCCATGGACTAATTATTTACTACCAAGTTATATTAGTTGAAATATTAAGCTGGAAGAATTGAACTTCAGGAGTTGAATATAAACTTATAATCCATCTGACTTTAATACAACAAAGATATTCTAGGACATATTTGGTTAACATATTTAAACTGTTTAAACTATCATATTCTATAGCTTCAGCTGCAAGACATTGCTATTACCAACCAGGGTGTGTGCGGATTTGAGCGGATCAATTTTAAGGCCAACATTAAGAAATTTAAGACCTTATCCCATGACAAAACACGTCTAAGTCCATGTCACGTTTGTCAAATAATATCCTTAAGTCTAGGCACACCTTGGTGAAATAAAAAATGTTAAGACCTTTTAAAGACCATTCTTAGAAAAATTCCCATTTTTGAGACCATTTCAAATCCTTAAAATGCAAGATCCAGTTTAAGACTATTTTAAGACTGCGCACATGCACTGAGTATGGATCACAAGCATGTGCATCATGCACTGAGTATGGATCACAAGCATGTGCATCATGCACTGAGTATGGATCACAAGCATGTGCATCATGCACTGAGTATGCATCACAAGCATGTGCATCATGCACAGAGTATGGATCACAAGCATGTGCATCATGCACTGAGTATGCATCACAAGCATGTGCATCATGTAGTACGAGTCTGTTTATGACAATGACGAGCACTAACCTTGACATGAATCTGATTCTTGAGCATTGCTGATCTGAGTATGAGGGCCTGCAATACAACAACACTTAGTCAAACGGTAATACATTACAAATCAACACCAGACTTGTATAAAAACTACTTCTAGGCCAATATATTAACAATAAGTGTACGCTTTATTATGAGCTAATGAATAAGTAATATTTTCCATATTCACCAACACATTCGGTGACAAACAAAATACAAATTTTCAAACTGTTACACCAGCATTCACCAGTGAACATGCTAATGATGCCTATCCATATGTCTATTTTATTTACCTACTACTACAGTTACATATCACTTACTTTTGTTCGTCGCTGGAAATCTTCACCCATCGCGAGGGACTTTGCATAGGTGGCGCTTCGTTGATCTACATCCTTTGCATACAGGATCTGTGGAACCAAAGAATGCATGAAAGAGAAAGCAATGATTGACTAAAAGTGGACTCATATAATGTGAAAGTGAAACCAATGACAATTTGAAAATGGAACCAAGAAATGAACATTATGAAAGTGGATGCACCAGCACCATTTGTATGACACAGCAATTTTAAATATACAGATCTCTGTTTGTGCCTAAGTGAAATATAATCCACCGATGGCGACATCTAGAGCAAAAACTGCAAATCATAGCCATAAAAGCAGAAGAAAACATGGTGGAAATGTTCAGAGGCATACAAACTAAATAACCTTTCCCATATCTCTACAACAGCATATTATTTGCATATGGCCAAAAGACAGGTTACCTTATTATGTGAGTCGATGCGAGCGTTGATCTGGCTGTCAAGAATGAGCTGCATCAACTCCTCCTCCAGAGCGGACACAGTCGTGTTGAAGGCAGACGCCATCTTGGTCATATCCGCCGACAGATATGGACTGAAATACTGTGTCACCACAAAAAAGCAACTATATTCCATGTGACATTCACACACATATCTTCAAAGTAGTTTATTAGTCAATCACCAGATAGCAGCACCATACAGTCCGACCAAAAACACGATTTAGTTCATGATTAAAATTGTACAAAATGTTATGGAATGCAAACACAGATAACAAAATAAACAGATTATGATTTTCACCTGTAGAAAGCCAGTGCAATATATGGACCTTTCTTACACATACTAACTGCATTCTAATTCTACACGAACTAGATTATTTCTAATCAGTTCCATGCCTTCACTGTAATGCACTGGAACAAACCAATATTTGTCAAACCTTATATTGTCAGAGTATATACAAATTTGCTGCTAATGTGGGAACTATTGTTAGATGATATTTGTTAATGTGCGCCAAACTAAAATACAGTTTGAAATACTTGAAACAACTTTAAACAATTTTCAATGCAACTCATTGTGAGTCTATCAAATATGAACTTTGGCTGGAAAGTTACCTGACTGTTAAGTATAACATTTCCAGATGTCATTTTCAAACATAATGACAGCGTAGGAACGATAAAATCTCCGTTTTTATATCATCAATTGGTGCACACAGAATGTAGCTGATTACGAAGTACCTACTTGAGTGAAATGTTAAAGTTTCATATTTGTAGAAATTTGTCAAAACGTTTGTGGTCAGTCAATTTCCAGTGATCCATCGCATGCATAGGTGTCAAGTGTTCATGAAAAGCAGTAAACACTTTGCTCAGCTTTCGTTGATGTTAGCAGTTTTCGTCATTTTTTAACGTGTTGTTTTACGGATGGCTATTTTAATGTGCGATTCTCGTTCGTGGTGAATGCACGCACGTAAAAACAATGTAAAATCACTAGAGACCCTAAAAATAAAGTGTGACAAGAATGGCCTCATGTGTAACAAATATAGTGATTGATTTTTTCATTTTGTTTGCTTTTGAAATTACAAAAAAACAGGACATTTAATCCAAAAAGCAAAAACAAGGGAAAGTGGTAATTCTGACTGAAAGTGTTAATGTTGACACCTATGCTACTGGCAGATTATCAGCAGGTCAAAAACAGTTACTCGATTTACAGGGTCAAGGACAGACAATTTTATACACGCGCATGCGCACACACAGAGGAAGTGTGCACAAGGCAAACCCACCTGACAGAGGGCGCGGTTCCTGATCTGTGTGTAAAGGGTGCTTACATGGGGCGCCAGGTACAGATCCAGCAACAGGTTATCCTGCAACAGACAGACTCACACTGACTGAAGGACCAGCATTCCAGCACATCACTACTAGTAAACAGATCAGGCCTATTCTATTTGCATTGGTGATCTCTGTGGATCTCTCTCAACTATCTGGATCTCTCCCAACTCTACGGATCTCTCCCAACTCTCCGGGTCTGTACCAACTGTCCAGATCTCTCTGGATCTGTACCAACTCTCTGCTACTCTTTGGATTTTTACCAACTCTCTGGATCTTTACCAACTCTCCAGATCTCTCCCTACTCTCTGGATCTGTACCAACTCTCCGGATCTCTCCCTACTCTCTGGATCTGTACCAACTCTCCGGATCTCTCCCAACTGGATCTGTACCAACTCTCTGGATTTCTCCCAACTCTCTGAATTTCTCCACCTGCAGGTAGCAGGTGCAGAGCTGCAATTGGCCCTTTTAATAACTATTATTTGAATTATATCATAAACATGTCCTCTTTGCGCTTGCAAGGCATAAACAATTCCACAGAATAAATGCAAGACAAAAATGGGCTTACCACACCTCTCCGGGTTTAACAAGTTTATGCCTCTCCAAACTCTTCACCGGTGCCTCTCCACAGAGAGGCAAACAGAACATTATTTTAGCAATGCCATTAGTTTTGTTATTCTCCATAAGGACCATATCAATCATAGGTTGGAACCTTGCCATAAGGACCATATCAATCATAGGTTGGAACCTTGCCATAAGGACCATATCAATCATAGCTTGGAACCTTGCCATAAGGACCATATCAATCATAGCTTGGAACCTTGTCATAAGGACCATATCAATCATAGCTTGGAACCTTGCCACAGGCAAAGTTAACACCAGGTAAACTGCAAAAAGCAAATCTAAAAAACACCTACCATACGAGACATTACAGGCAACAAGCCTCACCTTGATTTCCTTGAGAAGTTTGAGGCACGACGCGTACTTTGACTCGTAGAACTGATGGATGATGTCTCGCAGCTGCGGCTCCAGCTCCAGGAACAATTTAAAGGAACTGAAACAAGTTCAGCAAGGAGCTGTTCACAACTGTCGATAACTTGCTCATACAAATCATCTAAGGGGAGTGTAGGTCAAAGCTTGCATACTAATTTCAATTAACGTCGGTCGCATGCGAAATATGACCACCATTTTGTCATCAATCTGGAAAATTATCAACATTACAAAGTACCAATCCAGGGATTCCTGAGAATTATATCAATTGTGAAAGGTCCCCCAACCTCCATCATTCTACTGGGGCTGATTGCCAATCAACTCTCGTTAATCACAACTATAAAAGATAACGGTAAAAAAATTTTTCATAAAATTTTGCATTTTCACTTACTGCTTAAATACATCGTTTTACAGTTACATCCATAATCTCAACATGTGTTATAACTAATTAGATTTTTGTGCAACGTTTGATCAGACATGAGATTTGTCTATGTTGATCACTATAATTTGAGTTTCATTCAGAGCAGTGTTCTTTAAAAATTGTAGCTAGATTTGTAGTAATGCTTCCAAACCAAAAAAAAACATTACGGTTCCTGTACTTTAATGCATATGACATAGTGATGACGTATTGACCGACTGGCGATGACATACTGACCTACTGCCAATGACACACTGACCTACTGGCGATGACATTCTTCTGCAGTTCTTGTCTGTTGAAAGATGCTAGTGCGCATAAGGCTCCATAGGTGGCTACATTGTTTGGTGAAATTAACTGAAAAACAAAATATATTAACAATTATAAAAGCATATCTGCTATGCTGTAATGAAATTGAATATATAAACCGAGTTGATATCGGCTTATGTCATAAACTTATACATGCATGCAAATCATACACGACACCCAAGCTATAAACTGACCCTGCACTGAACTATGTAATCTTGTATTTGTATATGTATTGTACAATTGGTCTCACATTGGAAGAAATCGGGAAACAACTTACTCGAGTACTTTCCAACATGTGCATGTTCTTGCTAACAAGGCCGCCACCAGCTCTGCCAAGGAATAGACGCTACAGGGGAGGCTTAAGTAGACTTACATTGGGGAAATCACAGTGATCGAAGCTGGTTTGCAGGAAGTATCTGGCGGCTGACTTGTATTTGGTTGTAGTCAGTTCAGCGAGACCAGCCGCACATTTTAACTTTGTCGTCACCGCCAGTGCAATGTCTTTACCCGTTTGCTGCCAACAGAGGAAACAGGTTACAGACTTCAGAATTGCACAACATTATAAGCACTTCAAATAATCAATATTGTAAGACACGTGAAGACAGTACAAAGCATATATGATTTATTGAGACAGCACGGTAAGAAAAATATACAATATTTTTGCAACACAACGTGGTTGCATTTTAATGGAACAAAGCCTGATCGTTTTTATTATAAAATCATATTATACAGCACAAACTATATCTGTTCCAACATCTGCACCACCCAGATGTATTTTAATGAACCACAAAGAATAAAATAATTTGACCGTTGTCTGTTTATGACCATCGACCTTGGCATTCGGCCAGATACATTAAAATTAAACTGATAATGGTCAAATGATATTTAAAACATTAAGCTAATTAAGACACATCTGGACAGTGAAGATGTTAAACTAGATATAGTTTATACCATACTTGCCGAGTTGCCCGGCATTGCACGGGAGAAAAGGTGGCTACTGCCACAGCTCATGACAATGAATTTTTTTTATTCTTTAATGTAAGAAAATGTCATGCAAAAACTGAGAGATACAAGGGAACATGTAGATACCAGACAGGCAGACAGACATTTTCACAACCTATTTAATAACTGAGATAGTTGACTTTATGATGAAATCTATCAGATGAAAGTTTGGCTTACAATATGACTTACCTCGGTTATGTGTGGCGTTGCTTCGGCTTTGTTTACATAACTGATGACATGTGACCAGTTCTGTAGATACACACTGACCTGTCAGCAACAGTCAACAGTGTCAGCGCATGAAACATCATCACTTGCCACAGTTGCAGCAAGGTTGAATTTACTAATTGTATTTGCAATTGTAAATGTATTTAATTACAGGCAAAATGCTGTATTTACACCTGGTTTTGAAATTATAAATCACACACTTAACCCAATAAACCTATTAAAAGTGCTCTATCTCCCATAAGTTGAAAACCAAGACTTAGTTATAAAATATTCATAACAAGTACACAGAAAAATTGGTCAAACAAAATGTATCTGAAACTGTAATAGTAATGGTGTAAATGTATCTGAAACTGTTGTAGTAATGGTGCAAATGTAATTGATTTCATGATTTTAAAACTTTAAAATTGCAATTGTAGAAAGACATTGTAACTGATTTGATTTTGTGTAACTAAACCCAGTCCTGATAACGTGTTATACTTATGTGAGGCTATCTGAAATCAATTATTTTTAAAATGTACAAATCCTAACATATACACCATATTCGACCTATTAAGCATTCATGCCATAATTAGCATACATCCCATTTTTTAATCAGCAACAACTTGTTCTACACTAGTCACAAAATGACACCACTAGTGTTAAACAATTACCTTAGTTTAGATAAACAAATGCTTGGCGTATGCTTATAAGAACAGATTCCTTGACATTTTTCCATGGCCCAATTTTTTTACCATACTGTACCCTTATTAAGTTGAATACGGTATGTTAATTACAGATATATACAATCCACATTATGACCAAGATATGTCAAGTTTAAAAATAGTTGAAAATAGTTCTTATTTACGGGAATGTAGGGTTGAAGCCTTGAAGCCTTTTATTCTGAATGCAATAATTATGAGGGGACATGTGATAATCAATGTGCCAAAATAACAAATGCCCCCAAAAATGACTCATTCACAATTGTATTTGATTACTGACACTGTCTACACAACAACTAAAGCCAGGAGAACAGGAAAAATACAAGTGAAGTTTATGACACCAAAAAATTATTCACTGGCAGCTTACCTTAATGACATTCAGACACATATTGACAACGTGTTTCGCACTAGTACAGTAGTCACGTGCCCGCGAGTAGCACTTCAGTGCATTGCTCAGATCACCACAGTCCAAGTAGTGATCTCCCAGGTCGTCGTGACCTCTCCTACAAACCAAAGGTCATTACAGGTGACCTTGACCACTGGGACCTCTTTACTGGTCACCATGACCTCATCAACCAAATATGGAAATTCTGCAATATCATATGAGCAGAAAGCACGTGATTCTGCAGGGACAAGAAATGTGAGTAAGAGTATGGTTAAGTTGCTTGTTATAATGCAAAATGTTTATCACTTAACTCCAATAACATAGATTGACAAATAAACATAACATAGAAACATCAGGAAATAATGCAAAATGGGAATGTTGTCATGCAGACTTGATTGAGATAGTTGTAACAAACTTGAGGTGAGAGAAAATGAAACAGACGGGAGGAGTATGTTTGAGAGGTATTTAGAAGTATTCATTCCCCTGATGCTCTCCTCGATGGAGTTGTAAACAGACGGGATGAGAGTGTGCTTGAGAGGTATTTAGAAGTATTCATTCACCTGATGCTCTCCTGATGGAGTTGTAAACAGACGGGATGAGAGTGTGCTTGAGAGGTATTTAGAAGTATTCATTCACCTGATGCTCTCCTGATGGAGTTGTAAACAGACGGGATGAGAGTGTGCTTGAGAGGTATTTAGAAGTATTCATTCACCTGATGCTCTCCTTGATGGAGTTGTAAACAGACGGGATGAGAGTGTGCTTGAGAGGTATTTAGAAGTATTCATTCACCTGATGCTCTCCTGATGGAGTTGTAAACAGACGGGATGAGAGTGTGCTTGAGAGGTATTTAGAAGTATTCATTCACCTGATGCTCTCCTTGATGGAGTTGTAAACAGACGGGATGAGAGTGTGTTTGAGAGGTATTTAGAAGTATTCATTCACCTGATGCTCTCCTTGATGGAGTTGCTCTTGTAGTTCTTCAGATCTGTGTCGAGTTTCTCCAACTTAAGAGCAGCTTTCTTTGCTGTTGTCTCGATCCACTGCGTGTCAAGCGCTGGGACATTGTGCACTACGCCAGCGATGGCATCTGGCAGCATCGACTGACTACAAACACCAGCACTTGTCACAATACAAGCAACTCTATGCTTGATACACAAAATATGCCACTGGTACACAAAACTGTAAGCAGACATAGAATCAAATACAATTACTGTATTCGACCTAATAAGCGTAGAGTATGCTTAAAAAAAATTGGACTTGTGAAAAATTTCAATAAATCCATACATCGAAATTTCCTCTAGACAAAAAGGTAACTGTTTAACACTAGTGGTGTCATTTGGTGACTAGAGTAGAACAACTGAAAAGTGGTGCCAACTGTTTAACACCAGATGGCGACACTTCAGTTGTTCCACACTAATTAAATAACAATTATGGATCCTGCTGATTAAAAAGGGGGTGTACGCTAATTAGGATATGTACGCTTAATAGGTCAAATACAGTAAAAACTTTAAAAGTAAAAGTATTTGTATCTATTGTTGAACATCACACGATAAACCAAATATTTCGCTAATAAATATTTGAACCATTTGAAATGTATTTGTGTATAAAAACTATGAACCATTTAAATTTAATTACTTTCAGATCTATTTTTCATTGTCACCTAATCATATTACATAATCATTTAAATTAGGAAATATTTCTTCCATGGGGGTTTGTTTTAAACTGATTAAACATTTAAACATTCCAAGCGAATATTATTAGTTGAGAAGAATTGCGAGAGTGAAAATACACTGTAATAGACAAGCGAAGAATGGAGGAGCTGAAGGAGGAGGTTGGTGTGAAAGAGTAGAAGAATGGAGGAGCTGAAGGCGGAGGTTGGTGTGAAAGAGTAGAAGAATGGAGGAGCTGAAGGAGGAGGTTGGTGTGAAAGAGTAGAAGAATGGAGGAGCTGAAGGAGGAGGTTGATGTGAAAGAGTAGAAGAATGGAGGAGTTGAGGGAGGAGGTTGGTGTGAAAGAGTAGAAGAATGGAGGAGCTGAAGGCGGAGGTTGGTGTGAAAGAGTAGAAGAATGGAGGAGTTGAGGGAGGAGGTTGATGTGAGAGAGTAGAAGAATGGAGGAGTTGAGGGAGGAGGTTGGTGTGAAAGAGTAGAAGAATGGAGGAGCTGAAGGCGGAGGTTGGTGTGAAAGAGTAGAAGAATGGAGGAGCTGAAGGAGGAGGTTGGTGTGAGAGAGTAGAAGAATGGAGGAGCTGAAGGAGGAGGTTGATGTGAAAGAGTAGAAGAATGGAGGAGTTGAGGGAGGAGGTTGGTGTGAAAGAGTAGAAGAATGGAGGAGCTGAAGGAGGAGGTTGGTGTGAAAGAGTAGAAGAATGGAGGAGCTGAAGGAGGAGGTTGGTGTGAAAGAGTAGAAGAATGGAGGAGCTGAAGGAGGAGGTTGGTGTGAGAGAGTAGAAGAATGGAGGAGCTGAAGGAGGAGGTTGGTGTGAAAGAGTAGAAGAATGGAGGAGCTGAAGGAGGAGGTTGGTGTGAAAGAGTAGAAGAATGGAGGAGCTGAAGGAGGAGGTTGGTGTGAAAGAGTAGAAGAATGGAGGAGCTGAAGGAGGAGGTTGGTGTGAGAGAGTAGAAGAATGGAGGAGCTGAAGGAGGAGATTGGTGTGAGAGAGTAGAAGAATGGGGGAGCTGAAGGCGGAGGTTAGTGTGAAAGAGTAAAAGAATGGAGGAGCTGAAGGAGGAGGTTGGTGTGAAAGAGTAGAAGAATGGAGGAGCTGCAGGAGGAGGTTGGTGTGAGAGAGTAGAAGAATGGAGGAGCTGAAGGAGGAGGTTGGTGTGAGAGAGTAGAAGAATGGAGGAGCTGAAGGAGGAGGTTGGTGTGAAAGAGTAGAAGAATGGAGGAGCTGAAGGAGGAGGTTGGTGTGAAAGAGAGTTTCTAGAGGAAGCTGGTGAGGAGTTGGTTAAAGTGGCCTGGACATGTGCAAAGAATGGAAGGGGAACAGTTGACGAAGAAAACGGATGCCCTCAGAGAGGAGGGTAGAAGGAGAAGAATGTGAATGAGATGGGAGGACGGTGTGAAGAGATTTGGCAGGAATGGGAGGGGTGTGGAGAATGAGATCCAGAGACAGGGGGAGTGGAGAATGAGATCCAGAGACAGGGGGAGGGGAGTGGAGAATGAGATCCAGAGACAGAGGGAGTGAAGAATGAGATCCAGAGACAGGGGGAGTGGAGAATGAGATCCAGAGACAGGGGGAGGGGAGTGGAGAATGAGATCCAGAGACAGGGGGAGTGGAGAATGAGATCCAGAGACAGGGGGAGTGGAGAATGAGATCCAGAGACAGGGGAAGGGGTGTGGAGAATGAGATCCAGAGACAGGGGACTGGAGAATGAGATCCAGAGACAGGGGGAGTGGAGAATGAGATCCAGAGACAGGGGGAGGGGAGTGGAGAATGAGATCCAGAGACAGGGGGAGGGGAGTGGAGAATGAGATCCAGAGACAGAGGGAGTGAAGAATGAGATCCAGAGACGGGGGAGTGGAGAATGAGATCCAGAGACAGGGGGAGTGGAGAATGAGATCCAGAGACAGGGGGTGTGGAGAATGAGATCCAGAAACGGGGGAGTGGAAATGGCAGTGACAGAGGATCAGTGACAGAAGAAGGGAAACAAATATCGAGGACCAGTATTGATGCCAGCCTCACCCCGGACTTTAGGAACAAAGTGGAGAGCAACATCAGGATAAGGTGATACACTGTTTTACCTGGTGAGAGCTTCCTGTAGCTTTTTATTTATCTGCTGGTATAGGTTTGTGTTGTACGTTGTCATCACATAGGCGAGAGCCATACGCAGCGCCTCAACCCTCAGAGGTGGACAGTGGTCAGCTATATAGGTCAGTCTATACAGCTTTGCCAGGCCTTTGTACTGGGTCGCGTACGTCTCCAGGTCCTGTTTTACAAAAACATTAATGTTAATTCAATGTTTAATCAATTCTTTATTGATCAATTAAAATAGTAACATAACACATATTTTAAGTAATTTAAAAAATTTTTCAAAAGGAATGGAAGAAAACAGAAGTGAGCACTTTCTCCCAATATTAACATAACACGAACATACATATAACAAACATAATCTTGTTATAATGGATACACTTGCTAACTAAAATTGAATCCTATTAACATATTTATACTAAGAAATGGTTTCTGTTGCATTACAATTAAATTATGGGATTTATACTGTTAAAAACAATTAATGCTATATCGGTTTCTTTTCAGATTCTGACTAGTAACTTAACTTGTTATATATAATTGTCTACAGAATTCCATAACTTGTTAGCCATGACTATGACTGGTATGTTGCTATAGCAAAGATTAGAAATGCCGAGGACTGAAATCTTGAAGACAACATTTTGTATGTGTGCAAAATTGGACTAGCTATAAATACTCTTACTAAAAGTCTGCTGATTGCATTCACAATCAAAACTCAAATACCACAAATTCTACATACAACTCTTATTAATTTAAAAAGTATAAGTTTATATTTTAATCAGTCGACAAAGCCAATGATCTCAACCAACAGGCAAACAACACATGCATGCATGGTACGGTATGGGTGTCAGGATCTAAACTTAGATCTGTAAAAACCATGTACACATGTAACTAACAAAATAAATGCAATGTAGTTTGTGGGAATCGTGTAACCCACCAAAGTGGTATTTTCTATGATGTGAAACTCCTCCTCGACATTCTCGTTTTCTTCCGGTGCTGCGTCCACTTGCATTGGTTCGGCAGGCCCCTGGAAATAATTAGCAATTAATTAATAACAAATTTGAATTTTAAAAACTTCCACTGCATCTAAATAATTACATACAACTGTTATAATATATATATATATATATATATATATATACACATACCACATTCCACCAGTATTTCCTGATGTAACATGAAAATACTGTTTTTATGCCACTTTTTTACAAATATTTTACATAAATTCAGCAGGTCCCTGGAAATAATTTGCAATTAATTAATAACAATCTAAAAAGTTCTACTCCATCTAGATAATCAATCTAATTACATACAATATATATATATATATATATACATATATATACCAAATTCCACCAGCATTTCCTGACATAACATGAAAATACTGTTTTTATGCCACTTTTTTTACAATTATTTTACATAAACTTGTTTGAATTATTTTTTGGCTGGACCATGTCCTCGCTACAATATATTCTTGAATCACGTGAACGACCTGAATAGTCAACGCCACGCCCACGGCTCAGCCAATGTAACTTGATGTTTAAAGTAACTGTTGTGAATGCAAATAAAAATTATTGTACCGGTTGTATGTTTTGCAGTAAAGAGTGTGCATGTAACATCAAAATAGAGCTTGGTATTAATTTAAAATAGAGAGCAAAACGACGCAAAGTAAGTTCTAACAAGCATTGATTTAATCAGTTGCGCAGTGGTCAAGCTAAAACGCAAGTTACATAGGGTTTACACAACTGATGAGGCGATATTTCGCCACGTGCGACGAGCCGGTGGCAATGCTGTAACTTGCATGACATGTTTACGATTCTGAGATGGATTCAAGGATCATCACACAAATGAACTTTGATGAAATAACAGTGGCCAACCATGAGTCACGCTTCAAACAAACTATCAGAAGTGGGGAAATCAGGGATCAATGCCAAAAGTTGGGGTGCGTATTATACATGGTAATATAGAAATTCTATCAGAATTTAACAAAAGTCAGGGTTCATATTATACATGGGAGCGTATTATACACGGAAACTTACAGTAAATTATGTTTAGGCACTACATTCGAGAAACACATCTGGAAGCCTAACCGTGGTCTTACCTCACCTAGGTTACTATATTAAGTTTTGTGACCGTGTATCTGTTTTTTGGGGCCACACTAGCCCCAGTTGTAAAAGCTCCCTCTCTGGATGCTTCAAGCAACTCCTATGTTAACCCCAGAAGGGGCTGTTTTGAGTAAGAAAACTGAAGACTGAAGACCAGCGCTGTCATTAACACTACCGTTTAATGTGACCCTTGATTTTTAAATTGCGAATCGTTTAAATTGCACTAGCACATTGTGTTACAAACATTTTAACCACACCTGCACGTGTACATGCTCGCACAAGCACCTTTCACGTTGTCGTACACCTGGTGTAGTAGTGACGGCAGTGAAATAACAGAAAAAGATCCACGACCAAGATCTACTTTGACAGGTTACCAAATTGCAATCTGGATTCTTTATTACTGTGATACTATATATAATCCTGAGTCCCTGGTGACTAGCTGCATACATGTTTGTGCATGGCTAACACAATCCATTTGTTAAAGCCAGTGAAAGTACAGACGAGATGCTCAGACATAATAATACACAAATAAAGAACTGAACGGAGAAGAAACAGAGGCAGAGACAGAGCTTGGCCTGGGACGAAGACGGCGTATCGTAACACGTTCCAGAGGAACAAATTACCAAAAAGAGCATGGATAAAACTGGCGACAATTATCATCGAATGGATAGGCAGGTTGCACAAATATCCCAGGGCGCATGCCAACTTACCTGGAAAATTCCAGACTGGGCATTTTGAACGGGTTGCGGCATTTTACCTTCCGAAACCGGAAATTTACAGCGTCATTTCCACCAAGATCTCGTGCTGTAGCGAGAGTTGAAATGGAGCGATATGGGGTCATTTCCGTTATCACGGAAGTACACGAATGGAAATAAAATAATCAAAATAAAGGTAGTCTATTATCAAAATAATGTTGGCAGAAATGCCTATAACTCATAAATATGTTTGTATCGTGTGTTGCCTTTAATGTAGATTAATCACAGTCTACGAAAAAGAAACGATGTCAATGACCTACATACGGGCATGCAAATTCCTGCAGTCTCAAGCCAACATGGTGGAATTTGTTTAGCTTCATGGAGACCGTGCAATGCATTTTAACATCTGTGTAAAACTGTCACCACGGATATCATTGAAAGAGCGTCATCGTATCGACGCTATTTCTTTTATCTAAATTGTAGTTGGTCGTCCCAATACATTATAGGTAAGGTTAACTACAAGTCGATGTTTAGTTGGTTTCCTAGGACTCTTTGACTCAGACTAACAGTGACAATCACACTGTCGGCCAAGGTTTGTAGCAGTGTTTAATTCTAACCTGCTTGTGACGTGCCTTCTGTGCGTTGTCTAAGCACGATATTGGTTCCGCGACACAGTGATGCAGAGTGTCTTAAAAGAAATGCATGGCGATATTAATTGGTTGATTTATTGGCAATAGCCAATAATATTGCCATGGAAATGCAATGACACTACTGTCACTATTATTACAGTGTCAGTGTATATACAGTACAGCAGTGTCTATAATTATATGTTGTAAAACTTGGTTAATTTTTACGAACTATTTATTTCATCGCACTATCATGTATCGTCTATGTAACCATGGAATCGCATGAAGATGGGGAAATGGTGATTTCCTTTATTTTGTATAACAAAAACTATATAAAAAAAACCTGTAAAACATACAAAAATATTATTACTACATGCACTACTACAATGGTTACACAGTATCATTAATCAACAGAGTCAAAAACATCTATTCCCTGCATAACATTGATACATAATTATTACCTATAGATTATCTCAGACACCAAATAGCAGGTTGGCACCTGTGGTATTTGTATCTAGATTTATATCCAGCAATATGCCATGACAGACTTAGTACCAATAAGATACATACGTTTATAGTCTTTAAACACTGTGTTCCCAGGTTGGAAATACAATCAAATGAACCCTAAGTACTAATAACACTGTGTCAACTCCTAAGTGGTGAAGTGTACAGCAAATATACTCAGCTAAAAATGCAGCTACAATTAATAAAAATTTGATGTGCTCCATGAATAACACAATATCAGTTATGCTTAACATCCATTATAACATATAAAGGTACACAATCCTTGGAGACTACGATTACACAAATCAGTACGAATACCCACACACATATATATATATGACCGTCAAAATATATGTTTCCTAACCTAATAGTAATACTTTATGACAACCCATGAAACCAAAATAACAATGCTCACCCCAACTGGGCACTGCAGGCCTAACCAAGTGTTAAAATGTGTCTGAGCACCGACTCAGTGCAACCACATCCTGCATTTTACAGGGGTCATCTGCACCTGTAAATTATATACAACCAATTATCAGTTAGAAATGAATAAACAAAAGAGTGACTAACTACATTATTATATTTATGCTAACACAATGGTGTCACCAGAAATGTACTAAGATATCAATGCTAAATTAAATGATCAAACCAACACTAGATCCCTGTTTACAAGTTACTATCTAGTGTGGCCCCAGCTTGCTCTCAAGCACTTGTCCCTTGGGAATATTTCACACACCCTACCCAGCCAGTGCCACATGGTGATTAATCACAACAACATCAAAGAGAGGGAGAGTGCTCCAGTCTGATTCTGGCCTAACTGCACAGAATGTTATATAATTATACCCTACATGCACAGTCCCTGCATAATGTACTATGTCTATCATAATACATTAACTATGTAACAGTACTAAACATGAATAAACTTAACTTTCTAACCTGTTCTACTACCTACTGGCTATAAGCTTTCAAGATGTCATTAAGCCCTAGTTGTTAACAGACAGCTGGTGGGACATTCCTCCCTAAGGTCCAGACAGTTCATTTGCTCCCCATCTTCTTAGCACATCAGTAATCTAAATCACTATTAAGTAATTACAACTGAACATATAAATATGTTTACATAGAAAGATGGACAATTCTCTAGTAGACATTTTGGTACCATTATAAATTGAAATAATTAATTTTCTAAGGTATAAAATAGTATTTAGAAACTTACCAAAACAGGGTTGTTGTTGTCTTGTTGACAGTGGGATCAGCCTGGCCCACTGGGACACAGCCCCTCCCCTGACCACATGTGACCACTGTCTCTTGGGTAAATTTTGTATTTAAACAACTTAATTATTAGTAACAGGACCAGCAACAGACACAGTAAATCCAATTAACCATAAGACAAATAGTTATAATAATAATAACTAATTAACTAGATTATCTATAGATTACCCAGGGTGCTGCCATATGGTGGCAAGTAATGGAACCATCAGCCCTCTGGTATCCTCGCGTGACCTTTCCTGGGTGACCGGTGGGGTGATTGGTGGGGCAATTATAAATTACTAATTGTCCAGTAACCATGCCGGTTACATCTTATATAAAGCAGAGGAAAGGTCACATCGATTAATACAATATTTTGTCGCAATATCTGGCCATAAAACAGTCATCGCTTGAACTAAAAAAGATCATGTGGAAGAAAGGTTCTTTTTTGGCCAGTTCAATTTAGAATTCCTGTTTATACAATTTCTTAGAGTAAATACACCAAAGAAATAAATATTAGACCTGCTTCCTCAAATGGTTCGGCTCATCGTAAATCTGATTCATTTATGTCCAGATGTGTAGTGCGTGACTAGCTTAAGTAATCAGCATTACGATTTTTACTTCACTTAATGCTTGAACAAGCAGTAATTTAACAGTTTGTCTGATGATTTCACAGAAACTACATACAAAAGTTGCACGAAGCTAGAATGTTGCAGTGGATACTAGGTAGGTTTGGTTTTTCGCAAAATTTATTTGAAATGATATTTAAAAAAATTTGAGTTGAGGAGGCACCTTTAAAATATGAAATATAATGTTGATTTAAATGTAATTTTAGTTAAGATAATTGAAGCATTTTAGTTATATAAATACTAGGCTAGCACTGCCGATCACCATTTGTGCCCTAGGCCAAACGGTTTGCTATTTGGCAAAACAGAATTTGAACTCTTCATCAAATTGGCAAAATGGTACTGTTGCCACTGTTATTGACATAATCAGTGGTATATCATGTACTGTCTGCTTCCCTTGGAGTTGTTTTAGTCGATGCCCAATCAAGCTGACCCGGAGTAACAATAGATTGATAATTTCTCCCTTTATTCATGCCCATAGGGTGGGTTATTTCAATCGAGTTTTGCATTAATACCATTTCTAGTGTAAATATTGGTTTTGCATTGGTTAAACTATGGAGACCTATTTGACCAGTCATTGACATTATGCATACGTTTTAGACAAGTAATGCACTGGTGCTGTCATGGTCCCTCATTTTAAACAATTCATGTATGTTTTATTTTATGTGTTATAATCAGAATACAATTTAAATGGAAATATGTATTTTTAAGACGTGTACACGGGCCGTACACATGTTTACAAATCAACACCAGCCTACGTCACCCAAAATCAACAACAGCTTGCATCACCCTGAATCACTTTTACTGCTATTACGTCTAAAGTTACATGCGCTGGATGGCGCAATATAACATGCCCCAGTTTGGGTGTCAGTAATCTACTTGATTAATCAGTTAGTGATCAATCAAATACTCGCTCTTCAGACAATAATAAAATAGGATATATATATATATATATATATATATATATATATATATATGCTATTTTTTTATACACAATGCACTGCATTAGCATCAAGAGTAGATGACAGCAGCACATGTACCGTTTTAATTTAGGTATTAGTTTATGATAATAGATCCAAAATATGTGAAATTTTCTTCTTCCAGTTGCATGCATCAAACTGTGACATAAATGTTGGTGTTTCAGACGTGTGATGGCCATCTACTTTGACCATAGAGCCCAGGCTCCGTACCCAGGTCAGAACACTGACATCCAGTGGCACGAGACTGCACCACTGCTGGCCGTCGCATCCTTTAGCAGCAACACAGGGGGTTGTGTCAATCTCTACCAGGAAGAGGTCAGTATAATCATGTTTGAAGATACTAATTACAATAAACAATAATTAGTTTCAGTTAGAAAATCAGCATGCTACCTGTTGTGATTGTGTATGTATGTATGTATGTATACATACAAGTGTTTTGTGGTGACATGAACACAATTAACCTGAAAATTTAAATATCTTTGGGTGGGTTTTTGTGTGTAATCTAATACACCAAATAAGTTTGGTTCAAATCAATAATTTTTATTTAAGTGTTTTATTGGAGTTAATACCCCAATGAATGAAACAACAGCAAGTGTTGAATTAAATGCTTTTGTAAACTCTTTTTAGTATAAACTCTTTTAACGTAAAAAATAAATAATTTTTGGTTTAAATTGATGCTTAAGTGTTTTATTGTAGTTGAGGTGACTATTATATGCTTGTCTTGAATTGAGTAGTTTCAGTAAGACAAATTATCATTTTGAGAAAATCCCCAAAGAAATAAATGACATACATATGAGTAAGACAGTGTCACTGATAACATTGAGGAAACTTTTGGTTAACATAAATGAATTATGTCTGCCACACCACCATGAATAAGTTAAGCAAAAGCTGAATGACAGCCTAAAGTGGCAGTGTATTTTTAACACAAACCCGTCACCAATTGTAATTATAATTCATGTAATGTTGCCTACATGTAAGACACATTCATATGCCAAATTGCAGTGTTGTAAGTTTTGTAGTTTTTCTAAAATAGTAAATTAAACATAATTTCTTGGTTGCTAGTGATAACAGAAATGTCTATAGATACACATATCATGCTTGAAATGTGACATTATTCACTGGCATTTTATGGCCATTTCTAATATTGACATGTCCCCTTAATTTGCCGTCACAATGGCCCTTGAATCTGCATTTGTAACATGCTGTCGTCTGTGATATCAGGTTATGCCAGCCATCTGACAAACACATGGCGGGGCTTCTTTACGATCATTTTGATTGGCCCATTATCCGTGGGGTCACCAGGTTACATCTACTTGCCGTTTCTGTGATAGCTTCAAAGGCACAATAAGCTATGTTAACGCTGATATTTGCTGGTTTAAGGACATGATTTGGTTAGGTAGATATAATACTGATGTGTAGTTATGTACTGGAATCACAGTACCCAGATGATATTTTCCGCATTCACAGCGAACAAATAAAGTTTTTTCGAAGATCAAAGCACACATGGTCATTACTATGGAAACACCATCATCGTTTCTAAGAAGTCAGGGGGTTTCCAAAAGGACTGTTTTTTTTAAAGGAAGTATTGGCAAAATACAGTGCCACCTGATTATTTGTGGTGTTGACGTTCAGTTCAATATTTCCTAGCATGTTAGGAGGGCGAAAATAAAAAAATTAACTGACATGTTAACCGCCCCACCTACCAGAGCACACCATGCAGCGAACAAAACAAAGGCAAATTTTGAATTAGATGCTTTTGTAAATTCATTTATTATCATATTGCTGTTCAACTTGAAGAGTCAAAACAATGTAAGTGCATTTTGATATGCGTCGTCTGGTTGGTTGGGTATGATTCTATTAGACTAACTTGAAAATGGACTTCCATTGTTTTGATTTTTCAACAACATATCTGTCAACGAATCAAAACAATGGAAGTATATTTTCATGTGTTAGAAGTTAGTGTAACAAACTTTTATCCAACCAACTACGTGGTGCAGATCAAAATAGACCTCCATTTTTTACACTTCAACCGTGACTCCTATATGTTTTCAGGGTGAGTATTTGCAAGATGGAGAGCTGAGGAAGTCGCTACAAGCCTCGGTGTTAGCATGGCATCCCACCCGCAAGATCCTGGCCGTCGGCTGGGAGATGGGTGAACTGACTATCCTGAATGAGCAGGAACACGAGAAGTTTGAAGCTCCTGTATGTCTACACAAGTCTGAGATCACCATTCTTCACTGGACGTCAAATGGCACCAGGCTACTCAGTGGGGATGCGGTAAGTTGTATTTATTACATGGGTAATTGCTAGTGATAAAGCAGTGTCTACAATGATCACACTGTTACGCACGCCGAAGGATGAATTCAAATGGTGTGTAAATGAATGTTTTATTGCAGTAATTGTGGTGAAGTGTTATTTATGAATCCATATAATAAATACCGTAAATTCTGTATTTGTAGCCGCACCCCTAATTAAAGCCGCACCCCGACTTTTGACATAAACCCCGACTTTCCTCCGCATCGTTTGGTGCAGGCAAAAACCTTATTTAAAGCCGCACCCCGACTTTGAGCCAAGACCGTGACCCGAAGGTGAACGTCCGTGGCTGCCGCGTAACTGTTCAGCGAAAAGGATACATCGACGAAATGGGTAAACAAATGTTTTTATTTATTACCGCGGTATTATTAAATTGTTTAATCTGCAATATTCTCATAAACAATGTGGGAAATGCATTAAACAATTAATGGGTCCACAATGTCAGTGTGATATAATTCCATTATATGTTAGTCCTTGCGAATTATGTATGATAAATTAGATTGTCCCCGCGAATTATAATGTCACAAATTCTACTGTCGTCTCCGGGTATTTCAGGTATATTAGGAATTCCTGTATTTTTTTAACGCAGCAACGACGTCTACAAAGGTGCCATTGATGTTTTCAATGTGTTACAATTTACTCGTACTGTTCATTTTTTATAGGTTGCATCCAGTGGATACGCGCCACATTTCCGCGAAACAACGACGGGAGACGACGTCTGCTGGTGTGGGACAGTTGCCAAGTCCACCTGACGGCAGCTGTACGACAGGAGCTACATCGTCGCAACATCGATGTTGCTGTAATCCCCGGCGGACTGATGCCACTGGTACAGCCGCTTGACGTCAGTATCGACCGCCCATTTAAGCAGCAGATGCGACACATGTGGGAACACTGGATGATACACGGCGAACCGTCGCTCACTCCCGCTGGCCGCCGTCGTGCTCCGACAAAGGAGATTCTCGTGGAGTGGCTTGTGAAGGCGTGGGATGCAATACCATCTGCCATGATTCAACATAGCTTTAAGAAGTGCGGCATCTCCAACAATCTAGATGGAACAGAAGACGACGTCATTTTCGAAGATGTTTGCCCGATGCGCGCGCCCACGGTCGGTGACGCCGACGACTCCGACTCCGACATGGATATGTGGGATGACGCCGCCGTCCCGGTCCCGGCAGCGTTCTTCGACACCGACGACAGTGATTTCGAAGGATTCTAACTGTGACATGTTTCATCTTAGTTTTTGAACACTATGGACACGGGGTTTTATGTTTAATTTATCTTGCACCAGTGCCAATTATTGTAATACAATGTTTTATTGATACATCCGACTTTGTTTTACCATTGATTATAAACTTACTGCACTATAGCCGTTACCGTACTACTGACAACCAAATGAGCCAACTTTCACGATTTTTTTCGGCAAATTACTGTATTTAAAGCCGCACCCCAACTTTGCCGTCATCATTGTCAATTCGGCTACACACTATTGTAATTGAAGCCACGGCTACAAATACAGAATTTACGGTAGTCATTGCTTCAGAATGTTGCATTGGGCTCGCAAGCTCAATCAGTACAACATTATGAAGCAACTCATGCATTAAATCCAATATATACGCCATGAACGTTTATTGCGGTGTCAACCCAACAAGTGCTGGGGCTGTCCCCTAGGTTTTCCAGGCTTTCATGCCACCACCCCCATTGGCTAGATGATAATTACCATATCAAGTTGGGCAGGGATTAGATTTGTTTTTCTTGCAGCTGGCCAGGGGAGCCAGGGGCCAATTTCTACGGTAAACACTTGGATGTGCTAGCTCGTCCAACTCATCCACAATAAATATCTACCCATCCAAAAACGCACTTTAAGCATTTTACCCATCCAAAAGATGGGTGGATGGGTCTCTGGATGATTCCCTGCAGTGAAGTGCGTTGTGAAACTTCACTTTGCTGCAATTCATGCTGATTGTGTGTCGGATGCTTAATCAGGAGCACTGATCATCATAAAATTTATTGTTGTGAATGCAAACGCCAGTGATTTCGACTGGTGTTCAACGTCTATGGGACGCTAAGTTTTGAAATCGACCTGCTTTGTGTGACAGCTAGGGGCACTGTGTTGAGTTTGTAAACACTCATCTCTCTGCTTATTTCTAGATAAGTCAGGTTTTGTTTTTTTCATGTAGCATTCTTCTCTTAATTGTTAAAGACATCTCATAGTTAGCAGATACCATTGCAGGTGTTTTGTGTGAGTTTGTAGTGTCGTTCTGTTTTCGGAAAGACTGTGACCAGTAGACGTTTGCCTCGTACCGGAAAAAAATTCGTTGCCGGTACCAGGTACTGGACTATTTCATAGGCTAGCAGAATCTCTGAGTTGTTAACATTTGAAATACTAGTGATTTTTGGCGACATTTTTTATAGATCGGAAAAGTTTTAAATGGTATATTGACCACTTTCTTAGTGTTTGCAGGTTCACCTTCCATTGGCTAAAACCTAAAACTGCAAACTAAAGCTTCTTTTGAATAAAAATGTAATCTTTTGCGTTTTATGCAGTCTGGTGTGTTGGTAATGTGGAAGGCCGACACCAGGGGGCGCATCCAACAACAACCGCTGAGTCAGCAAAATTTGCAGGAACAACTCACACAGGTGGTTCTGAAACCTCAGGCACCCATAGATCCCATGACGTAAGTGTGTTGTCTTCTAAAACCTCATGCACCTGTAGATCCCATGACGTAAGTGTGTTGTCTTCTAAAACCTCAAGCACCCATAGAATCTCAGGGTGTGTCTTGTCTTCTAAAACCTCATGCACCCGTAGATCTCATGACGTAAGTGTGTTGTCTTCTAAAACCTGAGGCACCTGTAGATCCCATGACATAAATGTGTGGTACAGGTACACGGAGATCCCATGGTTTGTTAAGCTGGAACTATTTTAGGAACAACCTTTTGTTTATTGTTGGGATAGATGTTATATTTATTGGTTGATTATAATTCAACCTTGACATAACCTTGTATCCGTGACGTGGCCGTGTGTTCGTGCCATGGCCGTGTATCCATGACGTGGCTGTGTGTCTATGATGTGGATGTGTGTCCATGATGTATCTGTCTGTGACGTGGTCCGTGATGTGTCTGTGTGTCCGTCATGTATTCCATGGCATGGTCCGTAATGTGTCTGTGACGTGTCCATGTGTCCGTGTCATGGTCCGTGACATGTCCGTGTACCCCACAGAGACATTGCAAGTCTGGCGAGGGCAGCAGTGAGTGGGGATGAGAACGCTTTGGACATGTTCAACTGGAAGAAGGGAAAGAACAATGCAAGGATGACAGGAGGAGGAATGGGAACATCCGAGGCTGTCACCTTTTTTATCGGGGGAAAGAACGGTCGGTGACCAAGCAGGCAACAGTACATCATTGCATTGCTTTTTGGATTTTATTGTCTGTCTTTAAGGAACAGCTGCCAATCCAATATTATAAACTGTAGTAATAATTAAAACTCATTTAAATTTCTGTTAAATAAGACAATTGAATAGTAATAATACGCAACATACATATTACTTTTAATAAAAAGGAATTAGTGTTGATTAAGTAACTTTATTTGAAATTACTGATAGTGAAAATTCTAAATGGTTTACTGGCATGCAACAAAATGTTTGAATAAATTATTCCCTTACTATTATTTCTTGTGACCCTTGAAAGAAACATGATAAATTGCCTGAAAATATATGTTATGCACGCACACACGCACTCATGCATGCACACTAAAACATACTGAACTACTTCTTTGACTTTGTCTTCATGCACAGGGACGGTTTATTACCTGAATGAGAACGGTGCTATTGTGAAGCAGTTCACAGCAGACAGTGCAATCAGGAAGCTGCTGTACTACCAGGAGAAGAACATTCTCATCACAGTGACAACCAACATGATGTTGACACAGCACAACGTGTCACAAGATGGTGACACACGTGAGATGCTCAAGGTCAGTTTGATCATACGTCATGAAAAACCAGCTTTTTTATTTTTTTGTACAATGTTTATGACATTGTTTGTGACATTAATAATAATACATTTTATTTGGTATAGCACCAGATCCAAAACAATTTGTGGTATTTCATAACATATTAACGATTAATAAGATGCTCTAAAATTGCTAAATAAACAAATGTGTAAAAATATTTATTAAAATGTTGGGTTAATGTTTTAATGTGCTGGTGGCGATGCCATGAATTGTCTTGTGTTGTAGGAATATTACTACGTTTACTGCATTACTATGTCGAAATGTGGGCTCTGGGAGCATTGTGTCCAGGCGGCTTTGTATGAGGCTCATTACTGTTACAGGGTCCACATTTCATGTTCTTAATCGTAATAGTATGCCGTTAGGCATACCCTTAATAAATGTCATTCATTTGGCCTTTTCATATCTTTACATCTGGCTTGCATTGTTGATTGCATAAATAGTAATAAATAATAAAAAATATTTATATAATAATATATTAGTTTTAAAAATCCTGCTAGCTAACATGAATAAGATTGCGGAAAAATAGTCATAATTAAATTGCAATGAGTAGAGAACTGTTCGATCATCTGGAAGATATGGTAAAATGCGGTCAGAAAGAAATGAGTCTTTAGGCGACATTTGAGATCTTAATATGCTTAATAGTGTTCACTTGATTTCAGTCAGTGAGTATGTTCATAAACTTGTTATCTTGTAGGTAAAGCTGAGTGGCAAATCAGAACATCCTGACATCATATGGGCTGGCAAAGGCATTCTTGCTACTTGTACGAATGAATATGTTCTCAGGTAAGGCACAATTTTAGGGCTGTTGTTTCTTGGAGAGCCATCTTCCACATCCTTGGATTAAAGCATGTGCAGTTTGGCATTGTATTATTATCTTTGTCTTTCACTGTGAAAGTGCCATCAAATACAGGCATCCAAACTTTTAAGATTTATTCGTGTCATTATTTGTTTATTTTGCATCACCCACATTATTAACAGCTAATCGGGTCATTATTTCAAATAACCAACTCTTCTCGATAGAAATTAAAAAACATGATACTTTCGTCGTCTTAAATATAGAGTAAGTAAGTAAGATTAATAAGCCCAGTATGACAGACTACTGACAAACTGTGTTCTCTGTGGCTTTAGGATGTGGGACTTGGACAAGGAGGAGAATTATATCCTCAATCTGGAAGGCAACACTAGCTACGACAGCACAGAATCTATAAGCTGCATCAGCTTTTGCCAAAGCAAAAGTATGTATAGTCCAATTTCCAATTCTACGGTTTAATGTTAACAATAATGCACATTTACCTTAGCATGGCATTTTCTTGCCTAACATGTAGCAGTGGGGAAAGAAATTAGTTGTTACATTTTCTCCATTGTCTTCCTTGTTACATTGTCTTCCTTATCATATTCTGGCCTAGGGTCTATTACATTGCAATTTAGTATATTGCTATTACTTATTAGTTTTTTATATTTATATTACGTGTTGAATGTAATATATTACTATCACTATTACATTGTATGTTATTACTGCTACTATTACATTTTTTCATTGGAACTATTTTTATTAAACATTTTGGAGTATGTACAGAAGTAAAGTAGTTCCCAACAACAACTACTCATATTTAAGCAATTATCTATGATTTGTTTGGGTTTGTTGGTCTCTCTATTACAATTTTATTATCCAATCTGGTATGTGCTAAATGATCTTCAGTGAAAGAATGACCAGCATGTAGGGCCATCTATTGGCTAGTGTGCAAACATGATAGTTGGCTAAGGGACTGTTTTAAAGGACCATTGAATGTTGTGCAAACTGTACATAGCCTCTCAGCCTTCACTGTCTTTATTGGAGCTAACTCAAAAGAAGCCAGCATTAGTCCCAAGTGTAGACTCCTTTAATGTCTGGTATGTGAGGGTGGCTTACATGAAGAATTGATAAACACAAATACACGGGTTGATATTTACACATAGGTTAATACAATTGAATTTTTGTGTGATTTAAATATTCGATTGTAATAGAAAAGTAATAGCTGAAATACTGTTATATTGCTTTCCATTACCATTACATCATGTTTTGTTCCATCTATTACTGTTACTCGAATATTTGTAATAATTACTATTACCCTAGGCCTGGTTACATTGTCCTCCTTGTTACATTGTCTTCCTTGTTGCATTGTCTTCCTTGTTACATTATCTTCCTTGTTGCATTGTCCTCCTTGTTACATTGTCTTCCTTGTTGCATTGTCCTCCTTGTTACATTGTCCTCCTTGTTACATTGTCTTCCTTGTTACATTGTCTTCCTTGTTGCATTGTCTTCCTTTTTACATTGTCTTCCTTGTTGCATTGTCTTCCTTGTTACATTGTCTTCCTTGTTGCATTGTCCTCCTTGTTACATTGTCTTCCTTGTTGCATTGTCTTCCTTGTTACATTGTCTTCCTTGTTCCACCCCAGAGCTACTGGCCGGGGGGACTAATTCAGGGCACATAGCGGTGTGGAAGTATGCGCCAGCACTGGGAGCGGCGGGAAGCAAGCAGGAGCCAGAGGATAGATGGAAGCTACAGCCTCCCTCCGTTGTCGCCGGACCAGTCTCCGACCTTGCTGTGAGTGCACAATCACCTCTGATGAACACACAGTATGACCTCTGTAAACTGTACAGCATTATAGTGATGTTGTATCTGGCATTTTGTACACGTCATCACCTCTGTGTAAAGTAGGTGACATCTTTTCTGTGTAGCACACACAAACCTCTGGATATGTTTAAGGACAATATCAATTTCCAACTCATCATTAATACTGTATATAAATGTATACATGTGTGACCATTTTTGTCTAAATTTAATATACATCATGATGCTATACTGCTGTACTGCTCTTGTCATATGACGTTAGAAATAAAAAAAATTTATTGATTGAATATATTCTCTGTGTGATGTACAAGGCAACCTTATTGTTCTGCATAACATATTGGACAACTTCATAGTAGTGGTCACGTCAATGATACTGCAATACCCAGTTTGGCCTGTGAGTAATGCACATAACAACCTTCTTATGACCAAGATAACCTTATTAAGACAACTGTTGTCTTGTTGCAGTGGGGCTCCAGTCTGAACCTGCTGGCTGTGAACACTGTGGAAGAGGTCTATGTATTGTGTGAACAAATCATGAGTGCTCATTTTGGTCAGCAGGTAGGGATAATCTTTTCTTGTGCATCTCTCCTCACACATGATCTACATCAGTAATGTTTACATATATGCAGAGCACATTATTTATTTATTTATTACATTGCTGTTTTAAGTAATTGTGACTGATGAGTAATCATGATCAAATGCAATACTGTAATTAGTAGTGTAATTGATTATGGTTACTTATCAGTCATGATTACTTAAAGTATGTAATTTATTTAAATGTAATTTATTATGGTTGCAATTACAATCATAAGTAATCATAATTACAACCATGATTACATTAAAGCAGTTTTTATTAATGAGCAGTTTGTTTAAAGATTATTTTACACTTTGTATATAAAGCACCGTGAATTTAGTAACAAGTTTGCCTGACATACTAGCTAAAATATTTCTATTTTTGTTAGGGTGTCTTGCAAAATATTTTCCTGGATGTCTAATTGTAATCAGTGATTACAGTAACGTGAGTTACAGTTACATGGCATTTTAAAATCATGATTCTCATTATTTGAATAATAACTGAGTGATTCATTTCGTAATAATTCAGTATATGTTATTGATGTTACTGGCTAGATTTATCATGGCCTTATGTAATTGGTTGCTGATCTACTCGTAGACCGGTGTGGTACAAACGGGACCCATGCAGTTGTCGGTCAACATGTTTGCCATCGCAAAACACAGCGACCTAAAGGCTGATATACAGATCAAAGGCATTTGTACAACGAGGGTAAGAGTTCGTCTTTGCTTTGTATCATTCCATTACATGACGGCCTTCCAGTCATGTATGACAGCACTAGGTGGAAATTAATTCTCGAATCAATGCTGTTATTTGTTTCTTGAGTTTACATAACTGTGTTTTGATTACACCGTGTTGTAAATGTTCTAGGAGTCCATTGCCATCTGGGACAGTAAGAAGTTGGTGGTGTATGAGATTCCGACCGATGCATCAATGATCAGAGCAGCTGGTAGGACAATATCCCATTACATTCATACGTAATGACATTTATTTCATTTGTATCGTGGTCATGTAATAAGGGTTCATTGTGGTCATGTGATAAGGTTGTGATATGATTGTGTGATAAGGATGTGATGTGATAAGGTCGTGTGGTCAAGGTGTGAACTGGTCAAGTGATTACATCATCACCTCCAGGGGTTCTGACTGTATCAGTACCCCTGGCTGATTGACCTGTTGAAACGTATAACTAATAGTTGCTGAGTTAACCAGTAGTGGACCTGTCATCAATGGTCGTATGGGTACTGATGAGTATTTCGTGGTCGTATGGGTACTGATGAGTATTTCGTGGGAACGCTCTTTGAGTTTGGGCAGAGTTGCATCTAGAGCCCAGAAACACATCAAACAAGACAGGAAGTGAGACAAAGTACAAATCATTAAGCATGCATTCACCCGTGGCACGGGATGAACTGACAAATCCACGTTTCAACAGATCAATCTGCCAGGGGTAGTGTAGTACTACTGCCACCCTGGCTAGTCAGGATGTGTGATCAGTGTGTATTGTGGGCGTATGATAATCAAGGTGTAGATTGATCATATAATCAAGGTGTGTTATGGTCGTGTAATCAAGGTGTGAATTGATCATGTGATCATGGTGTGTTGTGGTCATGTGATCAAGGTGTGAATTGATCATGTGGTCAGAGTGTGTTGTATGATCAAGATGTGTTGTGGTCATATGATCAAGGTGTGTTGTGGTCATGTCATCGAGGTGTGGACTTATCACATAATCAGAGTGTATTGTGTTTGCCCAGGTACATTCAGCAGTAATTCACAGCTGGTGTGCCTCTATGAACAGAATGTTTACACACTGGAGCCTGGCAAGATCCAAGTGCGCAACTTCCAGGTATGGTTTATCATCACATTATATGGCACTCACCATAGGCCATGTACTTACCGCCAAGGTGATGAGGATACTCAAACACGTGTTTGATGGAGCTGCTGTCTTGTGCCATTATTCTCCAAACACCCTTTGCCAGGGATAATGCTGGTGTGCTTTTACATTACAAATACTGTTTTTGTTATAAAATCCTTCAGAAAATAGCAAAGCATGTTGAGTTGATATTATGACCCTAAGACTTTGTGAACTCACACTGTTTTTGAGCACTCTTTGTCATAAAAATAACATGATAATAAAAATATATATAACTTGCCATGGTTCTAAGATTACCATGTCCAAAAAGACATGTCCTTGGCTAATATACAACTAAAATACACATTACCTAGTTTAAAATTAAAGAATTATTGTATATGTCAAAATCAATGTGAAGCAAAACCACAAAGGAAACAGGTTGGTATCTGCCGTCTTAAACAGAAATGTTATCAGTAGTTCTCTGGAGATGGTAGTTGAATGTCTCGGTCATTCCACAGATGAAAGAGCAGGCAGTAAACTGAAATACTTAAAGCACAAACTGTTAGTCATGAAGGTGTGCATCGAACATTGCTTTGTCAGGCAGTAAGATTGCTGATCATAGAATGCTCAGGATGTTGATATCATGATCTTAATATGATACCCGACTGTTTGTAGTTGGTGGCTGATTAGTGTTTTATATGTTGTGCTGTGACAGGGAACGGTAAAGCAACTGCTCAACTTCAGCGAGATGGAGGGAGAGCCAGTGTGTATGGACGTCTGCAGTAACTTCCTCATGGTCGGCACAAGCAACGGCTACGTCAAGATGTTTGACCTTTCGCGACGGTCAGTGAGAATTCCTGCATATGTTACTAATATTCTAGAGCTTTCGTTAATGGTCCCTCGCATTGTATGGTCTCATGCTCCCAAATATGATCAACCGTGACAAATCTATGGTTCCCTCCCCAAAATCTATAGTCCCAACTGCAGACTGTATATTGCCTTAACAAAATTCACTGATTCTACTGATCTTCTACTGTTCTGATGTTAAACGTTCAATGCACTTTATTAGCAACTGCTACATTACTGATGACATGTATATATAAGGTATTTGTATGATGATTTACAGGATTTCTTCTGCCTGTCAGAAACAATCTGCAAAACTACAGACTTCCTATGCATCACATTATAATTATCAATAAAGCGTAGATTGTTGAGAAAAAACATCTGATCATATTTATGGCTTTTAATTTTTTTATACAAATTAGGAAGTTTGGTTAAACACATGCAGCTTTTGGAGTTATCAATATTTCGTCTGTGCATGTTACACCGGCGTGCCTGTGTGGTCTGGAGACAGTGGCGTTGACAGAATAACAACAACAGAAGCTGCAAGTTTGTGAGAATAACTGGGTTCGACGAATAACAAGAACAAAGAGGGTGGACAAAAGAAGGATGAAAAACCTGAGGAAAGAGGTTGGGATGCAATGCAGCCTAACAGGAAGATTGGTGAGAAGCAGGATGAGATGGGCAGGCCACTTGGCAAGGATGGATGCAGGCAAACTAGCAAAGAGAGCAGAGGTAGAAAAACATTAAGGACGCAGGAAAAGGGGAAGGTCACAGCTGTGATGGGAGGACTGTGTGAGGAGGGATATGAAAAGATCGGGGGAGGATGAAAGATGGAGAGAGGGAGCGGCCGATAGAAAACTATGGAAAGAAAAAACAGAAAGAGTGGCTCGACAACACTTTACCTGACCCTCGCCCCTGTACAGCAGGGAACAAGGAGGAAGAGACTGTACCTAACCCTCACCCCTGTACAGCAGGGAACAAGGAGAAAGAGACTGTACCTGACCCTCGCCCCTGTACAGCAGGGAACAAGGAGGAAGAGACTGTACCTGACCCTCACCCCTGTACAGCAGGGAAAAAGGAGGAAGAGACTGTACCTGACCCTCACCCCTGTACAGCAGGGAACAAGGAGGAAGAGCACAGCACATATAAGAAAATAAATTCTTCACAAATACATCTTATACAATCTGTAAATGTAATATTTTTAATAACACTAATGTTGATAACTATATTATCACTTTGCTAGCACAAATGTAACAATAATTTTATATTACGAAACAAAGAAGATACAAGGCAGATGGCTACAACATGGGAAGATGGATTTGTCATCCATACTACTTTCCTATGTTTGTCACCATGTTGACCAGTGCTGCCACCACCACCTGCAGATGGGGGCAGTGTTGGTTGGTCAGTGTTACATAATTCAGACCAAACTGTGTCAGACAGAACGTGTCATTTGTTGTGTTTATTGTGACAACTGGGCAGTTTTTTCACTATGTTGAACTCTACTCTGGTCGTTGCAACTAAAACAATGACTTCATGTCTCTTGCAGTGAAGCGAAGATGTGTAGCCATCCTAAATGTATGTCAGACATCATGGATAACTTCGGCAGTATCGTGTCGACAAAGTGCAACTGCACTGGAAGCAAAGTCAGCATCATCGGCAAATATGTACGTCTGTCAACTGTTGTCACCATGTTCAATAAATACCCACATATAAATCCAAAGACTTAATTAGGTAATCAGTGTGAATGTCATATATGTTTATTGATAATCTAACTTTGCATGACTTCTATAGAAATATATCTAGTCTTATTTTGAAGCTGAAGAAACTGCAAAACGTGGATGATAAATATTCTTTGCAAATGTTAGACTTAATCATACCCAAAAATTTTTTACAGGCTGATGGGAATATGAATCCAAAGATCTACATATGGGACATTGATACGGACACGGTGCAGTTCTTCAACTTTGAGACAGGCCGTAGTGAACAGGATGAATACATTCCCAACACGGGGGATTCAGACAGCGACACTACAGCCGCTGAGAGGTGGGAGCAAGAAGGAACAGTAGGATAATGGGTAATGGGGTGTATATGAAAGTCTAGGACATATGAAAGTCTAGGACATATGAAAGTCTAGGACATTTAAGGTGGGATAAGATGACCGTGCTGAGTAGCCTCTGAATGGAAGATTATACAGTAAAATCCTGTATGCAACCGTGGTTGTGTACTCTCATTTATGCAATCAACAACGCAAGCCAGATGTAAAGATATGAAAAGGCCAAATGAATGACGTTTATTAAGAGTATGCCTAATGGCATACTATTCCGATTAAGAGCATGAAATGTGGACACTGTAACATATGCCAAGCCTGTGGCTGAGCCTCATACAAAGCCGCCTGGACACAATGCTCCCACAGCCCACATTTCGACATAGCAATACAGTACATGTAGTAATATTCCTACAACACAAGACAATTCATGGCATCATCACCAGCACATTAAAACATTAACCCAACACCGACAATACTCGACACAATGCCTATTTGCATACACTGCAGCACCGGACTACACTACTTGCTAAAATTCCTACTCTATATACTTTAGTAACCTAAAAGGTGGGGCCATAACGCCACCGTTCACTTCAGTTCCACCGTCAATGTACAATATGTTGCTAAGCACAGCACTACTAAACACATTAGTGTAATCTTAAGCAGGAGAAGGTGGGGAGGAGGATGGGTAAAAAAAAATTTAAAAACCGAGAAAGCAGGTCCACTCCGCATGCATCGAACATTCGGAGTGAAGCTGCTTAATTTCAAACTGCGTCATTCGAATGACCGCTGCGCTATGATTGATTTAGCGGTGTCGCGGGAGCGCTTAGTCAGAAATCCAGGTTTCTTTGTCTACCCCTCAATTAGCATGATTAACCTATTGACCCTTCCGTGCTTTGCTCACGTTGTTGCTAGCATAAATAGGAAATTGTTGAGGTAAATGGATAATGAAGACATTAAAGAGTGGAGAATTAGTATAAGCCAACAAACATCTTGACTATAATGTTACTAAAATGTTATTCTAGGTAGATGTTCTGTTTATCAATTGATACATAGTCCCATTGCGATACAGCGTATGTCTGGTACATGAAGCACAAAGATAACTGTAAAATTTCTCAAATATCAAGATTCACCTATTTGTTATTTGCTGTTATTTCTAACCGTTTGACAGAGTTAGACTTAGTTATCCCCAAGGTTATTACAAGACGTAAAGTTTACTGGTTTCTTGTTTCAATAGACGTTTATATCATTTTAAAAACATCTTCATAATGGGACCACACCAAGATATTTCAGATATTACCTTCTGTTTGATAATAAACTGTGGCATGTCAGGGGTAAGAACCAGGCCGCTAAGGACATAGCAGGCAGGTTCCCTACATCGCACAACTGGGACGCGGAAGAGGTGAAGTTACTGGTGTGTGAGACGAAATTGAAGCTACTGACAGAGCCAGAGCGGGCCACCAAGAGCCAGAATTGGAACTACAGTATCACAAAGCCCGTCATTGAAGAAGTCGTAAGTAGAAGTCTCAGTTCTAATTCTAATTGTGGTACGACATAAGAAGCCAATTTTGGCTATAGTCAACGTCAGGATGAGTGTGCATGGAGTCTACTGGCTATATAAGCCACAGGAGAGGTGGCTGAATTCGTTTATTGTTCCAGCTCGCACTTGAGGCTCACTGAATGTGTTCCATTGAACTATTGTCTTTACAAAATAGGAATGTCTGAATTGGTCTGTGGTGGGCTTGCACAGTTCCTGCCAACTACCACTCAACTTGTGCTGATTCATTTCTGGTAGTTTACAAAGTGTTGGAAAATATTCTAAAATTATTTTACCCATCTTATCTAGCTAGGAACATTTCGCATGTAAAATTTGCCATTTTCCCTATGACTGTCGTCTTACTAGGACATGCCTTTGTTGACAGATCGAGGAGATGGTTGTGTGCCTGTTTGTGACCCCAGAGAGCGGGGTTCTCATCCAAGACAACTTCCCCGTTAATCCGTGTCACAGCGCCCTACTTGCCGTTCAAGTGCCGTACTTCTTCTTTGCCAAACGAGTCAGTCCACTTGCATTTGCCTTTGTTGAAAGTTAAATCCTTTCAAAGTCAGATGATGCTTTATCCTGGCTTCCTTAGCCCAAGTGGATGAGCATTGATATTCCCCTAGATACGCCACCAGTAGATCACAAGTTAACTATCCCAACACGAGCCAGGTACTTATTTATACAGATGAATAAACTGAAACAATGTTGAGTGAACTAAATTCTGCAGGCTTCCGATGGCAGCAATATGGATTTAAAACGCAGCCCTGTTTATTGGGAGTCCTGACATTGATCTAGTACATACTCCACTCATGCATCCGACTTGACTGTATGTTCATGTCTTCCAATGATCTGAATAATATCTTTGATTAAACAACAACTTATTGATATTATGCATTTTACCCATATCATTTCTTAAATCTCTTAGCTATATGTTTTATGTAACTTATTTAAAGAATAATCTTTACAGTATACTCTAATTTGTTATTATTTAATATTTACCGGTACTGTATCCATTTGTATATTTTTGTCTTTAACCCTTAAAATATTTTATGAGGTTTATGTGACAAAAAGTGTTTATTATTATAACATTTTCACCGTTTTAGGCTGACATGATGAAGCAGGACAGTGTGATGAGCTACCAATCGTCCAATATCTCATCATCACCATCGTTACTAGCACCTGACATAGACCCGCATGCGATGGTGTCGCGGCGACTGATGCGCGACTTTGTTGGCCTTGAGAATGCAGACAAGCTTGTCCGAGAAGCGATGATGAACTTCAGCTACTACCTGACTATCGGGAACATGGACGAAGCCTTCAAGGCCATCAAACTCATCAAGAGGTATGGACGGAACATCATGGTTGGCGAATCGGTGCTTTGGAACAGTACATGACGATTGTGTAATGATCTTTACAGTAGTTTTGTATGTGCCAAACTGTAGAATGGTTCAGCTACAATTTCTTCTATGTTTGTACAATGAACAGTGACCAGTTGGTTTATAAGATAGAATCATTGTGTGTTATGTAGGATAAAGTATATCTAACATCTTGCCTGCCCAACTGTGTTTTAAGAACACATTTGGTGGTCAGCATGTTAGAGTAGATATTGTTTTTACTTTATAACCTGATTTTATGATAAAACAGTCAGACCTTGTACCTTTAAAAGGTCACTCATCAATTTTGAATTTTTGCTTATCTAGTTTCTGACTAATATTTCGCGAATAATTTGACTCGTCTAACATCCATTATGACATGCTACCTCATTTCTACGAATTTATTATTTAGTTTTGCAAAATATCAGACAAACTATTAAATAATTTTTTTACTCGATGCAGGCAACATTCGATGAATAAAATGACAAAAATGGTCTGAGACTATGTATTCTATGACATAAGGCATTTACGCTATAGCAATTACCCGATCTAAGTATGCACTATACAGATTGTGTATATTACCTAAACTATTCACACACTACAGACTTGGACATCAACAAACCTAATTCATGATGAATTGAAGGAGTTTTAATTCATGATGAATTGAAGGAGTTTTAAAACTCCATCCTCAACTGATTTAGTCTATTGCGAATCCAGTTCATTGATGTCCAAATATGTAGTGTGTGAATAGTTTCACTAACATTCACAGTCAGTTTAATAAAAACGTGCATATTTTTTTAATCATCAAAAGTATTGATTTTAGTTATTAGATCTGGTGCAGCTCAAAATAGTGGATATCCAAAATGGTCAACACTGTATGGGTCAATACCAAGTTTTAAGCATTTCCATTTTCACTTCAATTAATGTTTGACCAAATATTAAGTAATTTAATTGTTTGTATTTTGATTTCACACAAAAAACTACACACAAAAGTTGCACGAAGTTAGCACGTTGCAGTGGATAGTATGTAGGTTTGATATTTCACAAAACGATTTTGAAATGAGGCTAGCAAAAAATCGAATTGAGGAGGGTCTTTTGACTGACCCGTTTCGTCTGCAGCGAGTCTGTGTGGGAGAACATGGCGAAGATGTGTGTGAAAACACGTCGGTTAGACGTGGCCGCCGTCTGCCTGGGGAACATGAAGCACGCGCGAGGATCGAAGGCCCTACGTGAGGCCCTCAAAGAACCAGAGCTGGACGCAAGAGTTGGGGTGCTCGCCATGCAGCTAGGGCTCAATGTAAGTGATATGAGGAGTAGATATCCTTCTGCTTTGTGGAACGTTCCTTGAGACAGTAAAGTTTACACAGCAGGAATTGGAGGCTCATTTATTGCTGGAAATTATCAAATGTTTCATTGGTAAACATTTTTTTAGTGTAGCTAGTTACATTGCATGTAAATTCACACATTTGATTTTTTTATACTTGATGTGATTTTTCTTTTATCTATATACATACCAGGTATATGCATTTTGGTCTTGTTTGTCTCAGTGGTTTAGTTGCAAGATACATTTCAGTTTTAATAGATTAATAAAGTAACTTTCGTTTTAGCCATTAGTTTGAATTCAATTGGGTTTTTCCTGTTCAGAAATAAATTAGAAGGCACATAGTGGAGAGCCTATTAATTGTCTGCCAACCTGCTATAGTTTCCTGGGTCCCTTTTACAGTTCTGTTGTTATTTCACACAGGATGACGCTGAGAGATTGTTCAAGAACTGTAAGCGGTATGACCTTCTCAACGACTACTATCAGTGCCAGGGAGAATGGGGCAAGGTATGTGTCTAATTTGTTTGATACCATGGTCACTGTTGCCTGACCAGTTTGTGGTCACTGATAAGTTGGAAGCAGTAACACATTGGTCAGAGTGGCGTACTCTCAATCGAAAGGACAAATGTTTAAAGCCACTTACTGTCATTTCAAAGCTTGAGCAGTTCCGTTTACATTGCCTCAAATCAATCAGCTGTAGAAATGAAGACCTGGCTATAGACAGTGGTCGTGGTGGATATGTGTGGACGAATAGTTTTGTGTGGCACAATTTAGTATGCCTGAAAGCTTCCCAGAGAAGTTGAGTTGGTATTGTTCTGAAAGTACCTGATTGTTTGATATTAAACTATGCAGCGACTAAGACAAACACGAAGCCGATAATTTAGTTCTGTGTGTTTCAAACGAAAAGATTTCAAAGCGTCATTTAAAAATTAAAGTGAGAACAGGTCTATAGAACAGTTGCCATTAATTATACCATGATGCTGATTGAAGTTACAAATTAAAATGCTGTACCAAATGATGTGTGCGTGTTAAGACTTATACATGATATAGAGTAGTTGGATTAAGATTTATGCATTCCTTACAAGTACTGTTCCTCGTAGGCTCTCGAGACGGCTGAAATGTATGACCGGGTACATCTGCGGACAACTTACCACAACTACGCCAAGTACCTGGAGAGTAATGGAGACTTGACCAGTGCAATACTCAAGTGAGTCTACACTGCGGAAATACAACCTCACCACTGCTGCTGCTGTCGCTACTGTTGCTACAGCTACTATCACTACTGCTGCTACAGCTACTATCACTACTGCTGCTACAGCTACTATCACTACTGCTGCTACAGCTACTATCACTACTGCTGCTACAGCTACTATCACTACTGCTGCTACAGCTACTATCACTACTGCTGCTACAGCTACTATCACCATTATTGTGACTGCTGCTACTGATACTATCACTACTATTTCTGCTCTTACTACCATATCTGCTGCTGCAGCTACTATTTTTACTATGACTACTACAATGATGACAACGACGACCAACACCACCACCTTCACCACCACCACCACCTTCTTCCAGATGGATGTGTTTTCATGCAGTAACAGCTGAACTGTAGGTAGTGTAAGTGGTAGGGACTACTTTGATGGTGCTTTGAGGTTGTATGTTTGTTTCAGCTATGAGAAGTCAGACACTCACAGGTTTGAGGTGCCCCGGATGTTGGTCGATGACCCGGCAGCCCTTGAGGGATACATCATGAAGACTAAGGACAAGTGAGTGCGATGTCCATCATGTTACTCACTCACCAACTGCTCACCCAGTCACTTGTACCCACTCAGTCATACACTAACCCACACATGCCCACTCACTCATGCACTAACACACATGCCCACTCACTCATACACTAACCCACACATGCCCACTCATTCATACACTAACCTACACATTCCCATTCACTCATACACTAACCCACACATGCCCACTCACTCATACACTAACACACAGTCACACACATGCCCACTCACTCATATGCTAACACATATGCCCACTTACACTATAACACTCATGCCTAGTCACTCATATAGTAACACACATCCCCACTCACTCATACACTAACACACACATGCCCACTCACTCATGCACTCACTAACTCACACATGCATGCACACTCACTCATACGCTAACAAACACACGCACACTCTGATTAGTAATTGAACAATGCATACTGCTGCCACCTTTTTATGGTTATTTTAATTTGTTATATGTGTCCCTCTCATATCCCAGAATGGGTTGCTAGAGAAATACACAAAAGGCTGTCAGGTCTTCTAACTTGTTCTCTTCGTACCCTAGTTGGTGCATAAGGCCACTTAGTAACTACCGCCATTTCGTACGGTCTCTGTTATCTGTACTGACAGAGCGTTGAAGAAGTGGTGGGCTCAGTTCATGGAGAGCACTGCAGAGATGGAGACGGCCCTCCAGTTCTACCAGGCCGCCCAGGACATCCTGTCTCTAGTCCGCGTCTACTGCTACTGCAATAACATGGAGAAGGTACAGTTTTTGTTTACTTTATCTGCTTACAATGTCAAATTCACTATGGCTGTTGACTTTCACTTTAAGCTTTTCAGATTTCTGCATACATCTGCACACATCTGTAAATGTTTTATCTATTTTCGATTGTTCTGTCTGTTTGTAATTACAATTTATTTGTGATAATAATGATATCATAAAATAGTGATTTTGATTAGTACATATATATATATTGAATGATCGAAAATTATATGTTGAGGTATTAACAACAATTAAATAGACAAGTAAACTTTAATGTGGTCATTTGCTTTGGTTTGCCATATTTTATGCCAAAAATCTGACATGTAAAGCATTCACTGTTCATTTGCTGAAGAGCCAACTGACATTATTTGTCACCAGGCGGCAGAGATCTGCAATGAGACAGGAGATCGTGCTGCATGCTACCACCTGGCGAGGCAGTACGAAGGTGCCGATCAGATTCGGGAAGCTGTCCACTTCTTCACACGTGCCGGAGCCTACGGCAGTGCCATCCGACTGTGCAAAGTGAGCACTTCACAAATACTCTTAATTGATGTGAATGATTGTAACATCACTATCTAAATTGTGACCAATGAACGTGCACCTTTGTCTTGGTTGCTATATCCTGCGATACTGACCTCCGTCAAGCTTCGCCTTAGCAACCATGTTTACAGTTGAGAAACTGATGGAGTTTGAAAATGGTGAAGATACGTGCATTTCTGCCATTCCCGAAACCGTTCAGCAATAGACAGAAATGTCTTAACTGGATACAGTTATGTGGCCACCCCATGCCATGATCAGCTCAACATGTCAACTTATGTACTGGGGCGGAATATATTTGCCAGAATTTTTCAATTGACTTTTGATCACATTTGTGGCCATGTTTGTTGAAAGCTTGATCAAACGAGCTGAGGTTGCTACCCAAAAAGTCACGTGATGGATTCATCAATTATGTAACTGTTAAAGTTGTTTTATGACTAACTGATTACATTGAATAAGTGCGTGATTTGTTGACTGGTTGAATGACTCTGTTAATGAGTGACTGTCTCCGTCAGTGACTGATTATGTGAGTGAGTGACTGATTTTGTTACGTTAATGATCACCTGACTCAGTGAGTGACTGACTCGGAGCAAACTCGGACCTGGTTGAGAGCGTGTGATCGAGCTGCAAAGATGCTGTCACTTTTCAGGACAATGGTATGGAAGATCAACTCATCAACCTGGCTTTCCTGAGTCGTCCTGAGGACATGGTTGAAGCGGCGAGGTACTACGAGTTCAAGCCCGGGTCACAGGACAAGGCCGTCACACTCTACCACAAGGTCAGTTGACCACTGACAATGGACGTCATTCTATGAAGTTGTTGAATGACACAGTTGTTATTATACACTTGTAACACACCACATGTCCCGGTTAAAAACCTGCACAAAGGCGCTAAGATAATACTAAGTTAATTTAAAATAAGTTGACAAGTTAAAATAAAAATGTGTTTACAAGACAAGTATATATAAGTTAAATAAATAAGTTAACAAACAGCTAAATCAAGTTGATGCATTTGATAAACATATCAGTTAAGCAGTTAAGTTAAATAAAAACAGGTTAATTAAATAATAAGTTAAATAAATAAAACGTCCCAGTCATTAAAATGTCACTTCTGCTAGCCACAGAGTGTTCCAAAAGTTAGACTTTATTACTTTCTTTGTTTTTCTGAATGAAATTGGACTTCGCACATCACTATTCTCATTTCTGGTGCAACATTATCATTGTAAATTGTTAGTTGAATGTAAATGTTGATAGGTTGTTAATTTTATTTTCTGGAAAGATGTTTTAAAGAAACGTTGTGTAGGAGAAAAACAGCACGATATAGTTGAGTGTCCATAAATCCATGAAGAAAGTCACTGAAATGATTAACAGTTAAACATACATGTTATGTCTTATCTCATTACTTTGCAGAGGTAGGCCATAGATATACTAATCTGTAGTGCTCTCAATAATAATAGTTATTATTATTATTATAACTAACATTTACATAGCACTGTAAATGAGGGTCAACCCCTTCATATGCACATATAGTAAAAAAACATGGTAGATACATAAATTAAGTAGTAATACTAAAGTAGATATAAAATTAATTAAATAATATACAATAGATATTCAAAGTTACCATTATTTGCAATAAACATCCATCATTCTTCTCCACGTGCCACTTGGAGCTTGTTGCTCTGAATGGCAAATCTTGTGAAGTATTATTATTAGGTGGTTCCCGTTTGTTGATATACGAGGCAGTGAGCAGGACATGTGGACGACAGCTGTGGCTGATCCCCTAAATGGGATCTACAGCAGTGTATGGCATGGAAGTATTTTATGTTTCCCCACACCAATACCAAAGATTCTACCTTGTAAAATATGTCGTCAGACCTGAACATGATTTGTCTTTTACATCCTCCTCCTGTCATTGTAGGCTGGTCACTTCTCGAAGGCCCTGGACCTGGCGTTTGAGACAAAGCAGTTCGCTGCCCTTCAGATGGTGTCTGAGGACCTCGACGATAAGACGGACCCAGAGCTATTGAGGAAGTGTGCAGACTTCTTTATTGACAACGGTCAGTTTGACCGGGCTGTTGACCTGCTCGCTGTAGGCAAGAAGGTAATGAAGATCGCACATTACCTCGTGTTTGTTTGATCAATTAGTAAGTTTAGGGTTAGGTTTGGAGAAAAATAAAGTTGTGTCACTCAAAAGGGTGGATATTATGGATGCCGTAGTGCAGGGGTTACCAAACTCGTGGCTGGGGACCCCTGGGTGGTCACCAAGTAGTACCAGGGGGTCATCAGTGAATATGCAAAAGTATTTTAGAATAGCACAGCGCGAAGGTGGACATTTTGGCAGCCTTGAGCTGAGAAAGTTTCGGAACCCTTGCTGTAGAATAGGTTTTAAGTTTTTTATGAATTTAGAATTTAGCTACTTAAGGTACGGTCCCTTGTTGGTTTTCTTAATACATAATTACACTTACATGGTCATTATAAATGGGCAACAACAAAACGCCAAAATTTTTTCGTGGAATCTCGGGTATATGACCTTTCTAGGGCTGAAGAAATTTAATTACCAAGCATCACTACGTCTAACCTCTAAAGGGTTGTGGTTCCGCTGCCACGATCAGTTGTTTCAACTTTTTTTAGTCTCAAGGAATAAAATAAACCCATCTTGAGCCCACTCTGTTGCAGTACTATGAGGCCCTGAAGATCTGCATGGAGCAGCACGTGTTGGTGACAGAGGATCTGGTGGAGAAACTGACTCCGTCCAAGGAGATGGCTGAGAGCGACCCAGAAGAACGCATCAAGATCCTTGATGGCATCGCCGAAGTGTGTATGCAACAGGGGCAGTATCACCTCGCCACAAAGAAGTACACGCAGGCAGGCAACAAGGTCAAGGTAAGCAACAACGCCCTTATATGGCGCATTTTAACCTTAGGCCGGGAACAAGGTCAAGGTGAACAACAATGCCCTTATAGGGCACATTTTACTTGTAGGTCAGCAACAAGGTCAAGGTGAGGACAGTTATATGGCATGTTTTATATGTAGGCCAACATCAAGGTCAAGGTGAGGAACAATTACCTTATATGGCACATTTTATATGTAGGCCAGCAACAAGGTCAAATTGATTAACAATGCCCTTGCATGATCTATTTTATTTGCCTCATTAATCATATAAGACCTCTGGTCTGTTGCGCTTCTAATTTTGGGTGTCTGAGGATTTAAGCGCTATATAAGTTTATTATTATTCATTTTACCATGATTTAAAAAAATATATTGCTTGTATGTTATAAACAAATTTGTCTGTATTATTAGTTACAAAAGCGTTATTTGAATGGTGTCTGTCTTCAGGCAATGAAGGCCCTACTAAAGTCTGGGGACACGGACAAGATCATCTTCTTTGCGGGCGTGTCTCGTCAGAAGGAGATCTACGTGATGGCTGCCAACTATCTGCAGTCTCTGGACTGGCGCAAAGACCCGGACATCATGAAGAACATCATCAGTTTCTACACCAAGGGACGTGCTCTCGACTCTCTCTCCAGCTTCTACGACGCCTGTGCTCAGGTTTGATCATTTCAGTTATATCATGTATGTAGTCTAATTATTAAATGTTTAATGTAATTGAATTTTAATGTAATTGCATTTTTAATGTAACTTAATTGTAATGTAATTTAATTATTTTGTTTTAGTGTAGAGCGCCTTGAGTAGTTGTTAACTGTATGTGGTGTTATATAAGTGTAATATTTATTTATTTTATTTATTAGTTTGAACAGCCTCGTTGAACAGGAGGGCTCACATGGGACTTTATTTGTTCCGTGTCTGATATGAAGATTTGGTCTTTTTAGTCAAACAGTAAAGATGTTACATGGCAATTAACCCTCAATCCATTTTCTTGCATTTTATGTCAGGCAAATACTTAGGCAGATCTGGAGTCCCTGCAATTCTGTTGCACTTATCCCTATATTGGTGTAATAACTTTGGGTCCTTGCTGATTACAATATAGACATAAGCATAGAAAAGATGTGTAATGTAAAATGCTTAATAAAAACATTCCAGCCCATCCTCATGCAAATCTAGGAGAACTGTGAGAAGATGGCTTTTGGTCATATCCCTTAAAGATGACGAGTTTCATATTTCTAGCCTATTTTTAATGATATCAGGAAAAAATAGAATGTTAAGATTGACATTATATTGTGATGATCGCCTGGGTACAGGTGGAGGTGGATGAGTATCAGAACTACGACAAGGCACTGGGGGCTCTCAGTGAGGCATACAAGTGTCTGGCCAAGGCGAAGATGAGCAACCAGTCCCTGCAAGAGGAGAAACTGGCAGACCTCAAGCACAGGATCACGCTCGTCAAGAAGTTCGTGCAGGCTCGCAGGTCAGTTAGTCTTGCCTTCCTTCACTTAAGTGCATAGGCCATATTGACCTCTCCCTGTCCTCCGTGAAGGTGCATCCCTCCTCCCTTTCTGTTTATGACATGCCTCTCTGCTGTCAACAGCGGGAGCTAAGTATCATTAGTGATCTGGTCACTCCACCTCTTCAGTGGTCTTCCTCTCTTCCACAGTCCTTTGAAGTCTTGTTTGTATGCTTGCCTAACGATGTTATCTCTTTGTTTGTGGCAAACGTGCCCAAACCTTCTCCATCTTCTGTGTCTGATAACATCTGTGAAAGATTCAGGGGTAATGGTGTCTTCTTTGATCTTGATATTTTGTCTGCCCCTGTAATACCTCAGATAGTTGTCCGCAGGCAATAGATTGCTATTGGAAGTTAGCACGGTTCAGTAACATTGTGTACATATGCTGATCAATTAATACGGTTCCTCTGCTCTGTAAAAAACCCACGCCTATTTTCCTTTGGTTTTAAACCACCCACTTAGTGCTGAAACCCCCCTACGTTTTTACCTATTGGCCGATGTTGAGTGAAACCCCCCAAACCTGTTCTTTCGAATGATTGTGGCTGATACAACTGCAACTTAATCAGCCATTGTCTGTCCTGCACTTGAACGAATCAAAAACTGTCTTCAACAAGATGCTGAATTTTTTTCTCAATTTCTAACTAAAACAAAATACGACTGCCAACTGGTTCTTTATTTCACCAAATGTTGTATGTTTTACTTGCGTAGAACGTACGAGGAAGATGCAGAAGAAGCCATCAAGACGTGCCAGGTCTTGCTGCAGGAACCTCACATAGATACCTCTGTGCGCGTTGGAGACATCTACGGCCTCATGGTGGAGCACTTCGCCAGGAAGGCGAAGTGGAGAGTTGTGAGTCCCGCATCTTTCTATTTTACCTCGTCGTCTTCGTCCTTGTAAGTGCATAATCCCACTCTGGGGCATTGTTGCACTGACTGCACATCCGTGCTAAAATGTGGTGCTGGTGTAATTGGACTAAAATTTGTGCAAAGTGCCTACACTTCCAAAGTGGCCAGCTTCCCTTGAAGGTGGCTAGAGTTGGGAATGTGACTGCGCACTCAGGCAACTGGCTTCATAGTCAGATACCAGATGGGAAGGACTGCACGTACAGTTCTTGTTATACACGTCTGTCTTGTAGTAGGGGACGAGGCAGCGCATGTTTGACCTGATCAACAGTACTGTACACATTCATGTACACCAGCTAATGTGTATTGTGTACACACTGGTAGTATTTTATCTAATGTACACATTTATGTACATCAACTGGTGTGTGCATTTATGTACATTAGCTAATATGTACACAGACAGTATAACACATACTGTACACATTCATGCACATCAGCTAATATTTACACACTCGCAGTATATTATATGTTGTACACATTTATTTACATAAGCTAATGTGTGTACTGTGACAATGTATCACCCAATATACACATTTTCCTTCTGAACATGTATGTTCTCTTAAGCTGGCCTGTACAGTGAGAGATAGTATCTCGCTGTATAAATGTGTGCACTTCCATTGTATGTTGTGACACATGTAATGTACATATTAGTGTACATATAACTGATGTGTACACAGTTGTCTTTCATATTGTTCACAACTGCACTGATATGACAACTGCACTCTGTAATGTAACCATTCCACTGTATGATGCGACCACTGAAATATATGACATGACCACTCCACTGTATGACATGATCACTGCACTGTTTGATGTGACCATTGCGCTGTATAACATGACCACTTCACTGTATGATGCGACCAGTCCACTGTTTGATGTGACCATGACCACCGCCCTGTTTGATGCGACCACTGCTTATTGCAGGCATACGAGTGCATGGAAGAGATGCACTTGCACCTGCCCAAAGCGAACATGGCATACTACATCAACATCAAAACGATCGAGGCGATTCACCAGGAACTCAACATCCCGTTGAAGGAGTCGGCGGCGGCCATGAACGGGTTCGGAGGTGGGCAGGAAGAGGATGAGGAGGAGGGGGAGGAGGTGGTAGAGGAAGACGTTGTGGATGAAATATATGACTGATGATGCCATCTTTGAGAGATGGCCACCGTGTCAGACATTGTGTATATTTGTTAAAGGTATAGAATGTCTAATCTTTTTATCATCGTAAAATCAACCCATATATTATGAACTGTATTTATTCCAACATTGTGACTGCCCAAATATGTCTTAATGAGCGACAATTTTTTCAAACAACTTTGATGTTATCTGTTTAGTTTGAATGGTTCGACATGAATGTTCTGTTTATAATGCGTGCTGAACTGCAAGGACAATATTCATAAAAAAATAACGGTGAAATAAAAAAATCACTAAAATATGTTATAATAGATCTAGTTTATATTATATAACATGGTTTTATGATAAAAGCATCAGACTCTGTATCTTTAGGCACTGTAGGTGTGGAACTTATGTCAGATGTGAGAAGGCATTGGTTAGACACATGAGAACATCGTGTAATGTTTGAATGTAGCTCTGCCTGTGTGAAGTTCTGGTGACGACCCAGTGAATCTTATAACATGAATGGTACCGACCAAGATTATTTTGTTATATTCTTAAATTGCTGTCTTTAAAATTTGCATGAGGTTCGTTGTGGATATGTGGTTATCAATTCGCTATTTGTTAGAGCAATCATAATTGGCTGAAGTCGGAGAAGCATTCTGTCAAATAATGCATAATAATACAATACATAAATAATGCATAAACACAACAGATTATTAAGGAAGTCTCGTTAGTTTTGATCCTGCACACAGATGCTCATAGTCACTGGTATCGAGTCTGGAAAGCGCATTTAGGGTCTACCTCATCTTGCTTCGTACTCTAACATTCCATGCACAGTTTATGTTGTTCGGAATTATTCTGGGCCAAGCCGATGGGCAATGTTTGATGTTCGTCAACACAATGTTAGAAAATGAAACCAACTGTTCAATTGTATAGTGTAAGAACTACAATTTCTGCATCAAAGGCAGTTGTTTAGGATCCATGATTGTCACATATGGTAATAAGGTTCACGGGCCATACACCATCCAGACCAAACTGTGTCCAGCCATCATCACATATAAGAAGAAAAAGTAACATATCAACAGTAATATTCTCAAGTATAAGATGTCATAACAGACATAAATCTATTATATTTTCACTTTTATAGCTTGCCTAAAATGATCTTTTTCATCCAAAAATATCACATTGAGGTCGTAATGGATCCATTAGAAGTGTTGCATCTATATCTTGAATACTTGTTTGGTAATATTACCTCATTGTACATCTTATTCATGGTCGCACTTTTGACGAAACTCCACATTTTGTGATCTTTCCAAATGCAGCCCAGATTTTGATCTGCATGTGGCTACTAACATGTCCCTGACTGTTGAACTGTGTTGTGAGGCCAGGAAATATGTGATAAAATATTTATTTATTTATTGTTACAAATTATTATTCCGTCCACAGGAAGCTTGGAACTTGCCACAACTGAGTAAAACATGTTACTGTTGGTTGTACGTTTTTCTGTCACCCATAAGGAGATTTGTTATAAAAAATTGTGTATTGTCACATCGTAATGCTCAAATTTTGTTTTAACTTAGTAAGTCTGTTTAAGTGTTGTACAAGAATGGTTGAGTTAAAGAGCTGTATGATTTTGTTTGTTTAGGGCACTGTTTGTTCTCTGTATTTGGGCCACCGTAACTGTAGAACATATCACTTTTTAGTGTTGTTCTACATGTTTTACCCGACCAACCTGTTCAGTTTGAGCAAATGCAGTGACGACGACAGTAGTTGTGTTATTTCCTGTTCATGTGCTTCATCTGTGACATGTCACATAAAGGAGTTTTCCTGAAACCACGGGTTTGTTGTTCGTATTTCATAAAAAAACTGGGTTCAATTGGTTGCAAAAGACAATATATTTTAAAGAATATATGCTGTCTTGTATTCAGAATGATGGAATGAACGCATTGGCATAAATAATTTGGGCCAATCTAGTTCATAATTACCCCTAGACGTCTCACAAACCTATGCATCATTTTTCTTAGATAAAATTAACTGTGTCTGTTATGTGTACTCCAAAGAACCAATACATCACGGTCGTACACGAGGCTATAGGTACAAGAGTATATGGTGGGAAAAGATATAATTACTGGAAAGCGAATATGGCAGCAATGAATGCAGCCTTTAATAATGTTAAGTGGGAAGAAGAAATGGAAACAAAAGGGGTAAACGAGAGATGGAAATGAAAATTGAAGAGGAAGAGAAAGAAATGTGCCGTTAAGAGAAAGGAAGAAGCCAAACCCTAAACCCCCCTGGCAAACTAAAAAAGTCTGTAGATTGGTAAAGAAACAAATTCAACTTCGGAAAAGGTATGAAAAAACTGGTATGAACAAAGAGTAAAAAGAATATAAGAGGAAAATATATTAAAAAAATAACAGTATCCGGAAAAAAGCACAAAGGGACTATGAAAAGAAGCTTTTGAAGAGAATTAAAGATAAACCAAAGACTTTCTATAGCTATGTAAGAAGTAAGCAAAATGTAAAACCAGGCATACCACATTTAAGAAAGGAGGACGGTGAAACCACAGCAAATGACTAGGAAATAGCTGATGTTCTGGGGAAGTTCTTTGAATCAGTATTTACAACGGAAGATGATGGTGATGATATTTTATCAGAATTTTAAAACAGAGTTCAAGAAAACAAGGTTTTAAATGAGATCACATTTACTGAGCTAGATGTATTTATATAGTTACAGAAGTTAAAAGAAGACAAGGCTTGTCGTCCAGATGGTATACGTTCAAAGATATTGAAGGATTGTGCTGAAACTTTAGCTAAACCGTTGTTTCTAATATTCAATGAATATAGTGGTATAGATTGGAAATTAACAAATATTTCTCCAATTTATAAGAAAGGATCCCAGTCTATGGCTAATAATCATAGACCAGTGAATTTAACTTGTCTAACCCGTAAACTGATGGAATCTTGTGTAAGGGATGCAATGTTAAAAAAATTATTAGAAAATAATTTAAATACCGCAGACCAACATGGTTTTACAAAGGGTCGTTCTTGTCTATTAAATTTGTTAGAAACTTGAATAGAAGATGTGGATCGGGGACATAGTGTTGATGTTATTTGACAAAGTCCCTAAAAAGAGGTTGCAGAAACTATCTCTTATGGAAGACGAGGCAGTTTTAGAATGGATAGCTGATTGTCTATCGGATAGAAAAATGTGAATTATGGTACGAGGTGCATATTCTGAATGGTTTGATGTCATCATCTTTTTAGTTTATGTAAACGATATACCAGACAGTAAATAGTAATGTAGAAATATTTGCTGATGACACCAAAATATTCAGAACATTAAAAACAAATCTGACTGTGAAATCTTACAAGCTGTTAAAGGATGCATATAGGCAAAAGACAAATCCCAAATTCCACTAGCCTGCACCATGACAACAGAAAATAATAATATGGTTTTAACAGAAAATGTTAAAGAGAAGGATCTAGGTATCGGGATTTAAAATAATTTGAAATGTGAGAAACAAGTTGTCGCTGCATCCCAACAAGCTATGGTGGTTTTGCATTCAGTAAAGAGAGCATTTATTCAGTTTGACAGATAAACGTTCATCATTGTTTATAATACATATCTTAGACCACATCTTGAACTTTGCGTACAAGCCTGGTCACCTTATTATGCAAAACATTTTGATGCTAGAGGAAGTGAAACACAGGGCAACAAAACTGGTAATAGGATTCAAGGAATTTACATATGAGGAAAGAACGCGACTAAAACTATACAGACAAGAAGAATGGAGATTTAATTGAAGCTTTTAAGTTGTTAACTGGGAAGGATAACATAAACCCAGATAAGTTTTTTAACTTTAATCTAAATAACCTAGGAGGCCACAGTAAAAATTAAACAATGTATGAAGCTATGCAGACACCGATTTTTCAGTTGGAGTGGTGGATGTATGGAATTCATTGACCGACAGTATTATATCTGCACTCTCTAGTAACATTTACAAAAATAGAATAGATAAAAACTGGGCTAAGATATGGGCGAATTATAAAAGGCTTATCAGTAGCCTTAAAAAATGTCCGTTACTTGCAAGTGTAGAAAAAATACAGAATGCACCCAGATCATGACAAAGTACAGCATGCACTGGACAGAATCATGTTTATGCGTTTACTAATGTAATGATATACAAATAATCAACAATGAGATCAGTCTTGCTGAAAAGTAAAAATATATTGTTCATGTGCTAAAAAAATCCGGCTACGCTATCTAGCAACTGAATCTTCCTTTAGATATTCCCGCCATATTAGTTTTAACCCATTCGACAGATGGCAGCACATGACGGTCTACATTATAATCAAATCCCAATAGACCAGACCGATAAAACAACTAGCTGCATGGACCACTGGCCGGCATCTCAATGGCAGAAACAGTTCACTGGCATAAAACAACGCTACGCTGTCGCCACGAAGCTGAAGTTAGCCTATGCCAGCTATGGCTGTGATCGTTATCTTAGCGAGAAAATGGTTTCCTTGGCCCGAAGTTCGTTCTATGAAAATAATTTTGTTAAGTATGTTATTATCTCTTTATAGTTGTCCTTGAAAAAAGGCTTGATGAAGTTTCTCATCCACTGCCTTTTTTATTCCTGATTTTACTTTTGCGTCAGCAGTGACTAACGTTTCGCTGAAGTTCGATCAGTCACTCAGAATAATGTATTCCTAATGCAAGAAGTGAAAGGTAATATCTCTCTCTCTCTCTCTCTCTCCATAACACTTTGCACAATAGGACTTCCCCAGCAAATGACGTAAAAGCGCGAAATCACGTAGCGCAGGAACGTAAAACATGTTCGCAATTAACAAACAGTCTGCATAGCCACGTGCCCGCGACGCATCTCAACGACGACCTTACACAAGCATTGTGAGCTGCTTAGGAAAGTGATATCTTACGTAAAACAACGAGAACGTTGAACGAGAGCGCCAATAAATCTTTCCTGGCCAGCACGGTCTTGGGCGAGCCAGCCAATTTCGATCCCGGTCTTCCCATAGTAGGTTAGGTAAGCTCCACATATCAGATGGATTGTGCATTTTGTGATAAAAAACACCACCTTTTCAGCTTCTTAGTGTGATAAGAATTATTCTCAGCTATGGAACCACCTTGGCGCTTGTCTTGGGTGACCTTTAAATGACCTTGACAACCAAGGTGGTTTAGTGTTTAACTGTGATTCACTAATAACAATGGCACAGTATTATTGGTAATAAAATTTATGTATAGCTTGAAGTTAAAGTTCCAACTGAACTACATACTTACAGAACTAAACATGAATTTGCCAAAAAAATTTTTAAATACAACTTGCCACATGTTATAAACAATATCCCTGATTTAGTTATAGACAAGATAGTGACTCATAGTTTGAAAGGCTTTTCAAGTTATGCCAAAAATTACATGCTACAAAAATATAATGACACATGCACTCTCCTAAATTGCTATATATGCCAACTAAATTAAATAAATTATGAATGAGCATAACACAGTTCATGCAATCACAATTAAACTTTTCAATTTGTATACTTCCACACAGGCTTACACGCGCACAGGCGAAAGCAACACATAAAACACACCAGTACAACACATCATCACACACTTAAATTGATTATATGTAAGACACAGACAAAAAACCAAACATGCTCTCTACTTTTTTAATGTAGAAATATATGTATAGGGAATATATGTTTATTGTTATTGCTAGTTTGGGTGGCTCCTACGATAGCGACCATTGTTGGTCTTAGTAGGAGTCTCCCTTCCCACAGCAAATATGGTTTTTTTTTGGTTGTTGTTGCATAATGTATTACTTTTATTGATGGTTTATTAGTTGCTATTATATATTGTACAGTTCTATATGTGCATGTATCATATGTATTTATATAATTTATATTGCCACTCAATATAATTTATCTATGTTTTTTGCTGTTGGGACAAATAAAATTTATCCTTATCCTTATCCTTATCCACTCATAAATAAATATTATGTACAAGCTTAAGCAGTGTTCGAATACGAACAGTTTCTTAAACGTAATACTGTTGGTCTAACAGTCTCCGGAACATCCTGTTGTAGTGTCCATTGCACCCTTTCTTGCAACCGCAACGCAACAGTTAATAGCATGACTGCGTTGTTTGGAGAAGTGGTTGCTACCATGTAGTATCATTGGCTCACCTACAGATGCTGGTTGGGGACACTGGCATGGATACAAAATTGACCTTGACTGCCAGCATGTTTCTCATATTGCTTAAGTGCAGCTTGGTGGAATCGACTTCACTGTGAAAAGTCTTTCCTGACCTCGCTCGTCCGATCATAAATGAAGAAGACGAAGCTATATATCCGGGAGAAGGACGTCTCGTGTGTGTGTGTGTGTGTGTGTGTGTGTGCGTGCGTGCGTGCGTGCGTGCGCGCGTGCGTGCGTGCGCGCGTGCGAGCGTGCGTGCGTGCGTGCGTGCGTGCGTGCGTGCATGTATTTCAATGAGTTTAATGTGCCAAATGTCACCCACAAAAAAGCAGTGATTGCAACCACCGCTGAATATGTGAATATGTGTCTACAGTGCGCTCATATAGCGTCAAGCATCCTTTGTGAACAACATTCGCCACATGCATGAAAACACGTGTGTCAGCCTCTTCGTTAGAAAGTAAACTCAGCTTTGTCAAATCTGGTGTCGACAAAGAACACATCGCTATCACTCGTAGCATACACCACTTTAACTGTATTCCAATGTGAGACGGAGAATGTCCCATTGCAAGAGAAAGGTGAACAGTTTTGTTTTGCTTCCATTGACGCGCAGAAAGTCTAACACTATTTCCATTCAGTATCTGATCTATGCTTTAAGACTGTCTTCCACATCAACATCCCACGTTATAAAATCCCTCCTATCTCATTAAGTTCGACTGGCGCGCTCATCACTATAAAATCCAGCCGTACTTTTGATGTCGGTATACAAACAAGGTGATTTTACATGTTTTACAAGTGAGTGTCTCATTTCTTACGTCTACACCGTTAGTCACCTAGTCACAAGCGTCCCCCCTACTGCGTTCAGGGTTAGCTTGATGACATCAATAACCACGGTAATAGAAAAAACTCTCTTCACTCCGAAGATTCCATGTAAGCTCGTTATGAGTTTAATCTATTCTGGACATCCTAGGCTAAAACACACAACTGGGACACTCTGCCCTGGATGGTTCAACGGAATATTCCGATTCTATGTAACTATACTGTTCGCTTCTAGAACAACAAGTCTTGGCGCGCTCTATCCTTGGCTACTTTGCCGTTTAATATCGATGTAGTCTTTCTGCTGGGACAGTCTCGTTTGAAATAGCGTTTTCCAGGAGGCTGTCCTATGTGCCCGCACTCACTTAATTAGTTATTTTTCTCATAAATCCGTTTACACACAACTTGTCTCCCTGCTATAACTAGATGGGTACATAATTTTACAACGTGTTGTCAACGCAACTGGCATCCTTGCGTTGGGATGATATATAGGAAACCAACACTTGCTCGGTATAATCTTGGAAAGTTCTAGCTGTCTTATCACACCGTCAAACATTATTGCATCAATAGCGTCAACATCAACATCTTAGTGGTTCGCAGCTTCCCATTCTGTGACAAAGATGATGGAGCTGCGTTATTCTCATGAGAGAAAAATCAATCAACGGTATTGCTTTCTTTTTATGTTAATAACATACAAACAAAACGTCAAAAAAATTAAATCGCGAAATTTATAAGGCGCCATTCTAACAATCGTTGTTCATGGCGCCGTACAGAATGTTCCAGAAAACATGTGAGTCTTAAACTTCGATTTAAAAACAGCATCCGTCATTGGCGTTGACGCTAGGTGCTGCGGAAGCAAGTTCCATAGAGTTGGGGCTGCCACGCCGAACGACCGGTCACCCCAGTGACGTCTTGCACGCGGGACGCAGAGTAGATTGCGTTCACTGGAGCGCAGCGTTCTAACCGGTTGACATCGGTTAACACAATGTCGAATGTACTCTGGTGCATGGCCAGTCAGTGCTCGATTTACGAGGAGCAAGATCTTGAACTCTACTCCAACTGCTATCGGCAGCCAGTGCACCTTGATAAGTAACGGTGTCGCATGGTTAAATTTCGTGGCACCGTCGACCAGGCGAGCCGCCCAGTTCTGAACTCTCTGAAGCCGTTGTATTTGCTTCAGATGGAGCAAAGCATTGGCATGATTTGCTCTGTCGTTACAGCTGTTAAGTAATGTCTGATTCTTGAGATGCTGCGTAGGTGAAACGTTGCAGACCTGCAGACAGCAGTAACATGTGACTCCATCCTCATCTCGGCATCAAACTGAACACCAAGATTTCGTACATTTCGTCAAGATTATTAATTTATTGTGCTGCTCACTAGTATTGCACGTTTATTATTTTAGATCCTAGCATAGACTGCTTTACTGCAGAAGCAGCACCCAGAGTCCAAAGGTTGCAACTATGCAGCCAGTCCAAATATATCCTATCAGCTGGTGTGTTTGGTTGTTGTTGTTTTGTTGTTGTTGTTGTTGTTGTTGTCACTTTTCGATCAGCCGTTGTGGTTTCTTAATGTCACCACGGTTACGAAGTGTCATGGGTCTTGGTTCACATGGCTGGTCTCGTCTCGGCATATCGCTCGGGATTCACCGCGGCGAGTTCGGGCGAGGACACGGCGATAACGGAATGTCAACAACAGATGTTTGTCGTTGACCGGTCGGCTCGGGCTCTCCTTCGTCTGGCGTCAGGTCATCCACTGTCCCGAGGGGCGCCAACTCGCTGGTTGCCCTCAACTGTCGTCTAATTCACCGATACGTCTGACCGGCGACCTCAACGTTGTAGGATCGCTGCCCCAGTGAAGTTTTACACACGCCAAAACTCCAAGTTTTGCGTCCAGGCAGCTTCATTCGGACACCGTGAACACCGTGACGCGCGAAGTGTGGCCGTAGAGCGTTGACAACAGCCTGTGTCGTGGTCTTCTCGAGCTCGTTGATATCGAAGAAGTTGCTGTAGTAATTAACCAGTATGACGTAGTTCTGTCCGTCAAGCTCAAACAAATCCGTAGCGACCTAGGCCCATGGCAGATGGGGGAAGTACTGTGTTTGCAACTCCTCGTGGCACTGTTTCGGTCAGTGTGCTTTGCAAACGTCGCACTTACTGATGTGATCCTTCAACTCAGCGTTCATACCGGGCCAATAAATGACCTCGCGCGCCCTGCGTAGGCATCCTTCTACTCCAATGTGGCCTTGAATGCCCTTGATATACGAGTTGCACCATTCCCGCTCGCATTGTACGGGGGATCACTAGCTTGTCTCCCTCGAAGATTAGCCCATCTTCGACTAACAGTTCGTCTTTGAACTGTAAGTACGGCTTTAATACTTCTTTGCTTTTACTCGATCCTTGCCACCCTGTCTTGATGGCCTTCTCGAGCTCCTGCAACAACGTGTCTTCCTTGGTGGCGGGCTGCAACTTGACAAGTTTCTCTTCAGGAAGCATGATGCTGTCACTGTACATCATATCTTCTGAGTCATCTTAATTTATTACTGACATCACGATTAGTGTCTCGTTTATCCTCAGTGGTGTACGCTCAGCTCAACGTATCTGCCACATACATTTCTGACCCTTTGTTGTACCTTACGTCAAAAGGATACTTCTGCAGGAACAGTCTCATGCGCTGCAGGCGCTTCGGTGCCAAGTGTATTTCTCGCTTGAAAATACTTTCTAGTGGCTTGTGGTCTGACTCCACGTGTACTATATATCTTCCATAGATATATTCGTTGAACCGCTCACACGCGAACACTATCGCCAACAGTTCTTTCTCGATCTGTGCATAATCTTGTTCGGTTTCCGCCATGGCTCTGCTTGCATAACACAAACGTCAAGATTATTAGTATATTGTGCTGCTCAGTAGTTATACATGTTTTCTGTTCTAGATCCTGGCATAGTCTGCTTTATTAGACACGCATAATGTATTGCACTATAGTCGAAAGTTTGCAACTATGCAGCCAGTCCAAATATACCCTACCAGCTGGCATCAGCTGGGATATCTCGTGACAGTCACTCACTCACCGTCTTTGGTTTGGCATGCGACATATAATCACGAGAACAATTTACAATTGTTTTTAATAGTGAAGCAATTATCAGTTATCCTTTTGATGCGACATTTGATACTGGTATGCTGAAGAGTGTAGGTTTGTATCCTTGGCAATGCATCTGTGAATGGTTTTATCCGACGATACAACTTTCTACGAGTTAAAGTTGTGTGTTGTTATTGGCCCAGACGATCCACTCGACGGACAGTCTCTACCATTTATGTATCCATGACACCGGTGTCCAACACCAGGAAGTCCTTTTTTACTTTTAGAAATGGATTCCATGATATGTCTTGTATAACGGACGTAACATACTTAATTCGATGTACGGGTGTATTCTGTCCTTCTGGCAGCGTCTCGCTGAGCCATTTTCGACGGTCCAGCCACCGGGCAGCCGCTTTCGATGGTAAGGTCACCATGAGCTGCTGTCAACGGTAAGTTTACCGGGGAGCCGCTCTCGATGGTAGGGCTACCGGGAGTCGCTCTCGACGGTCCTGCCAGCGTGGAGCTGCTTTCGACGGTCCGGCCACCTGTGAGCCATTCTCTAGTTACCGGGGAGCCGCTCTCAACGGTCCGACAACCGGAGAAAATTTATCTAACTGACCCCCCTCCCATAACCGCGTCCAAAACAACTTCATCACGCCTTCGTGCGCAAGGCACCAACACGTGCATATTACGTTGCCATCCAACCACTGGACATTTAAATATGGTTATATTCCTGTTCAAAAATAATATTTCCTGGAGAACAAATTTGCCAAAGGAGGTCCTGTCTCAGAATCGCTAGCATTTCATTCGTATGTCATGAACCTGGAAGTAAATTTAATTATCAGTCCCCGACCCTCTACAATGTTCTCCAGAATTGCCAACAATGAAATACTGAAGGCATCGTGACAACGAGGAGAACAAGAAGTCAACGTCAAAGGTTTATCTTGTCGAATGTTCAAGAATCTACTCCTTGTCGGGTTTGTCGGGCTGTTTCGACAACCTTAGTCGGCAAGTATACGTTAGGCAGCAACCACAGCCGCCTGCAACTGTGCAACAGCATCGGCAACCGTGACCGAGACTGGGTCCAGACACATACACCGTAAAGATAGTCTCCTTAGAGAAGTGTGTACTACTTCGGGTTAATCGTATTTAAGACCTTTTGAGATTTAACAAGATTTAATAAGATTTAACAAGATTTCCATACATGGCAAAGGCCCAGATGGCAAGTGGACAAGGAAGCCATTGGCTTATTGAGAACCCAACAATTCTACATCTGTGTGTAACCCGCCCTCCTGAGATGTGTATCAACTTTGTTTTTAAACATATTCACGCTGCTTGCATTTATACAATGTATAGATAATTAAATTTTAGTCCAATTATTAATTTTTCTCCGCGAGAACGAGTACTTCCTGAAATCCAATCTACAATGATCATTTACTAATGTTAGCTCGTATCCGTATCCGTAGACCAATACTGCGAAAATCGAAAAAAGTTTCCATGACAAATGCAATACAAAATAACAAGGAATTGTATAAAGATTCATCTTGGAACTATATCTTTATTTATTTGGTGATCAAACTGTATCCTTCGAATAACCAATACACAGTCAGTTTATATAATATATATATATATATATATATATATATATATATATATATATATATATATATATATATATATATATATATATATATATATATATATATATATATATATATATATATATGACGATATTATGGATGAAGTAATAGTTTTACGCTACACGCTTTGTTTTGTTTAAAGATTTGAAATATTATATAATATATATATATATATATATATATATATATATATATATATATATATATATATATCAAGACACTGACTGTTTAAAGATATGAAATATTGTATATATATATATATATATACAATATTTCAAATTTTAAACAGTCAGCGTCTTCATATATATATATATATATATATATATATATATATATATATATATATATATATATATATATATATATATATATATATATATATATATATATATATATATATATATATATATATATATATATATATATATATATATATATATATATATATATATATATATATATATAATATATATATAATATATATATATATATATATATATATATATACAATATTTCATATCTTTAAACAGTCAATGTATTGATATGTATGTATATATATATATATATATGTATATATATATATATATATATATATATATATATATATATTTCAAAACGCTGACTGTTTAAAAATATGAAATATTATATATATATATATATATATATATATATATATACAATATTTCAAATCTTTAAACAAGACAAAGCGTGTAGTGGCCTATAAAACTATTACTTCATCCATAATATCGTCTCACATATATATATATATATATATATATATATATATATATATATATATATATATATATATATATATATATATATATATATATATATATATATATATATATATATATATATATATATATATATATATATATATATATATATATATATATATATATATATATATATATATATATATATATATATATATATATATATATATATATATATATATATATATATATATGTATATATATATATATATATAAAATCAGAGATTGTAATGCGAAAACCATTTCAAAACGACTTGTTATTTACAATTTAATGTTTGCGACATGCACCAAGACGGTACCACGTGACAGCATACACGTATAAATCCGTACTTGTAGAAACATAAAGTAGTTAACGACGTTAAACGTGATCTATGTGTTTACCGTTGCTATGAGTACAACATTACAAATATTAATTGTTTACCTCAGCCATGCATGTAAACTTAAAATGCAGATTTTTTCTAAACCGTCTATTTCGATGCATGTGCTTTTGGGCAGAATATGCACTTGGTAGAAACATTGCATTCTACCACCGAAGACAAACAGCAAGTGCATATAATGTTGGCAATACAAGGGGTGTCTTCCCCACGGGGGTAAACTCATGCTATATAGTATAAACTACATCTATTCTAACATATTGACAGCACAGATGTGCTTTAATGAACCATAACGTCCCCTTTATCCTTCGCCCTCATTCTCCACTGCCGCCAAATCTTTCTTCACACAGTTTACATTTACATTTGTCAACCTAGTGCTTAGCGGAGCCCTACCTTTGCCATTGCGCGATGCATAAGTCAACAATCAAATAGCCACATCGTATTAAATGTGCACCTCTGTCAGATTATGCGGATACGTATCTAAGGCGGAGTACGGTGGGTGGTATGCAGAACGATTTTGTGGTGAGTTACTAATTGCGGTCCACATTGTTGCAAATTGTGGGTATACAGCAACTTTGATAATCCCACGAGTGAGAGAGAGAGAGAGAGAGAGAGAGATAGCGGGAGAGGGAAGGAGGGAGCCGAGGGGTGGTCTACGTGATGCTCAGTGCCATTCCACTGACGTCAGACGTCATTGTTCACAGCACCGACGTCACTACCGTTACCATGAAGCGCAAGGACGGAACCATGTGTATGATTTTTACAACAAGATTCAACAAGGCTGGCATCCAATTATGACCTTCTGTAATAAGATTTCCATCCAAAGCCACAAACTCCAGATGCCAAATGGACTAAAAAGCCCACTAAATGTTCATCATGTATATGATTATGTCAATATTATTTTTAAACATATTCACGCTGCTAGCATTCCGTAATGTGTTCCATTCATTTATCTCCCTCTCCTCCCTCTCTTTCTATTATCTCTCTCTCTCTTTCTCTGCTCTCTCTCTCTCCCCCCCTCTCTCCCCTCTCTCTATCTCTCTCTATCTCGGTTCCTTCACCAGTGTTGCTTTGTGCCACCTAGTTCTACTACTTACTTGTACTGGAGTAAGCTATGTCGTCTACAGCATGAACATGTATTTATAAAATATCTATAACTACATCGTCGTCACCTAAATTAAAAACAAGACTGGCGAAGGTGTTAGTACAATTTTGTTTGCAAAATACTTTTGTATACAGGCAGCGGTTGTTTCAGAAGAAATCCAATAAGGCATACTGAAATACTGATAACTATGTTCCACAATGTTGACGTTGTGGTAGCTATTAGGATTTATTATATATAGATCGGGCAAATCACGGCACACGTCAAGTAGGCACATTTCAGACAAGTCAACATGGTTATTGCACCACAGTGGCAGAACGCTTTGGTCTCTTTCTCCCTGGATACCTTTATATTGTTCTTCGAACTTAAAGAAGGCTGTAGAACCAGAGGACACAAAGCATCATTAGTTAAGGAGCAGTGTAGGTTGGACATGAGAAAGTACTCTTTCTCACAGAGGGTGATAAATGAATGCAACAAACTGCCAAACGATTGTTTTAATGGTAGTAGTGTGAATATGTTTAAAAATAGAATTGACAGATATTTGATAAGGGTAGGCTACACATATATGAGAAAATTGTTGGACTCTCGATAAGCCAATGGCTTCCTTGTCCACTTGCCATCTGGAACTTGTTGTCTGGGATGGCAATCTTGTTAAATCTTGTATTTCTTTTTATACTGCAACTAACTTCGTGAATAGGTCGGTATTATATTGTAGATCTTTATAAGCGAGAGTGAGTGGTGTGTGTGTGTGGATGTGTGTAATTGGATGGCTGCTTCTGGGGTGGGTGGGTGAGTTCTTACGCCACAACACCACAAATTCCTTGTTAAATTTTTGGAATGTTACTTGGAATAAACCGTCGGAATCTTATAAGCACAAGGTGTATAGACAAACCCGGATCACATAGAAATGGCGTTATAATGATTAGCATAGTTTGCATAAGTGCAGTGTGCTTTGTGGAAGCTTGTTATGGTAACCAAACACACTAGTCGTATCACGGAAGTCGACAGAAGTGTTTGCATGACTAACACCCACTTGACTTATTACTTTCGCTGATATTAAAAGTGAATTTCCATATAGGCCTAAGTATGTCCAGAAAGAAGAATAGAGGGTTTTCCAACACGCCAGTGATTTATCAATCCACGTGGAAACTTTCACGTTCGACAAAATAATATGATAATAATAACAAATAATAATACTGATGTCAATAATGAATAATGACATTTCTTATGAAGCGCCTCAACCAAAATTAATAACCCTTACATGGCGCTACACAATTGAGTCAACTAAATAATGTCCATTATTTGCAATTATTTTTACACTAAAATACAATAAACTGTTGTAATGATGTACATGACTGTGTCTAATACGCACACAAATAAACAACACAATAAATAATTAATTAAGCTCACGATGGTAATTAATATGATGTTGGATTCGCCCAGGTTAATAGGACTATTGAAACGCCAAATCAGGCCAATATTGTATTATACACAGTTTCAGTTATTGCATTAACCCGTTGCTTATCATTAAATGTTCATCATTAATAATACACATGTTTGAAAAAAAAATTCGGAACTATCTTAAATATAAAAATGTGCAGGCTATTGGAAATATTCCTACTTTATATTGCACTAATTCCGCTTGAGCAGAATTTGCAAACGAATATGTTATTGGAATAAAGACACCTTAACACATTAAACCAAATTGTAACTACAACCACGAGACACACAGTTACACACATCGACGAAAACATGCACGTACTATACATCGACTTAAAGCGTTCCAGGAAACAAAGACATACATGCAACGTACATCGACTTAAAGCGTTCCAGGAAACAAAGACATACATGCAACGTACATCGACTTAAAGCGTTCCAGGAAACAAAGACATACATGCAACGTACATCGACTTAAAGTGTTGCAGGAAACAAAGACATACACGCAACGTACATCGACTTAAAGCGTTCCAGGAAACAAAGACATACATGTAACGTACATCGACTTAAAGTGTTGCAGGAAACGAAGACATGCAAGTAACGTAAATCCACTTAAAGTGTTGCGGAAATCGAACACATACACGTAACATACATCGACTTAAGTTGTTGCAGGAAACGAAGACATACACGCAGTGTACACTGACTTTAAGTGTTGCAGGAAGCGAAGACATACACGTAACGTATTTAACGTGTCGCGGGAAATGAAGACATACCCTCAACGTATACCGACTTGAAGTGTTGCAGGAAACGAAGACATACACGTAACATATATCGATTTAAAGTGTTACAGGAAGTGAAGACATACACGTAACATACATCGACTTTAAAAGTTGCAGGAAACGAAAGCACACACGTAACGTACATCGACTTAAAGTGTTACAGGATACGAAAACAGACATGTAACATACATCGACTTAAAATACAGCAATGAAGATATACACGTAACATAATCATCACAAATTATTAATGATACTTTGGTTCAACTGATCTAACGATATTTCATATCTTTAAACAAAACAAAATCTTTGAAACTATTACATATGTTATATACTGATTATATATATATATATATATATATATATATATATATATATATATATATATATATATATATATATATATATATATATATATATATATATATATATATATATATATATATATATATAAACACACACACACACACACACACACCTGGACGATATCATATGTGTGTGTGTGTGTGTGTGTGTGTGTGTGTGTGTGTGTGTGTGTGTGTGTGTGTGTGTGTGTGTGTGTGTGTGTGTGTGTGTGTGTGTGTGTGTGTGTGTGTGTGTGTGTGTGTGTGTGTGTGTGTGTGTGTGTGTGTGTGTGTGTGTTTACCTCGAAGTAGCATGGACCGGAGTAACACTGCGAGTGATGCGTTCTAGTTAAGTCGTTGGTTAAAGTTAGGTTTACACAAGACAGCGCATCTTGCCGATATATGGCTGACGGTTCGAGTGATTTAACAAGATTTAATAAGATTGCCATACCAAACAACAAATTCCAGATGGCAAGTGGACAAGGAAGCCATTGGCTTATCGAGAGTCCAACAATTTTCTCATCTATGTGTAGCCCGCCCTTATCAAATTATCGCCCTTCACACTACTAGCATTAACACAATCGTTTTGGCAGTTTGTTCCATTCATTTATCACCCTCTGTGAGAAAGAGTGTCATCGGTATTCCAGTCATTGAGGTTCGATATAGCGAAGTTGTACACCTTGCACCATATTTGGTATTAAGCATCTCCCGGTTTTAGTCTATGCAAAAGTCGTCCTACGATATTGCCAACGTTCCCTCCGTTTGCGGCTAACACGTAGGCGACGCGTTGAATCAACAACCTACGCCACATTTCAAGTAGCACTTTGTTTACCGAACGAAGGCAGAATCGCCTATCCAACCAGCGCAAGTGTGCTCAGACTACCCCGCCCATGACAAACATGCCGATGGTAAATTCAATGTCAATAGAAGTGGCGTATCATGGATATTTTCGGAAAATCGCTGACTCGAAGGAGTGCTTTGATCATAGCAACTCATGAGACAATAGATAATGTCAACAGCGTGGGGTAAGTCACCCTGCAGTCTTGCAATATCACTACGCAATCTACTGGACGGAGACGAATGTATATAAGAGAAACAGCGAAGCCGCTTGAGCAGTATCGCTGATCGCCCAAGATACACCTTCAGTCGGTCCTCTTTGAAGTAGTCGTGTCTTCCGAAACACAAGTTCAAATACATCGCTACTTCACTTCAGAGAGTAAACCAGGGCACCGTTCTTGGATCAAACCAACCGGAATTCTCCACAGGTAAGACTGTTCCGATAATCAGCGCATATTTGGAAGCGGATTTACGTGAAGTGGTTGTTATTATATTGTTGTCATTTACTAGACGTGAACATGCATACAATAATTGTGCGCCGAATAATCCTAATAATCAATCAATCAGTATGTTGTATCAGACAAAAAAGTACATGTAGTATACATTATGTCCATGCTAGCAAGTTTACAAGAGAGTATGAACTGCACTTCATTCCACTTCATGCACAGTACAGAGTGTTGCAAATACACATAGCTATATCGAATACTTTGAACATTGTTGTTCGTGGACGCAGATATCCGGCACATTAAACTGTACATACTATTTCTAATCCTAGTATTGGAATACTCAGTGACAGAGCTAGCAAGCATAAGACAAGCACTACACCTCATAGATAGGCTGCGCACTATCCTAAATGCATTGCTATAAGAAATAATTAAATGCTGCCTAGCGTCTTTCCTGTAAATAGCCCATGAGGTACATAAATACGCATTACTGCAATAAGATGCGAACAGCTTGTTCGTCACCTTCTGTGAACATAAGTAACATTTCCTGAATAGAATATTACATCTGCCACGCAGACTCTTTTCTTTGGACTTGATATCATTTTAATAGTTGTGCAAGTCTTACATGGCTCTTTTATTTCAGATAGTTTCAAGTTGTCGTATTCCGGACCGGTTATACAATGGTCGAACATCCGTTCCGATTCACAAGTGTTATGTCAGCGTTTGTTCAAGGTATGTACAAGTTCAACCGTAGTAGATGTGGTGTACACAGCAATTTTGCAGATGTGTTGGTGTTGTAGAACACAAATGTTATCGCCTAGTACAAAGCTGTCTTTGATGCATGATGCTAATTAACCGAAAATATAAATAAAACTCCCATTTTCGGCCAATACAACGTTTCCTGTGATCACAGAAAAGGTGAACAATGACAATCGTTGTAAACTTCTTCACACCCATGTTCATTATCTGGCTGACATGCTAGGAACGCGTTTCCAAATGATAAAATCTGCCTGCTTATTTACGGGTATGTGACGTAACAATACCACAATAGCGCGCCATACTTTACCTTTCCTTCCAAATACTACGTTAACCTCATTTAATTGCTGACTGTCATTATTTGGTAAGTGATACGCCAACGCCCTGCACTCTGTGTGATACCCGTGAACCAGGAGAGCTCTTTAAATGTTGGTTTTTCAATTATTCTGTGTGAGACACGTCATGCCTAATCAGGGGCCTAAACGGAAAATATCATTGTGATATTGTCGTTTACGGATATATTCATATTTATATATTACCTATATTTCGATATCCAAGACATACTTAAATATTTAATAAAAATAATAACATTTAATACTTAAATTTATATTTCCGTTAATATCGTAGCCAATATACACAAGAAATTGCAGTGTCATTATAACAGAATCGTTTCCCACTAGGTGTCCTGTTGGCCTGTTTCGTTTCTCGCGTACATCTGGCCACGATTCGGTCTCACCTGCCGCAGTCGACCGGAACGGACAGCTTCACCATCTCAGTCAACCCTAGCCCTACGAAACCCGAAGATCTTCAAGCTGCTTCAAATACAACATATGATGTCAGAATTAACGGCACGGAAGCGACAGGTGTCAGCAGAATTACGGAGGCTGCGGATAGCCATACCTTTGAAACAGTAGACGCATTCACGACTCCAGTTCCAGATATAACGTCACACGAGGCCAACCATAATTGGTTTAGAAATGTGACTGCAGTGGCTAACAATGTTGGAACGACGACTTCGGTGGAATTTCTCAACTCTACATTCGCAGATGAGCGCAACCAGTCCACAGATCCGACCATAGAGAATACGTCAAGAACATCAGATGTGGAGGTTCAGTTTACCACAGAACCCGAAGATATTCAACCTGCTTCAAATGCAACGTATGATGACAGAATTTACAGTACAGAAGCGACAGGTTTCAACGGAGCTACAGAAGCTTCGGATAACCATACCGGAGAAACAGCAGAGGCATTCACGACTCCAGTTCCAGATATGACGTCACACGAAGCCAATCATAGTTTGCTTAGAAATACGACTGCAGCGGCTAACAATGATGGAACGACGACCTCGGTGGAATTTCTCAATTCTACATTCGCAGACGGGCGAAACCAGTCTACAGATCCGACCATAGGTAATACGTCAACAACAACAGATGTGGAGGTTCAGGTTACCACAGAACCTTGTGCGAGTAGGCTTTCGACTACAGCTGAAAGTGAAACCGAAACTAGTAAAGGAACGACGCTGTTGAAGACAACTATTGTCCCATCGATGAACTCGACGGGAACGGAGACGTCAAACAATGAGGTAACTGTAACATGATAGCACGGGTGTAGTTGTCGTTGTCGTTGTCATCATTATAGCCGTCACTAGTCACAGTATGTTATAACTCTCCCTAATGTCGTCTGCCAGTAGCAGCATCAACACCAACAACATCAACAACAACAACAACAACAGCGGCAACAACATTAACAGAAACATAATAATAGCAGTAACAACATTTCCAACAGTTCAAACATCATCTTCATCATCATCAGTAAGCAACTGGCACTTGTACCACGATGACTGTGAGGTGAAATATGTCGTAGATTGAAAGTTGGTAACTGTGGAACCTATTGATGACAGCACATAACCACCAATTGTGAATTGTGAACCAAAATTACTTTTTCCTTCAAATATTAAAATATCAGTAACGCAATGTCGTGAAAAAGGTATTTCCGTACACAAATTACCTGTGACGACATAAACTTTCTCCGCAGCGTCCAGTAGTGATGTGTCACGTGTGCTCCGGCGTTGGCTGTGGCGCCTCTATTTCCGGTGACGTCAGTAATCACGAAGTTTGCCGAAGTACGTCCGGCACGTGCTGGGTAAGTAGAACCTAGTCTCCGTCTTTACGTGTTTTGCCGAATACATAAACTAATGTCCATTAGGCAGTTTTTGATCTAACAGTGGTAAATGATTACGGAAAAATAACAGATCCCTCCTCAATTTGATTTTTCGTTCGTCTCGTTTCAGACTCCGTTAATAGAAAATCGAATCTATCTAGTACCCTGTTGAATACGACATGCTGGTTCGTTTACTAAAATGTGTTATTTAGTTCTGATGAAAACACCGCACAAACCACAAAATTACTTTTGACACGGTACGGTAAAAAATTGGCGAAAGTTACACCTGCATATAAATCTGACCCGATTTAACAACAAAGTTAATTTGTTCGATGATTTTCGCAAAAGGTATGCTTTCTTCTATTGGACGAACTGCACATATTACGTAATCTACTCACCCACCACAGATCTGAACATCAACGAACCTTATTCGGGTTGGGAGGAGGGAGTTTTAATGGGAGAATATAACGTACTTAATGGCGCTCTGATTTAGCATTAAACTGCTTTCACGTATCGTGGTTGTTATCCCGCATATCTGTGGACGTTTGATGCGTGTCAATAGATTCACTCATTAGTCATGTGTTACAAGGTTTGTATTGACCCATTAACTCTCATCTGCATAATTCATTAATGTTCCTGAACATCGAACCAATGAGGCTGCGTTCAACAATTCCCTTCTAGTGCTGTTTATCTTGTTCAGTTGATCACTGTTGATTCGATATTACACTGTGTTACTCTGAATAGCAGCACCGGGCTAACGTTCGGCATATTACTAAGGAATCGAAACTGTTCCCGGAATTCACACTACATATGACTGATATGAGTAACATTTGAAACAAATTGGCACGTTATTTCTTCTATGGTTCTGTGTCTTATGTTGTGTGCCTGGTCCTTGTGTCCTTTAACATGTTCTCCCTTTTCCAGGTCTTTTGTCTTTCTCTTCATTTCTTAATGTTTTCCTTTTTTTGTCTGTCCGATAAGCCCATTTGTTTCCTCGCCTTGGTATTTTCCCTTGTAACATTCTTTCTGTTCTCCAATTTCTCCACTTCGCATGGTTTTCTGTCTCTTCTTCATAACCTCCAGCAGCCTTCTGTCTTCTCGGACCATGCTGAGTACCTCTTCGTGTCTTATTGTTTCTGTTTATCCTCTACATCCACATTTCAACGTTTAAGGCGAAACAAAAGTCATGGTTTTGGGGCTATGCGCCAAAAAGAGATCATAAAAACTTAAACACGTGCAACTAAAATTAATGTGTTCTAAAAGTGGGAGATTCCGGTCCATTCTCCGGGTGACCGAGGGCTGACATGCTAATCAGTGCGACCGATAAGCGCATGCGTAGTTCTATGAAGTCGTCAGAAAGAGGATTAGGTTAGTAAACAATGGCAAACGTATGTTACATCTGTTGAGATTGAACGCAAATGGCACGGCCATTTCCTGTTGGCAAGTATACGAATAGGTATATATAAAAATATTTTAATTTGGCGTGCGACTATTACCAGAATATTACCAGAATAACACGCACACTCGTAAGATTATCTAACAGTACGGCGTGGCCCATGACATTAAGATGTTGTGTGTTCAACAAGGCTTTCCTAGTAAACCACTGGCGTGATATTCTTAACTGTAGTTGCAAAAGGTTATGTTTTAGTAATTCTATAGGGGCATAGGCCAAAAATCATGACTTTTTTCGCTGCAGCATGTGACACTGTGCTCCATGACAATGTCTTTTGTTGCCATGCTGATGAAATTGCCGTGAACCTGTTCTACAGATGACATATGACATCGCCAGCAAGACGGCATCCCGTGGCTGTGAGTCGCCCGACTCCGACGCCACTTGCGAGTCTACGTGGCCGAATGTCCGGCGAGTGAGCGGCCGCTGTCACTGGTGCTGCACCGGTCAGCGTTGCAACGACCACTCCCTGTCGACAGTCGTTTGTCCCCCACTGGATTCAGCCAGCGCCTCATTGGTCAACGGACGGATCACGTGTCTAGGACTCATTGGTGCTGCCATAATATTCTTTGTTACGCATCCATGAGTGAGATAAATCATTAATTATGCAATGAATATGATCAATATGACTCATTGTGATTCTTTGTATAACATAACACATTATTATGACTTACGTACGTGTGTCACCCACTGAACGTGGTAACGTGATGAGTTCGTAGCAGTAGTTATGATTTGTCATGGCGTTTACCAGATTAGCCCCACTGAGCATGATGTCCTTTTCTAAGAGCTGTATTTGGGCGGAAAGTGAATGACCAACAGAATGACGACATTTAAAGTGTGAGATAATAATCACCACCCGAGATACAGGAGCCTCGCCCCATGTGGTTGAAACAACGCTGAATTTTTAATTTCATTGTCGGTAGCGTTGGTCGCTCATAAACGCCCATAAATGTGCACAGTCAACGCAAACTGGATGGTCTCGCGTTAGCTCTGTGGCTGGGAGTGTAATATGATCTGTATCCCAGACGGTTTATAAGTTTATATAGACATTATTGATTTGCGTACTGTGGTATGCGAATGTATGTAATTAATTAAGTTATTGATGTTTATCTCGTATATATATATATATATATATATATATATATATATATATATATATATATATATATATATATATATATATATATATATATATATATATATATATATATCTGGCTTGTTAACAAATTCAAGTAAACGCATTTGAATGCAAATGTTTCATTTGAGTCAAATGCAAATGCGAATGCAAATACAATTTTCCAGGAACGCATGCAAATGCAAATGTTTTGAGGTCGCATTCAAATGCAAATGTTTTGGTTACACATTTGCAAATGCATTTGAATTAATTTCAAATGTTTTGGCGAACAAAATACGTAATATATACAAACACACGATTAATTTATTTAATAAATCCAGTAATACATTGTTGTAACCACCAAGTCCCACTACATGAACATGTGTGTAGAGTCCTACACTGAGTCACACAGTTCCAGGCCTGCAAAGGTGGTGGAAATGGGAGGGAGGAATAGACAGTTGATAGTTTACTGGGAACCATGGCAGGGAATGAAAGGCTAATCCTTCAGGTAAGCCAGAATGGAAGGGGAACCCAAGACAATAGACTGTCCACTGGTGGGGTCACTTGGAAGATAACCTGGTGGATAATTACAGCCACCACTAAACACTCTCTCTCTGGCTGTAAATATTCAGGGCTGGCATTGCTAATGTTTACTCCCCCAATGAGCTGCCACCCCACCGTACCCCAACAGCGTCAACGCAACAGGAGGGAGTCATATGTCTGCATAGTTTGATTTGTTTCAATGAACAGGTAATCTCTGAAGCCACCAACCGTAGACCAGCTGGTCTTTTCATGTTGTATGAATAATAGCTCAGGCATTGACCAGTTGACCTACATAGCACTTTTTTTCAAAGAGCACGTTGTGAAAATGGATTCACAGGTCAGACAATGATTTCATAATCTGCTGTGGGTACTGCTCACTACAGAGCAATTTTTCTAATGGCATGTTGTGAACTTGTGAAAGTGAATCTAACATTAACAATTATTCAAAGAATTACGTATGCATTTGATTTGATTTAGTTGTGCATTTGACAAATTAAATGTTTGTGGGTCGCATTCAAATGCAAATGCAAATGTTTAAGGTACTCATTCAAATACAAGTGCATTCCAAATATTATAGAGGCTTTGAATACACATTCAAATGCATTTGTATATGCTAACAAGTGTGTGTATGTATATATGTGTGTGTGTGTGTGTGTGTATATATATATATATACATATATATACATATATATATATATATATATATATATATATATATGTATATATATATATATATATATGTATATATATATATATATGTGTATATATATATATATATATATATATGTATATATGTGTGTGTATATGTATATGTATATATATATATATATATATATATATATATATATATATATATATATATATATATATATATATATATATATATATATCAAGTAAACATATGTATCAAGTAAACATATATATCAAGTAAATCCAAACAGTTGTACAGAATAAATGCACTGAGTTGCGATATAGCTCCATCTGTGTTCGTCCGAATGCTGACCAAAGACCTGTCTAAACGAATGTCCGTCTGGTCTTGTTCTTCGCGTCCTCGTGCAGGAGAGAGAGAGAGAGAGAGAGAGAGAGAGAGAGAGAGAGAGAGAGAGACGGGGGAAGAGGGGTAGAGCTAGGGAGAGAGCAGAGAAAGGGAGAGAGGTAGATATGTAGAGAGTAGAGGGAAGGGGAGATAGAGAGATAGAGAGAGAGTGAGAGGGTAGATATGTAGAGAAGGAGAGTAGAGAGGAAGGGGAGAGATAAATATATATAAAAATAGAGAGATAGAGGGGAGAGAGAAAGTACAGAGAGAGAGAGGTGAGAGAGATGGGGAGAGAGGAGAGAGAGAGAGAGAGAGAGAGAGAGAAAGGGGGCAGGGGGAGACAGAGATGGGGAGAGAGCAGAGGACGAGAGGGAGGGGGTAGAGAGAGAGAGAGAGAGAGAGATAGATAGAAGAGAGAGTTAGGGGGAGGGAGAGAATAGTACAGAAAGAGAGATGGGGACAAGGGAGAGAGAGAGAGAGAGAGAGAGAGAGAGAGAGAGAGAGAGAGAGACGGGGAGACAGCGGAGAAAGAGAGAGATAGAGAGAGAGAATATATATAGAGAGAGTACATAGATAGAGAGTATATAGAGAGACGGGGGAGGGAGAGAGAGAGAGTAAGAGGGGACAGAGCAAGCGAGAGAGAGAGAGATGGGGGAGGGTAGAGAATAAGAATTACATTTCATACAAAAATGTGTTGCATGTCGTCTGCTCTGGGCAGCTCGCCCTAGAAAAAAACTGAAAACGTTTTCCATTTAGGACAGACCATCTTTGACATCAGATAATTATTATGCAGTAATTCAGCATGGACGTACATTCACTTCCACGTCATTATGAGTTATTTCTCCCCAGGAATTCGCTTAATTAAAAGTCCTTCCTCAATTCGCCCGTCTCTTTTCAAATTCATTTTGCGAAAAGTCAAACCTACCTAGTATCCACGGCAACATGCAACTTTATATGTAGTTTCTGTGAAATCATCAGACAAAGTATCACATCATTTAAAGCTTGATCCAGAATTTATTGAAGTGAAAATGGAAACGCTGAAAATTCAGGAATTTCGCCATTGGTAAATTTTCATAACTTTCTCATGTGATCGGCGAAAGCCCACAACGTGCTTACCATTTTGGATATCCACTACTTTGAGCCTTACCAGATCTAACGACTAAAGTAAATTCTTTCGATGATTTAAGAGAAAACTCACTTTTTGTTAAACCGACTGCGGATATTATTTAATTTATTTACACACTACCTACTAGGACATCAACGAACCGGATTCGCGATAGGCTAAATCAGTTGAGGATGGAGTTTTAAGATAATCAGCCACTTAAGAGAACCATATTGCTCTGGACCCGGAGTGATTCTGTCAAGCGGAGTTCACTGAACATAGCCCAAACCCAAATATCGATGTGAATCATTGTCAATGACTGAGCAACTATAAAAGACCATAAAAGCAACAGAAACGTGGTTTTCAGACGTATGCTTAAAGTATCGTGGTCAGATTAGAAAAATAATAAATACTTTCTAAGAACAGCTAACGATAAAAGGAAGAGCATGGACAAAATTTGAAAAAGACAAGAAGGATTTTTAGGCCACGTAATGGGAAGGAGAACGCTATAGCGTTGTCTGGCAACATTACAAACTGAGGGAAAAGAAGCAGGGGTCGGCAAAGAATTCCAATCCTTGATGATCTAGCAGCCTGGCTAGGAAGGAACATAACAGAACTGATGGGTATGGCAGGAAGTCGGTTGGACCTAAACGTTGGTGGAAGGCGGGAGGTTGACGTCCAAAATAAGTGGGATGTGGATTCTCAAAAAAATGGTGGGAGGCTGGCCTCCAAAGCAGCTGGGAGATGGGAGGTTGATATCCCTGCCACCCCTCAAAACTGTTAAGAGACACCCGTGATCGTGGAAAATGGAGGATCGTGACTGCCTACGCCTGCAACACACACGGAACCTGGTGATGAGGAGATAAAAATATATCGAACTAGTCAACATTTGTATGAATACATCATACTATAAATACAGTATAAATAACTGCATATAACATAAAATAACACCCATGCTATTAACACCGTATTAAATACTCATTTTAGTATGCGTCTGTCGCATATGTGTTTAAATCATGCAGATGTGGTTAAAATGTAACATTTGACCTAAGCTAATCCACTTCAAAAAGGTACCATAGCCTCAAACTCCCCAACACAGGCGCCACCCATCATATCACCACTGCCATAATCTGATTATAAATGTAAAATGGACTGTTGGGTAATAGTATAAACGATTGGTAAACAGGGCAACGCCATTGTTTGTGTACTTGATATACGACAAATAGTTCTAAATTCTATTTAATCAGAAATATGCACACTCGCTCAAAACGCACGCACAGACGCACACAAAACGATCATTGCAAAATCATATAAAAATAGAGTCGCATTGTCTATTGTGTGCTACCTATATATAACGGCAATTAAGTGCATTATGCAGTATGCCATCGAAATTGGGAGACGTCTTGACAAACATTAAGAGTTTACCAAATGAAATAAAGATGTGCATAATCGCGGCAGGGGCGGTGTGATCAATGTTCACGCATGCTCGGAGATTGCCCCAACCTGCGCCACCTGTCTTGATGATGTCGCCATCTGCCGGCTAATCCACGCAACTGGTGCAGCCCTGGTGACAGTTGAAAGCAAACCAACAAACATACATTCTTGCAGCATTACTCATTGCGCGACGATCTCCCGCCGCTGGCGAATAGTCGTACGTTGATTTAGCAGGTTCATTCATCTGCGACGATGCAGTTACACAGGCGCTATGCACTCTTGTTTCGGTGACTGTCACATTTCGTCTGCTGCGAGGAGCAGTACAGATATTGAGACAGCTGCTTTGGCGCGACTGTAGCGGGAAGTGAATGACTGAAAGACTGCAGTAATACACCGGTGTAACAGGTAAGAGCGTTATAAAGTCGATGGCTTTGGACACTCACGGGGATTGGATGTCGTCTGCGTTTTGTTGTCGCAGGTGCTGCGTAGCCGGGGCGGGTGTCTGCGTTCACAGGTGTTGTCGTCATGTTTAATATGTATTTCCACTTGGCGCTTCTCTGCCCCTGGTCCGTTCTTAGCCACATGGTATACGTTTCATGTGTTATGACAGCCGTATGTGTGTGCGTTCGTGGTTTCCTTGCGTGTGTGCGTGTTGTTTGTGAGCGCGTGTGTATTTTTAGCGCCTGCGTCTGTGCGTCTGTGCGTGCGTTTTGAGCGTGTGTGCGCGCCTACGTCTACGCATGTACATGTGTATAGGAGGGATTTGCTGCAGTGGATATATACAGTACACACGCTGCATGATGCACATATTCGCTATACACACACAGTGAAACACATCTATATAATGGACAGTTGGTCGTGATTCAACTCTAGTCGTATGCATTGTCTATTGTGTGCTATGTGATTTAACGGCAATGGACATAAGATATAACTGAGTGAACGAGGTAACAGCTATGTTGACCAAATATTTACACAGATATGACCAAACATTATTTTAGTAAAAAAAAAAACAGTTGTGGCCGAATTATCCATTATTGCTCGCTCTTTATCCCACCAAGACAATCTTTGAAATAGTAAACCTACATTTCATATAGATATATATTTTAGTCATCAATATTATTATACATGAGAACATACCAATGTCAAAGTGTTTTATCAACACACGTCGTCAACGACAACTGCCATAGACGTAATTGTAAACTTACGACAAGCAATATCCAATACATTTCTTATTTAAATATGGCATTCATGCAAAGGCGACTTCACAACGTAACAGCCACCGTGAAATTTCGAGTCTGGCTCTGAACCGATTCTATTTTATATGATTTACTAATGATCGTTTTGTGTTCATGTCTGGCAATTCGTAGTGTCGTGATTGCCACACACGCACCAGACGGTTTTGTGTACGACTCCCCCTGTGGGCGAGGCCACATCGTGCTGTAGTCTGATGAGGTGGAGTGTGAATTCGACTGGGTGATTACAGACTATACGGTTATTGTTATTGCCATTGTGAATTCTGTTACTTGTAGAATGTGACGCAGTAGTCGTTCGGCTCTTTGAAGCCAGGGTCCAGGGCCCCGTCTTGTCCGTATTTTATGCGGGCTACTCTGATAACTATAGCATTTTCTATTACTACCTTTAGTGTGCAGTTTATGGATTTCTTTGTACGTTTAATTTTCTTATGTGCATCGTTCACATCTTCGCCCCTTTCGTGTCGTCCACTCTACGTCATACCCGACCTCAATTGACACACCCTCGCGACCACAACGTCACATGTTTGGTCATACCCCCTAATTATGTAGTTCTGTCAAACGAAAAAGAACCCCAGTTATGTGGTCCACTGACATTTGCGTCTGTGGCCCGTTTTTACGGGAGAGCAACTACAGAATAGTTTGCACACAAGGAGAAGCCGGTGCAGAATATAGAGGTATGTAATGTGGGCGAGTGGGGGGGGAGGGGGGACCTGCATGTAGCAGTCGATGCAAAGATCATTAAGCAAGTGGACAGCTTTTGTACACTTGGGCGGAACAGGAAGGAAGCAGCAAGGTGGGACAGAGGCTGTTGCAAACAGGAACAGCCGAGGCTGTTATGTGGGACAGAAAGTTGAAGAAACAGGTAATGGGAAAGTGTTGGAAGCCTGCGTGGTACCAGCTTGTGTGTATGGGTTGGGGATATTAACACAGAGACTGGATGAGCTACATGTAGCAGAGAACAACTGGATAGGGAACATATGTAAGCCGAGAACGGAAACAGTGGCAGGAGATCGTAATGTGTGGAGACGATTCGTCGGGAGGGGAAGACTGGTCACCTCTGCTTCTTCGTGACGTCAGCAGGATTAAAGTACCCTTCGTGTGAAAGGTGACATATACTACTTCTATGCCTATTATACATATTTTCGAATAAAAGAACAATTAAAATAGCGAACAGAACTATCCTAAACGGGTCAGATGGGCTGGGTGTAATGTCTACCTCCCCTAAACTAGGAAAACTAGGTGTAGTGTCTACCTCCCCTAAACGTTTCCGTGCTTTACATACTAATTATTAAAGGGAAGTTATTGGTCAGCATCGGAACTGTACAACAATTAACATTGCTTCTGTGCATAATTCTGGGTTTTTCAACGTCAGGTCGCTGAAGTACATCATAGCGCCAATTGTGAATGCCACCAAGACATATCCAACAACTAAAACTTCATTCATTCAGTCGTGTCCTGATACGAGATAGTTAGCAGAATTGGCTGCCGCTTCTGCAATGGTTTATGCGAGCTGGAGTACACAACAGATTACACGTGTGTCACTGTGTGGGATATTTTACTAGGATATACAACATATACAAGGACAGCATATACAAGGGACCAATGGCGTTTAGTATCCTTCCGAAAGATACAGCATAGTGAAGCGAACGAAGTTGCCGAAGCTTCAGAACTGCAGTGTCTCTTCCGACTCGAACCCAGGTCTGGCGCTCTAGCACCCGAAGTACTGAGCCCCAAACTATAGCTATGCGAGGACATGAATGTAGAAAGAATGAACTGTATTTTCAGAATTAGCTCCATGTTGTAACTAGCAGTATACTGGTTTGTCTGTATCTTAAATAAAAACACTTCCTGAATACAAAACGTTTGTAACCAGAACCGATGCGCTTTTTTATTTCACCCATCAGTTTATTGTAGTCTCTATATTTAATTTATTCGGTATAAACGGCCTCTATTAACGCGTTCATTTTTCACCCAGTCTTTAACCTACGGTGTTGAATTATTACACATCACCCATACTGCCACTAATGGAACTATGACATATCACCCATACTGCCACTAATGGCAAAAAGTTGTAGCTGAAAACCCTACAATGGACAGCTATTTTTCGAGTTACGTGTGCTGCAATACTTACTTCTTAATCGCAAGGTACGGGCTGGGAAATGGCGTATATCATGTTCCTCCTGCCTAGTGCTTTTCGGTCGGTCTCTTCATTTTATCTATCGATCTGACATGTCAGGTTTCGGCAGGTCGGTCTCTCGACTCAGGGAGGCGGTCTCTTTTTCCGTCCCCGTCTTTTTTCCCTTCACGGGCTATCAGCTGTCGTTGAACTACAATAAGGTGGCTCACGCTGTGGCGTTGTCGTAAACTTCCTGAATACAAAATTGACTTCTCTGGTTTCAACGAACCCGACGACCTTCTAATCCTGATCCTGTTCACGTCCATGTTGTGTTTCGTTTAACGCGCTTCGTAGTTTTTAGTCCTACCAGTTATTTTCGACGGACTGTCTGTCGAGAGGACCGGGATTCGAATCCACCTGCTACCGTTTCGAAATTTTGCCAATTTCGTTCACCCCACGTTGCCTGTGTCTTTCGGAAGAGACACTAAACACCGTTGATCCCTTGTATCTGCAAAATACCTAGCAAGAAGATACGACTGGAAAAAAATATTTACGTATCTCCTATTTCTGAGAAGTGCGTCCTTATATGTGTTAATGGTAGACAGTGGGTGGTCGCACTGCTGGTACGCTAATGTAATCACCCAACGTCGAAAAACGCGTCTGGCAGAATTTTTAGGTTTCCGGTAGAATTCCGGTCGCAACTGAAATAAATTGGCCGACTTTGTAGCGTAACTGAAATATTGCGCGAAATTGCGTGAAATATTGTCTTAGACAACCTGATACATCTCATTTTCTGGTAATTACAGATTTCGTATGCGGTAAATATCCTTTGACCGTCAACGTCTACTTTGCGGTCCACCGGCGTCTGTGACATTGTAAGATCTGCATGGCTGCCTTGCCCCGTCCCGTGACACCACACTCTTTGAAAATTCCTTATTTCTGGACAAGATAATTATCACACACTTACGAATTCCATAGTAGGGTGCTCGCGCGCTGAGGTGCCGGGTTCAACTTTCTTAGTATCAAACAATGGGGGAAACAGTCCCTGGTACGTTTCTATCTGGAATCTATGCCATGGGATGGATGGTTTCTAACTGCATCCCCCGGGGGAGGTACTCCCTATACTGAAGTATACATGTATGTGCCGCGCAAATGCCCCTGTTTTTGGCCATTTTTCTATCTCTGTCCGTAGAAAAAAAAGTTTTTCTCTCTTTTTGCCCCAATTAAACCTGATAATTCTCTATTTCATCGAAGAGGAAATTTCCCAATGAAAACGTTCTGCCCAGGTTTACCTTACCTTAGATATTAGATAAATTGTTCCATAATTCTCTCTTGGTGACCCTAAATTTCTTGATTTCTCTCTCTCTCCATGTGCTCCATGGGGTTCTGGTGGCACACCCCCACCGTTTTGGTATGGCAGTACCCCCCCGGGCTGCATCCGCATAAACCTGCATAAAAAAAATATACCACAAGCAATCAGAGACGTGCAAAAGGCGTGGACCGCTTGACTCAGCATTCCCACTAACACGCCTATTTAATCTTGTATAAAGATCTAAGAAGAAGAAAATCAATATTTATATCTTATTGCACGTTACACGTGCTCGTGTCTAGACTACATTAACATTTAGTTTATCGATTGGAATATAACTCATCACTTGTCTTCCATTGTCTAGTAATGCCAACGACACATCCAACGCGTCAGTATCTAGGGGACCCAATGGATACGATATCGTAATTTTTAGAGGCAGACGAAGTGCACACTGTATCCTATTAACAATTATCCTGCTTGCAAAATACGGGTGAAACCCTTAGCACATATAGGCGAACATCTGAGGATAAAACGAGTAGAAATGTTTTAGATTACAACTAATATATGTATGATTCTACCATGAACGAACAATGCTTATACATTGGCTGCTGGAACAGTGCTGAACTTTCTTGTTGTTTAGACCCTAGTCACCAGGCCAAACTGTATTGTGCTAATAACGTTGTCCGTGCAGTAATAACGTTGTCCGTGCAGTAATAACGTTGTCCGTGCAGTAATAACGTTGTCCGTGCAGTAATAACGTTGTCCGTGCAATAATAACGTTGTCCGTGCAGTAATAACGTTGTCCGTGCAGTAATAACGTTGTCCGTGCAATAATAACGTTGTCCGTGCAGTAATAACGTTGTCCGTGCAATAATAACGTTGTCCGTGCAGTAATAACGAGCCGGGAACGATTGCATCATAACATTGAGGGAATTGTAACTAAGTGATACTACATGTTTCAATCTCAGTCGAACGTAAAGATGAAGCAGTGAAGCACAATTAATTTATAATGATGTGATGTGTTCTCACAAATTTAGCAATATAATATTTACAATATAAAATTTATTAAGCCGATGTATCAATCTGTGGCCTTCGAACAGACCGTATATCCCGTAACAGTCACAGTTCGATGCACACTCTTCGGTGAATAAAGAATACAGTGTGGCTCATAGCTCCTCTTTCAACCTCTAGATGACATATGAATCTGTTGGATTTCAATCTAACATGCGTCCTTTTCCTGCGAATGCGACGACATCCTTTTCACAGTGTTTCGCACCAAGACCCATGTTTGTCCAGCGACTGAAGCGCAGCGATCCGAATATCCTCTACAGTGCCTTGTCAAGTTGTCGGACGAAATTTCTCCCATACTACATTGAATCGAAGATGTCATCCAATTCCAAGTGTATCGGACCTGACGTGGGATCTTGCACTGGTAGACCGACTTCTCGTCCGTTGATATATTGTCCACTTAGTCTGATTCATGAAGGCAGAGTTGACGACAACGGCTCCATTGTGGTCACCATCCTTTAGCGAGCGTGTTCAACCGATTATCAAGTCAAATCTTATTCAAATGTGAGGATCTTATACGCGATGCAGACGAACACGATTTCGCTAATCGGTCTCACAGTGTTCTATGTTCTAGTGGGAAGACCGTCCAATCTGTAGAACGAACTGATTGAAAGTGCACAGCACAGACCTTTGAATCGTAAAACAAATTTAACGTACGTCGTAAAACGCACACAGCAGCGAAAGCAGTTTTCATTACCTTTGTTTAACCGCACCGACATTTACCCACTGCGTTCGCTAGTAGTTTGACGTTTGACCTGTGGTCACACCCACGAGGCCAAGTCCCTCGCGGCTAAATCGCCGCAGTCCACCGGCCGGCCATTGAAGATGCCAGACAGCAACATTTGCCAAATTAATAACGCCCGTAAAATTACGTCTCCTTCCGCACTGAAACATTCAAATAACAGGTAGTGGTCAAAGTATACACAATTGGGCGGTCAAGATGCTAAACTGGATATAGTTTATGCTATATAATATGAGTTTACGACAAAACCTGATCAGACATTATGCCCTTAACACTCCATCCTCAACTGATTTAGCCTATTGCGAATCCAGTTCGTTGATGTCCTAATGTGTAGTGTGTGAATAGTTTAAAGTGATATCCGCTATCGGTTTAATAAAAAGTGCGTATTATTTTTTTATTGACTTTAGTCGTTAGATCTGGTAAAATAGTGGATATCCAAAACGGTAAACACTTCATGAGGTCAGGGCTGATCATGGGCTTGACTGAATTTTTTCCATCCTCTCGCCGATCAAATGACAACATTATGAACTTTCACCAAGGGCGAAATTCGTGAGTTTTCAGCGTTTCCATTTTCACTTCAATAAATGCTGGAGCAAGCATTAAATAGTGTAATAGTTTGTCTGGCGATTACACAAAAACTACTTACAAAAGTTGCACAAGACAAGCTGGCATGTCGTAGTGGATACTAGGTAGGTTTGAATTTTCGCAAAATGAATTTGAAATGAGACGAACAAAGACATTGAATTGAGGAGGCAACTTTAATAGATTTTCACACAATTTAGATGGATAACTAACGAGCTAGGGTCTAATGACGTGTTTACTCTCTACGCGTTGCGTAAGGTTCCCTCGACCGTTGGTAGTAAATGCATTTTAAGAATTGAACTAACAAAACGTCTAAGTGGCATCACGTGTGACACAATGTGCCCATTAGTGTCGCAACACGGTTACGTCGTTCTCCTTGTCTGCTGCAGCTGTCGGTAGACAAGCCATTACTGGGCTGTTCCACTCGCCTCCTCCTTTGAATATATATAATATATATGTTTCGCCTCCATATAATTGGAAACCACACTCATGTTTACGTGCTTAGTATGAAATGTAGACGAAAAACACACACACACACACACACACACACACACACACACACACACACACACACACACACACACACACACACACACACACACACACACACACACACACACACACACACACACACACACACACACACACACACACACACACACACACACACACACACACACACACACACACACACACACACACACACACACACACACATATATGTATATATTTATATATATATATATATATATATATATATATATATATTTATATATATATATATATATATATATATATTTATATATATATATATATATATATATTTATATATAGAAATATATATATATATATATATATATATATATATATATTATATATATATATATATATATATATATATATATATATATATATATATATATATATATATATATATATATATATATATATATATATATAGCTGGCCATGTTTACGGCAGTCGTATACTAGCGTTTGTTCACGCCACCTTTGACAACTGAACTCTCAAGACAGCGAGCTCACCGGGTTTCGTGTCAAAAGCGTAAAAAATCAGCGTGCCAGACGTTCAAAAGAAATGTCCAAGGTGTGTTACTGACCTTTATTCGACGCCGTGCAGGCAAGGTGCACATAAACAGAAATGCACAAACAGTACATTACGTGTCGTACAACATAGATTTGGGTCATTAGCGTGGCACGAGAGGCGAGGAAGCCATATAGTAATATAGTACGGTATCCAGTCCTTGGAACTGCACAAAGCGCTTTACCATTCAACCCCTGGCAGACCTGTTCGTTCGAGCGTCATGTCAACTTCTCTGGAAAGCATACAGCCAAGCTGCAATTACTGCGCGAAGATTATTCGTTCACCTATCCACCTCTGTCTGTTGTTGGGTACTCATTTATATAGCTGAGTGAGAGACTGAACAAAATTGAGAATTCAAACCCCGGTACTTTGAGTGATGCTTAGGACTGAGTTTCGTACAAGGCCCCCACTTACCTTGTATGAACGAGTGACTGATATGTATATGTTCAAAGTATCATATACCTAAACTATTATGTCACTAAATGATTTATGTATCGTGCATTTGCACGTGCAATCAGAAAAGCCAAAGAAAGTTATATTTACTGAACACAAATTGAGCGTATGTAACAAAGTAGAATCCTAGCAGCGTATATAATTGGTTGATGCGGCAGTTGGGACAAAGTTCAGTTTCACGTTTCACGTTGTTTGCGTGAATCCACTTAGGGTGACATCAATAAACTGTTTAATTGGAACCCGGGTGTATTGGCAAGGAAATGTTTAGAGATATCATTACGAATAAAAGGCTGGATAAATCAGCCAAGAGAAGTATGGATAAATATGAGATGAGAGTATTGGAGAGACGGGACAAGACGTGAGTTAAAAGACTGTTGCCTGAAGTGACTGGCCAAAAAGAGACCAAAAAGAGATCAAAAAGAGATCAAAAAAGATCAAAAAGGGATGCCAGCAAAAAAAACTGGCTAAGAGAAGCCTGGAAATAGTGGTTAAGAAATGCCTAGACAAATTATCAAGAGTTCCCTGCAAATGTGGTTAAGGGACTCTTGCTGAGGATGGCTCGAAGATGATTGGAAAGAGTGCTTAATTTTTGGAGAGGCCGGTCAAGGTATTCCAGGAGAGACCTATGAAGAGAGAATATGAAAGACTACCCAAGAGATTTTTGGATAGATTAGCCAAGAAAAGTCTGAATAGACTGATCAAGAGAGACCATGAGATGTTTGGAGATAGCTATATAGCCAATATAGACCTGGAGCGACTGGTCACAAAGAGTTCAGAATGCCAGGTTAAGAAAAGCTGGAATGTTAGCAAAATACAGAGAGACCAACCATGCGGCGGGACTAGCCAAGAGAGATATTAGTAGAAATCGGCCAAGAGCGAGGGCCGAGGAAGATCCACAACGGAAGCTCCTATAGGGAAGTCAAAACAAGTCACAGTTACGTTAAGACGTATCTTGTATATACGACTCTATTAGAAGTGGACATGTGAATACGCAATATTCTCACGTTGACACTAAATAGTTACAACTACAGACAGTTCCTTATGTGTGACCACTGTTGCGAACCGAATATCGCGGAAACAACGTTGGCATTCACCTGAAACCACGATGATATACCGCATTGTAATTAAAACCCCGGTCATTCTTCATGCCGTCAACACTGGCAGTCGTCTGGATTGTACTAGTGACACATCATCGAATGTCGACGTAAACGTCCTGGACCGCTGCGTTCGCGCTTCGTGTTCACTCAAGTTAATGTTCTCATTCCGTGGACATGACTAATGCACTCCCGTTTTTGTAGTACCAAGCCAATTGTCGGGAGCCTTCTTTGTAGTACGTACCATCACGCGCACAATCGCTCCACAAAGGACAGGCTAAAATTTACTCAAACAACCGCCATTTGACCCAAGGCCCATTATTGTCAGGCCTTCATTTCGGTCGTTTTTTTATTAAAGAACCCCTGTCGTTGGCTGCATTCTGTAGACCATATGTCGTTGGCGGGTTAAACATCTAACTTGTGAAACGTGGTTCATATCATTGTATAGGTGGCCTACTTGAAATAAAAAAAGACAACACATACTTTCTATCATATATGATTACCTAGATGTCTGCATAGTCAGTTGTACTTATCGCCAGTTACTTAATGGAGTAGCGTCTGGAAGGCAAAAAATGCCGTCCACTGACAATGCTGTGGTATTTGGCGTGATAAATAAGTGTGTTTTCTTTGAAACAGCCAAACAGGTTCGAAGCCGAGACAATGGAACACGCGGGTAGACAGACACCACATAATGGTGCCTATGATTCAGCATCAACGGCGCTTAGAAACCCAAAGGCGATATCATATGTATACATTGCGGTTGACAGTCCCGTTTTCCCTGGGGCAGCGGTTATGTAGCGACATAGTTTCTGGTAGGTCGTTCGTCTGCCGTCGCACACGCTCGAGACGTCATGCAAGGCGACAATATCAGACATGTCAAAGAGCTGATGTCATAGGCTTAAAATACAACCAGAGCGGATTCGTGACTGCCAGAAAATTGTTGCCTGTTGCTATATCGGTGGCCTCGCTAAATCGACGATTTCTTGGTGTGGTATTTCTTGAGAGGCTGAATGTAGCAGAGGAATAAGCGGTGTAGTCATTTACTCAGGAAGTTCTTGGAATTACATAGCTACGATGTATGTTTTTGCCTAAAACCTTCACAGTGGCATTCGTTGTTGCGTTTAACATCAAGGCACATTGTACACTCACAAGCGCACGCGCGCACACACACACACACACTTGCAGTATGATAAAATAACATATCATTTGGAGATTGTCGTTTTACCTAAAAGCACAAACTACGCCCCAAAAAATGGTCCGTTGTTAGACCAATAACCACGAATGAGCCCCCCAACACACCCCCCCCCGTTGTGATTCACCTGTGTTAAACCTCTTAAAACGTGCGACACAATAGAAGAATCGTCTGTATAAAGGAGCGACCTGCCAGAAGCTAAAAAAAGGATTGCGTATGTGTGAACATGCACATAAACGCAGCACTGAGTGATCTTGCGTGTAGGTAAAACACACTCACTCTCACTCTCACTCACTCTGGAGCATAAGGTGCCAACACATCTTTTCCAGCCAACACGGTCTTGCACGAGCCAACCAAGTTCAATCTTGGTCTTCTCAGCCATCTTCATCTCTTCTTCGACAGTCTTTCTCCAGGTGCCCAGTGGTCTGCCTCCTCTACCTTTCCTCCTCTCCTTTTCCATGTGGTGTCCTTGCGAATAACAAGACCCAAACCGTCTCCACCTTCTCTGTTTCACATCTTTGACGATGTTGTTGATGCTGGTGCGTTAAGGGATGTCTTTGTCTGTCACTCGCTGCTCCCAGTCTATTCTCAGGATTCTTTTGAGGCACCTTCCCTCAAAATCATCGAGTAGGCTCTCTATCTTGTATGTCCTCCATGTTTCTGAAGCGTACAGTAATACTGAACGTACATTGGATCTGTGTATTTTCAATTTGCTCTTCTTGTGGATAGTGGTGGATTTCCAGAGGTTGACGGGTCTGTTGAAGGCTTGTACTGCCACGACGATCCTTGTGGAAGTTTATGTTTCAATGTTGCTGTCTGGTGAGATGAAGCTGCCAAGACACTTGAAGTTGTACGCCTCTGGGATCGTCTCTGTTTAGAATATCCCGAAAGTGTTCTGCCCATATGTTGAGCTTTTCGTCTTCTTTGTCAGAGCGTTTCCGTTATTGTCCTTGACAAATGTCGATTTGTTGGGAACACACACAAGCTATCAGTCATTTAGCGGATAGCGTGCTATGCTTTTATGTATGTATTATGAATGATGCAAAGTTGAAAAGCACTTGGTCCTATGATTGCCAAACTTTTATCAGGTTGCTTTAGTTCATGTTTCTTTAAAGAAACTGCATATATCATGTGCGAATTCATACATATGGCCTACCAAATACAGGTAATACAAATGTACATACAATATAAAACTTTACACGTCACTTCTTGCATGTTACATTTTAAACACTGATCCATGTAGAGCTCATAACAGAATTAGAAGTTCGTTCGCTAACCGATCTGCTCAGATGTCAATGCGTATAGCCATATATGACATGTTCACGGCCCATTTAAAACGATATAGTCGCTTGCAGAAAACGGAAGCCATGATGATTGGTAGAGTGCACCATAATATGAACATCAAAATCGGTGAATATCCGCTGAAACAAGTGACATCCTTCAATGTCCTTGGCAGCGGCGTCAGCGAGTACGGAAATATGAAGAAGATAATTACAACCGGATTACCAAGTAGGCCGACAGCCAGAGTGTAGGGTGTATGTACCGGCTGTTGAGATACAAACAAGTGCCTAAGAAAGCCAAACAGATCATACACAAAACCATGTTAAGTGTCCTCTGTGGCAGTGAATGTAGCACCTTGACAATGATGCTTGATACTCGGATCACACACGAAAGCCATGCGAATGACACAGGGTGTCACTAAATGGGACAAATTATCATCTCAACAGGGTGAGCAGGTGAGCTGTCGCTTTCTTACTTGTCGGGCGTTACTTCACAATTCCACAGTGACTCACCTGTCCCTTACACGTCTACCTGTTCATTAAGAATTCCCATTCACCTCGCCTGTTAACCCTACAGACCGGGACACTCTCTGTTCTGTCGTGACTAACAGCGGGCCGTCTGCGAAGTCAACGGACAATGATTGTGCCACTAACAAGTATACGACTGTGTATAAAAACAATGCGGATAATAAATTGGGAAAACTATATTCCTGCAAAACATACCGTGGTCAATGAAATCTTAAATTACATTTTGCAAACGATCGTTTTATGACATATACTCGAAAAGATTCACTGATATTTTAATATGAGACCGACGTTAATATTTAACATCATGCGAACGCTACATATGTTAACTTATTTCCTTACATTAGTTGATTATGAGAAGTTTCACGTCGCAGTGACTTGCTGTTTTAGATCAGATATCTGAAAACCAAATAGACATGCTAGAAGTTCGGTTCTTTTGAAGTCGCCTGTTTTTTTCTGCTGCCATAGTGCCTACATCACATGTACGCGCTGAAAGCCATAAAATGTAACAAATGACGGTGTCTGCAGCGACATAAAGCACCAGCGTGCGTCATTCTATGCAATCTTGTGGCTCGCGTAGAATGTAGCCGTTGTTTTTGTATGCCTTTGAATGTGTCCTCTCCGTACACGTAGATATCGTGGAACGTGTGCACGTAGCAATGGTTTGTTCCATTTTAAATTGAATCCCGGCTGTACCAATTCATAATAGTTATACTGAATTCCGTCTAGACGGGAACAGCGTATTGTAAGTAATCTGTGTCGAGTTATTTTTTAATAGCCAGCAACTTCCTCGTGTGGCTTGACGTCATGTGTAAACACAGACACAACACAACAGTGCTGTGGTAAATATAAGCTGTGTAAAGATTACCTCTGCCGTTCTGTTCCACTCGGTTCTTTGAAACATTAGTGCATGTTGCCTTTATGTGTGTGCGTATGAAGAAAACGTATGTACGTATGGGCGTTGGAAGAGCTTACGCGCGTATGTGGATGCATGGGTGCGTGTAAGCATGTATGCATGTGTGCGTGCGTGCGTGCGTGCGTGGGTGCGTGCGTGCAGGTATGTGTATAAGTAGAAATTATTTAACCTAGCACGTATACAAGAAATATGTTTTATGGATATGCCGTTTTCGACTCAGTTTTTCGTGTCAGAATTACTCATAGTTTTGGCTCCAGTGCCGTGAGCGCCTCGGAGTGACGCATACCTTTGGTCGATTCGTTCACAACAATTACTCGATTCACAAATACCCCAACCCGGAGTTTAATTGACCGGGGAGACGTCACGCCCACATCACACGCACGGGTAGACAGCGGGGCAAACACTGATCGTTTGCCACTTAAAGACTGCAGTTACCACTACACCCGCAGGCGGTATTTTTAAAACGGGGTTAATTTATTAGTGCATATCAAGTGTCTTCATAGCAAACCGTAGATACAGTTAGATTATCAAGTGAACTGTTCTCTTAGAACTGTTCTCCCAGAACTGTTCTCCCAGAACTGTTCTCCCAGATGGTACGCGAAGTTAGTGTATTAAAATAGGTTGGTAGACTCAATAAGTATATCGCAATAAGCGCCTTCGCATTTGGTAAATATAATTAGTACGTCACAACCAGTGTTATCGAAGTTGTTAGATACATTTTTGACGTTAAGTATAAATTGATGGCCTTTTAGGCATACAAAAGACAACATTGCATCAGCCAGAAACGAAGGTTATTTGAATGTTATCTTCATATTTGGAACCCATATCAACAAGACTGATAATAACAAGTTTTGAATTAATTGGACACCGATGAAATTTAATGGAAATGTGCACATGGATGAATGGGTAGGTAAATAGTTGAGTGACTGACCAAATACGTAAGTGAGTGAGTGAGTGAGTGATTGATTGGGTGAGTGAGTGGGTGGGTGATTGAGTTAGTGAGTGATTGATTGATTGATTGATTGATTGAGTGAGTGAGTTAGTGAGTGAGTGAGTGAGTGAGTGAGTGAGTGAGTGATTAATTGATTTAGTGAGTGAGTGAGTAGGTGAGTGATTGAGTTAGTGAGTGAGTGGGTGGGTGAGTGAGTGAGTGGGTGAGTGATAGAGTTAGTGAGTTAGTGAGTGAGTGAGTAAGTGAGTGAGTGAGTGAGTGGATGATTGATTGATTGATTGATTGATTGATTGATTGATTGATTGAGTGAGTGAGTGAGTGAGTGAGTGAGTGAGTGAGTGAGTGAGTGAGTGGGTGATTAAGGCGAGTTAGTGGATCATGATCAGTGAGTAGGAAACGAACAAACGAACCCGTTACCCTGGTTGTAGTTCGGTTTGCACACAAAACAGCACACGCCAATGCCGCGTCAATAAATTACTCGTATGTCGTGAACTACGCCGTAGTTGGCGGTAGATTTCACACCTTGATGTGGGAGGAAAAGCAAAGTTGCATTACCCCGCCCCACGGGGCCCTGTATTGACAAACACAAGCCCATACCGGTGTTGTAGGATAGCCGCCTGGCAGATGATGCAAATTAGGATTCAGTGTCGCTGGATTTCGCAGGTACAGCATTATCAATCATGTGTGGATGACGGGGTGACAGGTCGAACAACCTACCATAATAGACCCGCGTAATTAGTCTTCGTAGAAGATGTCAGATGTCGTCACTAGTCACGTCCCTAGATAGTGAACGATGCCTAAATAAGTATGACATGTTACATGGAATTGGCTAGGCACTGTGTGTGCGTGCGTGCGTGCGTGCGTGTGTATGAGTGTGCGTACGAGTGTTCGTTCGGGAGTGTATGTGTACGCAAAGCCATACGCGGAGTAATTATCTTATACATTCATTTGTCCAATCACTTTCTTTTTTCTTTCTTTATAATACTGTAGATGTCCCGAGTATCGAGGAAAATACTCTACGTGGGGAATAGCGTGCGGACCGAGCACTTTTACAGTGATTAAGAGGCATCAGTATAAAACTTACGTTAAAAGTAAAAAAAAAAGCGATAATAATAAAAACACCGATAATAATGATGTTAAAAGTTAAGAACGGATAAAAGACGATGTCAATGATCTATTTGATGATTATATGTGGTGTCCCATCCATCCCTTCAATGAAGACCTGAATGAAGATAGGGATGTAGCTGATGATGCATTTAAAGGTAAACTGTTCCAGAGTCGGATTGATGATGGGAAGAAGGAGTGTAGGTATGTGCCAGTTCGAGAATGGGAAATTTGGAGCTTCGCTAAATGTCATCTAGAATTGTGGTTGGTGGATTCAAGAAGTACAGCAGGGTTCACATCGACAAGTCCGTTTATGATTTTGTACATCATGCTGACTCTGTCTGGTTGTCTTCTGGACTGCAGGTTTTCAAGTTGGAGCTATGCAAGCTGTGCAGAGGCACTAGAGGTAGAGCTGAAGTCGTGAACGATGCGCGCAGCTGAGCGGCGTTGCACCATCACATATTCAAATGCAGATGAATTAAATGGAACGAAAAACGACCTTTACAACCCGACTGTTGTTGAACGCCCATGTCAGTCCCTAAGCGTAATATCGTGTAGGACGGCATTGTTTCCAGTTCTCGTAGATTTCCATTGTCATTTGCGGCAAGCGAGAACACTATATCACTCGTGCTGGCTAACGTAAGGAGATGTACAACAAACGAGAAAGGGTGTGGCTTCGTAGAAAACAAATGTCCATAACAAAAGAACTTGTTACAACTTACCCATGTGCCGCTGGCCTAGTTTCGTGTTCTTTCATGGAGACGATTGCTGGGAGTATTATGAAATTGCGAAAACTGTCATATGTGTGTATGCGTAGAGCCTGTATACGTGTGCGCTAAGACACAGCCTGTATACGTGTGCGCTAAGACATTGCCTGTATACGTGTGCGCTAAGACACAGCCTGTATACGTGTGTGCTAAGACACATCCTGTATACCTGTGCGCTAAGACACATACTGTATACGTATGCGCTAATACACAGCCTGTATACGTATGCGCTAAGACACAGCCTGTATACGTATGCGCTAATACACAGCCTGTATACGTGTGCGCTAAGACACATCCTGTATACGTGTGCGCTAAGGCACAGCCTGTATACGTGTGCGCTAAGGCACAGCCTGTATACGTGTGCACTAAGCACAGCTGTATACGTGTGCGCTAAGGCACCGCCTGTATACGTGTGCGCTAAGACACATCCTGTATACGTGTGCGCTAAGACACAGCCTGTATATGTGTGCGTTAAGGCACAGCCTGTATGCGTATACGCTAAGACACAGCCTGTATACGTGTGCGCTAAGACACAGCCTGTATACGTGTGCGCTAAGCCACCGCCTGTATACGTGTGCGCTAAGACACAGCCTGTATACGTGTGCGCTAAGGCATAGCCTGTATACGTGTGCGCTAAGACACCGCCTGTATACGTGTGCGCTAAGACACAGCCTGTATACGTGTGCGCTAAGACACAGCCTGTATGCGTATACGCTAAGACACAGACTGTACACGTGTGCGCTAAGGCACAGCCTGTATACGTGCAGAGCGACATGTTTACACCAGTGTTAGAAAATTTACGTTTTTGTACATATGTGATTGGACAGGCGATTATTCAACTGTGCCGTAGACATTATGCATGTGACAGCGTCTTTTATGTTACCCGTCACAGGCAGTGTTTACTACTGTGCAGCATACTGATGATTTGCAGTTAGTAATTTCTGTATATTTATTTTTGTTGTTCCATGGATTGTAAATCAAAGCATCACGTCAAATACAATTCAGTATCTTGGTTTTTTCTGCGCCTTCATTTATATCTTGGGTTGTATAATTTGTAGAATATCTTCGTTACTCGTTCGAACTGTCCAGCGTATCCCCAACTATTTGCATAATCACGCACGCACACACGCATACACGTACACACACGTATGCACACGGAAACACAGTTACACACACATACGCACACACATGTACATGCACGTACACACACGCACACACACACGCGCGCACACACACATGAACGCGTATACACACGTACATGCACACACGCATACACACGCACGCACATGCACGAAAACGCACGCACACACACAAACACACACACACACATACGCAGGCAGGCAGGCAGGCACGCACGCACACATACACACATAAGTTCCTCAGATTTCCACTGGTCCAAAGTATTTACTTTGTGTTTTGTAGTCTGGCCGTGTTTACCAATCAGGACCGTTGGCAGCAGCGTGTCAGAGAGTGCACGTTGATGTGCAGCCGCGCGTGATGAATTTGAAAAGAAGCCGTGCGTGACCTCATAATGATTTCCTGCACAAAACCCCTGTCATGATCCTTGACACAACACGAGACGATGTGAACCGTGGCTTAGAGCAATTGAACTACTTCTTGTAGCTATTTTTGTGCACGTTGCCAGTGTAATGTCATTTGCCCGTCTTTATGACCCGAGTTGCATACGTAAACTGAATGTTAAATATAATTTGGCTGAACATTGTTGACTGGTGAAAGGGTTGGTGACAAGCGCAATTTCATACGATATAATGGTGTCGAGTACTGTTTCAAATGTCTACGTTGCAGGCGACGAAAGATGGCAGTCTGTTTGCAATCGCTGTCTCTGTTGTTAACGGTAGCAACGGCTCACTACTGTTTGGAAATTGCTGCTACTGAAGGTGCGTAATAGTGGAAGAAGCCGTTGTATCTTAACGGGACACGTCGAAGGAAAATGAAATACATTAAATAGCGTATTATGCCACCAATGTACGCAAAAACACGCGTACACATGACATTTATCCATCCATTCATCCCATCCATCCATCCATCCATCTACCCATCCATCCATCCACCATGCGTCCATATATGCACCTATATTCCTAGATGGTCATATAGAAGGATGATTGCTGATTGTTGAAGAAGGTCATTGTCGACGTGACGGACAGCACAGCAATACTCACTCATCAACCCATGTCAAGCCACTTTCTGCAGCAACAGAAGAACCATTACTGCAGTTTATCACATTAGTTATTGACATTACTCTTTATGTGACAGTCAGGTGGTGTAGCTGTGTGTAATAAGAATTATTTATTACCCCATAAATGTTGTGACATTAATAGTATCCGTACAACTTTTCCAAAGCACAATCCATGTAATATATATATATATATATATATATATATATATATATATATATATATATATATATATATATATATATATATATATATATATATATATATATATATATATATATATATATATATATATATATATATATATATATATATATATATATATATATATACTATATATATATATATATATATATATATATATATATATATATATATATATATATATATATATATATATATATATATATATATATATATATACAAATATATATATATATATATATATATATATATATATATATATATATATATATATATATATATATATATATATATATATATATATATATATATATATATATATATATATATATATATATATCCGGTATGTACAGTAAGTTGTCAATTGTCTTTTCCTCCCTCCCATTTCCACCACCTCTGCAGGCCTGGAACTGTGTGACTCAGTGTACGACTCTACACACGTGTTCATGCAGTGGTACTTAGTGGTTACAATATTGTGCTACTGTATTTATTAAATAAATTAATCATGTGTTTGTAATAATTACGTATTTTGTTCTCCAAATAAACCAAATCATTAATATAAAGCCAAAACATTTGAAATTAATTCAAATGCATTTGCGAATGTGTAACCAAGACATTTGCATTTGCATTTGCATGCGACCTCAAAACATTTGCATTTGCATTTGAATGCGTTCCTGGAAAATGGTATTTAAATTTTACTAAAATGAAACATTTGCATTCAAATGCGTTTACTTGCATTTGTTAACAAGCCTGTTATATATATATATATATATATATATATATATATATATATATATATATATATATATAATATATATATATATATATATATATATATATATATATATATATATATATATATATATATATATATATATATATATATATATATATATATATATATATATATATATATATATACCAGCTTCGTAAAACTAGTAACGTTTATTTTACTGTTGTTGTTACAGTGTCGTTTGTCTTGTTGTTACAGTGCCGTTTGTCTTGTTGTTTTTACAGTGCCGTTTGTCTTCTTGTTGTTACAGTGCCGTTAGCCCCCGAAACTGACGCCCCCAGTGTGAAATGCACGAATGACACGTGTAAGCACGATGGCCGATGTCAACTAAGTGCATCCGGTGGATCATTCCTATGCAACTGTACGCTTGGCTACTGGGGAGAATACTGCGAACGAGGTAATTTACCTCGATTTAACAAGATTGCCGTCTTATACATCATTATTTTCATACCCATTTAATATCTTAAAAACGTCTCCTCTTTATCTCATTGTCTCTACAGTTGTTAAACCACATTCTTTTAGGTGTTCTTCATAGCTAAAGTCTCTCAGTTCTGGAATTATTTTAGTTGCCAGACAAGACACTCCCGTCGTTCACATTACTCATTGTTGAGCCGTCACAAGACACTCTCGTCGTTCACTGGACTCATTGTTGAGCCGTCACAAGACACTCCCGCCGTTCAGTTTACTCATTGTTGAGCCGTCACAAGACACTCCCGTCGTTCACTGGACTCATTGTTGAGCCGTCACAAGACACTCCCGTCGTTCACTTTACTCATTGTTGAGCCGTCACAAGACACTCCCGTCGTTCACTTTACTCATTGTTGAGCCGTCACAAGACACTCCCGTCGTTCACTTTACTAATTGTTGAGCCATCACAAGACACTCCCGTCGTTCACTTTATTAATTGTTGTGCCTTCACAAGACACTCCCGTCGTTCACTTTACTCATTGTTGAGCCGTCACAAGACACTCCCGTCGTTCACTGGACTCATTGTTGAGCCGTCACAAGACACTTCCGGCGTTCACTTTACTCATAGTTGAGCCGTCACAAGACACTTCCGTCGTTCACTTTACTCATTGTTGAGCCGTCACAAGACACTCCCGTCGTTCACTTTGCTCACTGTAGAGCCGTCACAAGACACTCCCGTCGTTCACTTTACTCATTGTTGAGCCGTCACAAGACACTCCCGTCGTTCAATTTGCTCATTGTTGAGCCGTCACAAGACACATCCCTCGTTCACTTTACTCATTGTTGAGCCGTCACAAGACACTCTCGTCGTTCACTTTGCTCATTGTTGAGCTGTCACAAGACACTCCCGTCGTTCACTTTACTCATTGTTGAGCCGTCACAAAACACTCCCGTCGTTCAATTTACTCATTGTTGAGCCGTCACAAGACACTCCCGTCGTTCACTGGATTTTTTGTTGAGCCGTCACAAGACACTCCCGTCGTTCACTGTACTCATTGTTGAACCGTCACAAGACACTCCCGTCGTTCACTGGACTCATTGTTGAGTCGTCAAAATACACTCCCGTCGTTCACTGGACCCATTGTTAAGCCGTTACAAGATACTCCCGTCGTTTACTGGACTCATTGTTAAGCCATCACAAGACACTCCCGTCGTTCATCGGACTCATTGTTGAGCCGTCACATGTCAATTGTCTGTTTTATATGTCACACTCCTTGTACACATGACATAAGACATTGAGACCATAATTGAACACAAAACTGATGCAGGATATTCACCGTCATCACAGATAAATGACTAGTAAGACTATGTAGACATAACTTAAGAATAATTACAATGATTAAACGTTACGGTTGAAGTATCGTGATGATATCGTAAATACGTTGGCAATAATTTATTATAAAAGTAAATACATTTGTACAACTAATTTGTCGTATAGTGTAATCGTTTACGCGATATCTCAAGAGCGCACATCTGCGTTTCTTTATATGTACACATTCCAGACAAGAAGAATATAAATAAAATATTATTTGAGTTCCGGAAAACAACAACAACAACAACAACAACAATCAACGGGAATATATGTTGCTCTTGTGATTTCGTATTTCCTCCACCGGCAGAACGATGCGGCCCTGGTAAGTACTTTGGAGACGGTCAGTGCCATCGCTGTCCAATGGGAACGTACAGCCCAGTCCAAAGCAAAGACGAGCGTTGCCTGGCCTGTCCAGCCGACTCGACCGGGCGGCTGTCTACGACGAATCAGTCCGGAAGGACCAACGTCTCGCAGTGCATCTTTGTAAGTACCGGATATGGTCCATAAGTACCAATCCAGAGTGGTCCACTGAAATCCGTAAGACAGCAGACGAACCCGTATTGGTATCTAGGTCAGCTTGTTTGTCGCGCAAATTCAAAATGAGCTCGGCGTACAAACTGGGGTATATTGATTGAATCTCGCCACCAGACTTTGGCCCGGCAGAAATTAACGTCATAAAACTGCTATTATATTTGACGCGCATGATGCTACATTTTCCGGCCAGGTATTTTACACAATTGCGCTCAGATTGTAGCACTCAGTTTTGGATTTTTTACAACCAAATATCGAGTTCATTTCAACAATTCCCCTTCTCACTTCCATATGGCCACCATCGTCAAATAGCATTGGCCTATGACTTGCCACCATTAATTTACGTACAGTTGGCGGGATGCTTCGTCGGCGCCCGTGTAGGGCGCTGTGGCTTAGTGGTTAGAACGTCGGACTCTCAACCGAGAGAACCCGGTTTCGAATCCTCTTGCTGCAGTTTCGAAGTTGCCATAGTTTACTCAGCCGTAATGACAGATATGTGAACGAATAATCTTCGCACAGTAAATGCAGCGTGGCTGAATACTTCCCAGAGAAGTCGAGATGGCGTTGGTACGAACATGTCTGAGAAGGGTGAAGTGTACAGAGCAATACCAAGGAGTGGATTAAGCTATATATAATAACGGATCTTTTTACCTGCCAAATGTGCTGACCCTGGCTGTCACCAAATGTGCTGACCGTGTCTGTCACTAAATGTGCTGACCCTGCCTGTCACCAAATGGTATATTTTTCAGTGTCGGCACCATACGCGTGTTTCAGATGCCGCTGATAACACGGTTGAGGCCAGACTACGGACCAGTGTCTGGGGGTACGCGGGTACTGCTCGACTTTGAGAACCTCGATGGCCGCCGCGTCGTCTACACAGAACTACTGGGGAAATCCTGCACGCACGAAGTCGTTGTGTACGACCCAGTTCGTTGTTTTACTTCTGAGCCCGCTGACGCATGTGATATATTTTACAAGACGCGATTTTGTTACGCGGCAACATACGTCGCTGCGTGACAAAATCGCATCTTGTAGAGATAACGATGGTGTTTTATGTTGTTAATATATGTGATGATGATTGGTATGTAGACTCTGTGCTATTTATGTCTATGTATACAATACAATACAATACAATACAATACAATACTCCTGATCATGGAGGAATCATCAGGATCCTGCGATCAGAATCGTCATAAGGTATCATAAGGTATCACGAGGGAATCAGATATGTATGCAATACAATACAATACAATACAATACAATACAATACTCCTGCTCATGGAGGAATCATCAGGACCCTGCGATTAGAATCGTCATAAGGAATCATAAGGTATCATAAGGGAATCAGATATGTATACAATACAATACAATACGATACTCCTGATCATGGAAGAATCATCTGGATCCTTTTATTAGAACCGTCATAAGGTAATACAGTACAACAACACTTATGTTGCGCTAAGAATCCTCCAGAAAACAAAGCTCAGCAGCGCTCCGAAACAAACGGGTTAGACAGTTTCTAGTCGGTATAACAATTCCAGTCGTAAACAGTATTTCCTGCAGATATAACGCCGATATGAATAGTTCCACTGAGTTGGTGCGGTAACTGAAAAAACTCTAGTTTCGAGTTTAGCTTAATAATGAGAACGGAAAGTGGATTAGAACAAAAGGAAAGTGTTTCTTCGTTCTTCGTCGAATGATTCGGATACTCCCTGCGGTGTATCGTTCTACATATTCTTCTGTTACTTCTACCGATACATTCATGTGGATTCTGAGCACGCTACCTTTGTTGTCACCAGCAACGAGTCGACCATCGCGTGTGAGACGCCAGCTGTCGCTCAACCATCGGCAGGACCTATACTGGTAAACTTCGGGGACGAAACGTCGGCATTATCCACGCAGAACTTCACCTATCGACCCGACCCAGTCATACAGAGCATTGGCAACATCAAGACCTTTATCAGGTGAGATTGAACGTTTCATCGCGTATCAATTAATATCAATCCCACCAACAGAGAAATAACTAGAATCCGTTCACTCTCTGATCGTGTCAACTCCACACGACACTGTCGTTGTTGCTTCAATGTCGTTTTCTCGTAGCAATGTATTGCTTTAATTGTACATAATAGTTATTGTGAGTGCTTTGCAGTAACGGCTATTGTCCTGTCAATGCGTTAGTGTGTTAGTGTCTTACAATGACAATTCGCATAAAACACCCTATAAGTAAATCCACATATAGATCAAATTCGTGCATTAATAATATCAAACGTTTCCCCAACATTAATGTTATGACAGTCTATTTCAACAAGCTGTCAATCACAAGAAGGATAACAAAAATGAAATATTTTACATAACAACTGTCATTAAATCTCGTTAACTGTTCTTTTAACTGCGATATCTCCGACATCACTACCATTTGATACGTTTCAGCGGAGGAATGGTACTGAGAATACGCGGCGAATACCTCGACTCTATTGACAAGCCAATGATGGTGGTAACCCGGGTCTACAAAAACAACACCTGTGTGTTCAGATCGGTCAGTCTCCTTGGTTCATCGACACGTTACATACATTGGTAACAATCAATGCCCCCGTCAGCCGAGTAACATACATCAATGTCCTCACGGGCATCAATGACCAATGTTACATTGTCACCGCCAGAGCAACGGGCGTCAGTAATTGGGGCTACATCGAGTAACGGGCAGCATTGTTACATTGTCATCACCAGAGCAACGTTGCTACATTGTAACTGGCATCAACGAGCAGTATGACGTAGTAACACGCAATATCACGATTTAATTTCTTCATGAACGAAACAAAGAATATTCATATGAACTCCACGGTTGAGATGTTCTAGGAAAAGCGTCAACTTACTGTAGAGTATTCACTTTCGCATCGTCCCGTCCCAGTATCTAGTCGTGTATACGATTAAGAGTTGTTGAACAACGGTCTGCACCCACCTGATTTTAGGGCCATTGGGAGATAATATCGCGATAGTTGTATATCTTTTGGAATACAATTGCGATAGTTTCATAACTATCGCGAGAGCATTGCCAGAGCATCACGGAATAGCAAATAGACAGGAAAACAATCCCACATCGTAATTGATAGGTGGCGCCATCGCGTGGCCTTGGAGGTAGTTCAAATTCACAATGCTGAACTCGTTAATGGCGCTGCTCAAATCGACGAAAATTATCCAAAATAGCTTAAAAATATGTTTATTTCTATTACTACAGTGACTAAAAAAAATTTGCTAACTATTTTTACTATCGAAAGTTCATTGTACTATTGACAATAACTATCGATAGTTCAGTAAAATATCGATAGTATTGAATCGTTACATCGACTATCGCGATGCATCGATAGTTCGATGTACTGTAACACTGTACTGTTATAGAACCATAGGAAAAAGACGGGGACTGAGCTACAGTTTCCAATACCAAAGCTCACAGCCGGTCTCAAGAGCCTCATGGTCAGCGGAGATTCGTCTTCGACGCAGAAGTCTCGTCGGCGGAGGCGCGCCCTCGAGTCGCGCACGTTCAACGATCGAGACGTCCACTTCTACCTTGGCTTCCGTCTGGACGGCGTCGGCGACTACCGCAACATGAGCACGTCTCCACTGCCGCAGTACGGCGAACTGGTCGTCTACTCCGACCCAGTCTACTACTCCTTCGAAGAGGACGACCGAGTCCGCGACTTCGAGAGCGGCACTGACGAGTTCATTCACATTCGGGTAAGCGAGAAATGTCCGTGTTGTTTGATCGTGCATTTTTGTGCTTTCGTTCGTTCGCTCTTTCGTTCGTTCGTTACTTTGTTCGTTGGATGTTTGCGTCTATGTTCGTTTGTTCTTCCGCGCGTCAATTCTTGTTCGCATATTGCTGTTGGTGGTGTGCATCGACTTGTGTTCAGGGCCGTGGCGCGCTCTCAACTATTGGTCAGGCTGAGAGGATATTAAACATTCCAGCTAGGGGTTCCGGTATGGGCGGTTTTAGAGTACTATTATGTTCTACTTAGAAGTGTTATAAATATTTTCAATCAACTCCCCACCTCCTAACTTATTGGTTTCAACCCTACCTGTCCTACCGCTTGCTACATTCCTGCTGCGCATGTTTGCGTGCATGCATGCATGCGTGCGTGCGTGCGTGCGTGCGTGCGTGCGTGCGTGCGCGTGCACGCTAATTATTTACATATCTGGTTTGCATAACCGAATATTTGTTTGTTTTAAAACGCATTTTTGAATTTGTATCGTACATTATTGTTGGAGTAGTGTGTATTGCCTACGCACGGTTGAGAAGTGCCCTCTTGCAGTGCAATTACCTAGTTCGTCTGACATACAATACGCCTTCGTTTCGCTTGCCTCTTTGCATACGCACCCTCTTTCACACGTCTTGATTTACTCAGAAAGGTTTCGAGGTTGGCAATAGTAAATTACAGGTTTAAACATTCATCTAATTCGCAGATGCAACTTGCGTACTAACAAGGGTCTTTCAGTTGCGACATTGGTTTATTTCAGGGGCGACATTTGAACTATGCGTCTCAGATTCGTGACGTGACAGTGACAATTGGCAAAGACACGTGCAACATCACACTCCTGGCAACGAACCAGTTGACATGTCGACCTCCGACCCAGAAACCTCGATTTGAATCGTCCGACTATGCTCCGGGTGGGAAACCACGTGTCACTGTAAGTAGCGTGAGAATTTTAATCATTTAAATTATGTTTATGTTTTGAG